>JASCZW010001911.1:0-183690 GCA_034211315.2 Aedes japonicus | reverse complement strand
TATGATTTCCAATGCAATATTGAGAAGCGTTTTAAAAAAATAATCGGAAGTTTGTCGCTACTAAATAAATGAAGATATAGAATGAAGATATAATAAATGTTTTTACAAGCAGTATACTTCGGATATTTACCTTCGAATTTTATTAATATGGTTTGATTCCTAGAAAATAAAAAATATTTTTTACGACGAGTCCTGCATTGCGGCATCACTTTGATCGATCATTTGTAATATTTGTAGAAAAGAATAGATATATAATTATTTCAACACGTTAGCAATATTTTCAATAAAAGTGGCAAGATTTCTCCCTACATTCATGAATAACATTTGACCAAAAAGTTGAGGAAATTAAAAAATTTCAAAACTTCGAAAAACTTTCTTCAGTAAATTTAAAGACATAAAATATCATGAACATTGATGGTCATTTCAAGTCATTGGTAGCGTTGTTAGGAGGGTAAGTACGGATTTTTTTTTTTCTGGTGTGGAGCTGCATGACAGCTTGTTTGTCCCTTTCCCAACATTGCCCATTACTAGGACGAATACCATGGTCACACTAGCATTTTGTCTTCGTGTTTTATAAAAGAGTAGAATTTCCTATGTCATAGTACCCATCCCTGCAATATTGCACCCAAAAACTGAATCAATTTCTTATTAAAGATGTCTAAGTTTACAGGCTTATAATTACTTCTTAAAAACAAAACAAATAAATGGAATTATTAATACACTTTCAGCACAAAAAAACACCGTTTACTAGTTTTGTGCTCTTGCCTGCTAGTGAATTCCTAAGTGGGTCCACTGCGTTTTAGTTTCGATTTTGATCTGGTAAACTCTTGTACCCCGAACGAAATCTTTGTGAAAAGGATTCTGAAACGCAATCATCTCCCGAAAAAAATAGTCATTTCGGGAAATGGCATCTGGAAAATGGCCTCTGGGATATGAATTACGGGAAATGATTTTCCACGAAATAGTGTAAAAGTAAATACCGATATGCAATAATTTGGAATTTGGATGATGTCTATAGACCGGGAATCGATGCCCAATACAATTAAAATCGAAATCCTAGCTACGCCCATGTTAAGATAATATATAGTTATGATATGCGGCAATTGAGTACATTTATAATCCTAATTCAATAAATTATTGAGTTATAAAGTACATTTAACCATTTATGGGCTGGCTTAGATCAGCTTATCATGTCATTCGTTATTAAACATCACGAAAAAACTAACTAACATTTAACAGCCGAAAATTCTCAAGCAAAGTGGATGTAATGTTGATATTTCGGAATTCTCAGGGATCTAATTGTCGTTAACTATGGTTTGTATCAATATACCCACAAAGTGTGGGGAAGAGGGTATACGCACTTTACTGCTTCAGAAATTCTTACTTACTCGTTCAAAAGTACAAATACCTTACAGTGGGTAAAAAATCCGTACAATTCCGTTGAAATTATGAATAGTGTACCATTTCAAATTATCAATATATTAGTAAAAAATCCTGGGGGGGGGGGGGCAAAAGAATTCTGGAGGGGGCCTGGCCCCCTAGGCACCCCCAGTAGTTACGCCAAAGCCGGTTACCAAACCTTCAATGTCATTCAATTGATTCACAATCAAGTTGCTGCAGCCAATAATGACAGATTTTGGTTGCTTGGAATGCTCCATCTACGCATTTACAATAGTTCTTTTCAGTAACGGTGTAGCAACATGTCTTTAAAAAAGATTTCTTCAGTTTTTGCGTGACTGCTACGTGTGCTGTGCGCAACTTAACAAAATGGCACATTATTTAAAAGCTCGAAGGGCCCTAAGTGAGTGGTTTTGAACTGGAAAAAATGAGTAAAATGGATTAGATCAAGGAGTTGGATCACATTCGGAACAGAATGGATGGGGAGTCTGTAGACATCTTGGCCTTCATATAAATCATATATATAATAGCCCTGTTTGTCTGTCCGGTGATTAGCCAACCAGACGCAGCACGCGGGGAAACTCTCACAAAAAATAAAATATTTGACACTTCAATTCTTTTTTACTATCAGATGCAGAAAACAAAACCAGTGACAACCTTAAACAACCAGACACAGCATTTGATGAAAAAAAATCACAGACAACAGACGTTGAAATTTTGATTTTTTTTAATGCAGAAAAGAATCTATCACTCTTAGACAACCGAATGCAGCAGTGGCTGGAAATAACACAGACAACAATAAAAAACGTCGTCGTTCGACAAGCGGGCCAACATGTCAAATACGACATGAGCGCTGCCGTGGCCTATCGTCAATCTACTGATTTTTAATTCAACCACTAAAATCAGTAAACGATGGAAACTGTATTGAGTGTCATATCTGTTTGTCTGGATGCTTTGTTGTTAAATTTTGACATTTCGTGTCGGTCACTATCCTCATCGCAGCTCACTTCACTCTTGCTCTTTACACGGAACCGTAAATCTACCCAAATTTGAGTTGTTTTCACCCTTTTCACCCACCTCAATGGTTGTAGGCCAATATGAGTAAAGTGAACATCGCGCTGGGTAATTCACATTTACACTCCGTGAAAAATGTTTACTCTCTCGGTAATAAACTTTTCCCAAAACTAAAACAAATTTTGAACGCAAAATCGAGAGTGTATAATTTTACTCAAATTTGAGTCATTGCGCCAAACATCCCGGTGGGTTAAGTGCGGCTTGCTCTATTTTTGTCAACATTTCGTGAAGAAAAGAGAGAAAACTACCCTAAATTTGAGTACAAAATTTCAAACGCTTGCTTAATTTTCGGTGTTTATAATAAAAAAATGTATATTTTTCCCATGCGCATATTTTAGGTATTTATAACTCAAAATTTTGGCAATTGTTTTTTCTGTGTAAAACCAATGCAACGTGGTAGTTCAACACAATAACTCAATTTTGAGTAAAATTATATACATTCTGGATTTCGCATTATCACTACTCAATTATCCTCAGCTTTGGGAAAATTTTACAATCGGGTGAGTAAGTATTATTCACGGCTCTCAAATGTTAACTACCCAGCACGACTATGTTCACTTCACTCAACTATACTGCCGTTCTACGCATAACTGTCCCATGTTGCTTTTGGTCAAATTGCAGCTTTTTCAATATATGCTTAGTTTTTTAACTATACTATTGGATACAAACAAAACATTATATACTTTGTTCTGAGTTTGTATCAGAAAAACATCAAGTTAGATTGTCCCATGTTGAAATTCTAGGCATAAAAGTCCCACTACGACATTTCTTAAGAGATCTTCGAAAACAAAATTGATTTAAGTTTACAACATTCTTTGTAGGAACTACTCGACGCTCAGCATTGATAATGGAGCTATATATGTAAACTTAAACAATGACTTTTGACATGAAAACATTGACATTAAATGTGTCTCATATAAGCCACCATTTGCATTTGATAGAACTGTGTCTTTAATGATGAAATGGTGATAAAAAATAATCAGAATCATGGCAAGAGCATAGACAATAATGCACATGGCATGTGTATTTGAAAACGTAAATTCTATCGCCAACGATCCATCAATCACTATCATGCTAAGTAGGACTGATATGCCTAGAATTTTCATCTGCTGCAAGGCAAAATTCTACGCATATCAGTCCCACTGAAAATTTTTCCTCGTATTTTACATACAAAAATAATCTTATTATTTGTAATACCACAGATTACATCAAAACTCGAAGCCACATCTTCAAATGCCACTCATAAATTTGTGGGTTTTACCACGAATCTTACCAGCCACTATACAATAGTGACGCAAAACTTAAAACGCTTTTTTCTCAACTGCAACTTTTGCAACATGGGACAGTTATGCGTAGAACGGCAGTATAGTGGTGGGTGAAAACATTTGGGTAGAATTATGGTTCCATGTATCGGAGCGAAGTTGGCTGGTAATCTCCACGAAACGTCAAAATTCAAAATCAAACAGTCCTCAAGTTAGTACCTTTTGTGGTCATTACCGCTCGCAAAAAACGCGTTACTCAGAAGTTAAAAGTTTCTGTTTAGTTTTTGTTGAGTGACATAGTGCTTTCGGGGAAGAAAAGTTATTTTGTGATGGATTCCAGTGAGTCTCCCGCCGAGAAGAGGCTGCGATTAGCAAGGCTGCAAAAGCAGAAATGGCGATCGCGTCAGGGTGAGGCAGTTCGAAGCAAGATACGGCGGAGAGATGCACAGGCTCACCGGAATCGTAGAGCAAGCGAAACACCGGAGCAAACGCAAGCGTGTCTTACAGCGGTTGCTGCCTCTGTTCGTTTGACACGGCAGCGAAATGTAACAGATGTAGATGCAGAAGTTCCTCATACCTGTGGCCCAATGAACGTAATATGTCAATTTTGTCAATCCAAAAATTTTATCGCTGAATGACCATCAGGTAAAAGTTCACATCGAACCTAATTCACAGCTAGGAGATCTATTGAGTGATGGTCGTTAGTTTACACGCAATGTGGTCTTCACCGAAGTTTTTCAGATGTTAATATAAGCTGCATTGAATTTACCGAATAAAAAACTCTATTCAAAACGTAGAAAAATGTAATGCTTTTCTTATTTAATCTACAAGCGTGAATATCACATGAACCGTTTATATTGAATACTAAAAAAAACACTTGCCACGGGCGCTTCTGCGTCCACAAATAAACTAGTTGTTTCAGAATAGGTTTTGGAATAACACCTTGATCAAAAAGTTCTCGGAGTCCCCACCGTGTGTGTAGCTCTTGGTCGCCTGATTTGAGTTTTTTTAGGTTGCCACATGTGTCGCTGACATTCTATAATTGTTTTAGCATCATAGCTTGACATTTGTAAAGTTTACGCTGAATTGAGTACATCTGCGATCGTGTGTGTTCTTGATTTTGTATGATTTTCAAAATGGAGTTGAATTTCCAATAAATTTTGCAGTTTCAATGGTGCAACGGCATTGTAAATGTTAGAAAGGTGTTTTGGCAACGATACTCTGACGAATCGTTCATGGGTTTCAAATGGTGAGTTGACAACTTGGCAGGAGGGTGCGACCGACCTCTGGTCCTCACAAGTTCCTACCTCACGCCTCCACGAGTCATATGATCACAAAAGACTGCCAGCTGAAACATGGAGACGCTGGTTGGCGTAGCCTGGGCAATGTTGTCAATCCGACAATAGCGAAGTGAGGGGGTGCGACCGGTACATCATATCATAATTTTCCATTCTCATATCTTTCAGGTCTTCCAGGTCGTCAGGTATTACAAAATAATTTAAAATTGTAATTGTAATTTTCAGTTCATATTACAATATACCCTCACTATATATTTTATCTTATAGGACATTGTTTATTCATAGCCTAATTCTGTATATTTCATTACATGTATTACGCCAGAAAGGTAAATTTCTCTCAGGTACCATACAGTTTAGGAGAGGAGGTCTTGCGGTTATAGGATGATCATCTTCTGGTAGAAGCAGCAGTAAGAATGGGGATCAATTTTCAGCTGTATCTAGCACCGTCGGAGTGGCCTTCTCGAAAGTAGCAATGGATGTATATATAGATGTGTAGATACTAGTATGTGTTATTATATGATGCATGTTTTTTACAAGCTCTAGCATATTTTCATTAATAGAAATGTTGACGACTCTCTCGACCACTTAACCTTTATTTCCTTCATTATATTTTCCATTAAATGGCGTAATATGACCTTAACATTTCAGTACACGATCATCAACTACTATTTGAGCGGTTCAGAGGAACACAGCTGTTCATCATTATTAATTGCATATCATACATATAATATTATGGAAGGAGTAATAAAATAATTAATAAAATTTTAATTGCTTCAGTTTGGTGATCCGGCCGGTATAATTATTTTATTACATTATATCAAATAATAATCAAAATTAATAAATGCTCTTCATTCCAGAAGGTTATATATCTATTTGTCATGATTAAATACGTAATAGTATAATATTATGGTTTTATATACAATTGAATGCTTTATTGATATTTATACCTCAATGAATAACAAGATGACCTTCACATTCCAGAGATACAGTCACCTATCAGTGATACAAAGTGGTACGAAGCTGCATATTATTATTACTGCCTTAATATTATTATTTCAGCAGGTTAATTAATTTAGTTTAACATGGTTATCATAGGCTCGTGAACTCCAACTATTACATAATTTAACTAAATATCCTTATATAATTTTTTGCTCTACTATATAATCATATATAACATATTATTATTACATTACATCTATATTTATATAAATATAATAAATACTGGGTTGGGAGGAGCACCAGGGTATCATTCAAGCTGAAACTGGACGATGGTTTGATTGACTGCCTGAGTCTAGGAGGGAACAAACAGTATCATTTCTTATCCTACCGATTCGAGTGTGGTGCTGCGAGTTCTACTCCAACAGTTTCAGGGAGAGTGACGCGCCCTTCTTAACAAGCCATCCTGTAGAAAGCTTAATGAGTATTGCGAATTGTGTTATTCGATTTGCTGAATCATATCGTTGGAAGGAGATTCTTAATTTCCCGTGGATTTCGTGTAAGTGTCTCTGCTTACGGGTCCACCCCTCCGTTTTTGGCCCTTCATACAGCGATAGTGCGAATTCAGATCGGTGGCCCAATTTGATCTTGCTGTTAAGTGGAGCTGCATCCAAGCCAAGGGCTAGAGGGGATGGTGGCTACCATACATACATACGATACTCTGACGAATCGTTCATCAGTGAAACGAACGTTTCAGAAGTGGAGTCGTGAATGACGATTAGAGATGTTGTAGGCCATCGATATCGAAAATTGACGAAAACATCAACAAAATCAAAGAATGGATGACCTTAGACCGCAAATTGACCATTAAAGAAATGGCAGAGGAGTTGAAAATTGATTTTGGATCCGTTCAAGACTTTTTGGTTAATGATTTGTGTTTCAGACGTATCGCTGCACAGTTGGTGTCGAAAGCTCTGAAAAAGAGATTACGTTGAAACCGCAATAGACAAATCTGATGATGATGATGACTACCATCTAATGTAGCAAGGCAACTGCCTATAGCACTGGATTGTTTTAATTAAACGATTTGATCAAGGTTGTTCTGTGGTAAATGTTTAATCATGTTCCTGATGAAGGGCCAAACACGTATTGTGGGTCCGTAAGCAGATACACTTACGCGCAACCCAAAGCTACAGGGGTCTAGAGAGAATCTCCTTCCAGAAACAAGTTCGCATAAACCACGCCAAAACCGAGCCCTCGCCAATTAAAAAGTCCCATTAGATGGGGAAAAGAGCCCACCCTCTATTCACGATATGTTAACAACAGGAAGTTGGCAGTCCCACTCTTCCTATCCAAATCGCCACAATCGGGTACTCTAACGGTCCCTCCCTTTATCCCAACATTTGGTGTTACATAAATATATGGAAAAATTCATAGAAATTAATATGATTTTCTTACCTCGATATTGAAATCATCTTACCTTGAAGCTTGTTTGGCTATAAGTAGAATTGGTTAGGGTTCCTCGTTCCTCACTTGCTGCTTCAACCTTCTTTAATAGGGTCCATATTATCGTCTCGGTGTTCCTGCTTTTGAAGAGCTGACTTTGGTAGCGCATATCAAGACTCACAATGCATAAGACACCGCTCTCGGCCATGGAATAGGAAAGAGAACACGAAAAAGGAGAGAAGCATTAGTAACTGATAACATGCTATGCGCATGTGAGACTTTCATGGTGATATTCTCACAACGGCCGTTCAGAATGGTTCGACGGATGCATATGACAGATCATTCCCGATGAGTTTCCGCTCGTTTACTCAGAAGACAAGATACATTTTACTACGTGCTACATTTGAGAATATCAGGACAATGATCCTCCATCGCATCTTCAAGTGGTCATTGCAAGCTGTCCATTTGGTTCAGGCATTTTTGAACGTTTATGTGACAGCCTATTCACACATGACATGAGCCGCGACCAACTCGACAGAACGCGCTCATACCCTTTTCTGAACCGAAGGGCAGGTTGAAACCGCAATAGACAAATTTGACCCAAAATTCATCAAACGGATCATTACTGGAGACGAGACGTGGATTTATGAGTATGGCACACAATCCAGACATCAAGCGAAGTGAATGGCGTGCACCAAATGAGTCGCGACCGAGAAAACCACGTCTTCAGAGGAGAAAGAACGTGATGCTCAATGTTTTCAGGGATTACAAGGGTGTTGTGTATCATGAACTCCTTCCACAAAGCCAGACCGTCAACAAGGAGTATTATTTCGGCATTAGGAGACATTTGCGTAAAGTAATTCGCTAAAATAGACCGAATTTGTGGGCAAACAACTCGTGGATCTTGCACCACGATAACGCACCGTCGCACAATGCAATCGTTATCCATAAACATTAGGCTAAAAACGAAGCGAATACCATTCAGCAACCACCGAGTTCACCTGATTTGACTCCCAGCGACTTTTTTCTATTCAGTTGATTCAAAACGCGGAATGCGTTTCAGCACCCGAGATTAGAACAAGGAAAGTTCGATGAGATGGTGAGATGATTCAGTACATTTGCAAATCTCACCGAAAATATTAGCCTGTTGCGAACTGGCCAGCTGTCTTATCGGCGAAAACTGGTTATTTGCTTTGAAAGGTCACCCCATAAAAAAGGACGTGTCAGCTAACATTGTGCAATCGTTTTTCAAAGAAAACAAATTTTGTGAACTGAACCACTTAAAAGCTGTTTGCCAATGATTTATGCTTTACTGATTAGAGCTGTTTATAGGTGGTACAGCTGCGCGCATGAATTTCCTGTGATGACTTGCTAGTTCTTTATTGTTGTTTTCACTTTCTCTGCTAACGACACATCTAGTAATGGAAATAAATGTTTATTAGAGCATGTCGCGAATGCCGCATGTTACTCTATGCATACCTATGCGTGCATGGTTAAAGTTCCGATGAATTGATGAAACGCACAAAATCTGCTCGTTTTTCTCTAAATTCACGAACAAATGTCAGTTTTCACCATCGCCCAAGTATCATCGTTTCTGCTGTACCAACGCCCATGCATGTGCAACGCGAGGGCAATCACTAAACTTGTGTTGAAGCATTTCTGTTGTTGCATTACAATACAAACAATTCTCTCCGTCCGCTCGTTGGATAGGGGCTGTTCATAAACCACGTAGACAATTAAGGGGGGGGGGGGGGGGTTCGAAAAAGTCTACGTTTATCTACGATGGGGGAGGGGGGGATATACCAAAAGTCTACGTAGACATTTTTTTCTCACTAAAAAACGGATATTCATACCCTCCACGCAGAGAAAAATACCGTCATAACAAACATATTCCAGGTAAATCCAAACATAAAATTAGTTTATTTTGGCCGCAAACATAAACCTACTTTCTTTCTAACATATTCTATGTTTAAAACCAACCCACTTGTTGCCATTCAGTTAAGATATCAGAAATATGACTTGCTAAGTCATAATCAAATCACTACAACTAATAAAGGTCGTAGTGTGCTACATGGGAAATGACACCAATGTTTGAAATTATAATCATATTATGTTTATTTTCAACATATTAAGGATATGAATTAACGTACAAATTTTGAATTTTACTGGTTGCGTTCTAAATTTAATTTATCTATTCTATGAGTCTTGGTTTATCTTAGTCCTGGATTGAGCTTAAATGCTAACATGTTCTAGTTTCAAGAAGTTTGCATAGAGATGCACTGTACATAGTTTCGAGTCCTGAACTTTGTAAAAATTGAAGCAATACATCAAATCAGTATAATATGGCAGCTAATTTAATAATGGAGCATAACATCCCGTTCACACTACTACCTATATTACGTGATATAGACTATCTTCATATTAGAAACTTTACATCTAATGACTGTCTACGTTAAATACAGAAAAATAATAGCAGCAAAACAAAATTTACACATTCTTCAAAAATACCGATTGTTTATTTCACAATAATAGATTTATATCTACATAAGAAATAGTTGATTAAGACGTTAATCCTTCTTTCTGTTAAATTCTCAAACTTTCTGTGGTACACCCGTACGGTATCCTCGGAAACGCCCGCCGTGACGATTCTCCATCTTCTTTTGAAATCATCGCTGCCATTTGTTTTCTACTTGCGTTCGAAGAGTTTCCGCTTAACTAGTGCCCAGTACTTCTCTATTGGGTGAAGTTCTGGACAGTTGGTGGATTGGATGTTGTTTTTGGCACGTATTTGACCTCTTGTACTTTAAACCATTCCAGGACAGATTTTGCATAGCAACAAAACAGATCTGGAGAGTCGTGGTTTCTGATAAACAATAGCAACCGCTTTTACAGACATTTTTTCTCGTACACATTGTTATTGATAGTGTCGGTAGAGACGAAACTTTGAGATTTTTTTTTTAACTTTTTATTTATTCCAAATTTAACATAATTTTACATTCATATATTATCCTAGGTGATCCTGCTAAGTAATTAACATTTCAACCTTATATGCTATCATTAATATCTAATTGTGTTAATATTATTTTTACTTTGTCTATTCAGAATTTTTAACAGGGTTTATTTTGCCTGAGTGTCAGAATTACAGTTGATTTCTTAAAACTTGTTCTTATCTATAGAGAGAATTGATCCTTGCAATTGAAGATTGCAATGATTTTTGTCTAAAATTATGAATTATTTTGTTGGACATTTCTTCTAGAGTCTCAAATTTTGAAATTCTATGTAATTCAATAGTACTGAACCAGGGTGGCAGCTTCAAAATCATTTTCAGAACTTTGTTCTAAATCCTTTGAAGTGCTTTTTTCCTAGTTGCACAACAACTAGACCATATTGGCACAGCATAAAGCATGGCCGATCTAAAAATTTGTTTGAATATTAGAAGTTTGTTCTTTCAACAAAGTTTGGATTTTCTGTTTATAAGAGGATACAAACATCTTATGTACTTATTACATTTGGCTTCAATGCCCTCAATGTGATCTTTAAAAGTTAATTTTTGATCAAGTATCAGTCCAAGATATTTTACCTGACTTGACCAAGAAATTGGAACTCCGTTCATAGTGACCATATGATTTAGATTTTCAACCACAACTACATATGGCCTGCCAAAACAAATACTTCTTCGAGCATTTGGACACCTATTTTGTCCGGAAATACCACCTTTTTCACTTTTTACGGCTTCATTCTTTGCCCCTGCTTCACTGTTTGTACGTATGATTTTGACTTCCTCGCCACATTTCGCACAGAAAGATTGAAACTGTTCTCCATAATGGCTATCACCTTCTTGTCCATTTATCGCCAGCATACTTTTCGATTTTTTCCACTTCCAACCTTCCGATCCACTGTCAAGTGCTGGCCAAATGATTTGCAAACACAGAATACGGTACTTTTGGGAATTTTAGTTTCTTGGCAGAATCGTGTTCCGATAAATTCGTATTTCACTGCCGTTCTTAAAAAATTCGTGTCCACTTGTTTCGACGCCATTTTACTAAATGTGACAAGAATGTAAACATGTTGTAAACAACCACGAAATAAAGTGGAGAGTTTCAGCTGTCACATGAGTGAAACGTTTTAGCGATCCGTGAAATAACTCAAAATCTACACAGAAATCAAAGTGTCCGAAATTAACGTTGACCGGCTTTAGTTTTCACCAAAAATAATTTGCGTGGTATTTGATATCAAGATCGTAATGTAAGTTGCAATCTGAACAGGGTTTAATGCTAGACGCTAAAATTTCTGTCTCTTATTATCTTTTCAAGAGGAAAAAAGGGATAACAAGAGAAAGTAATTTGAGCGTGTTTGTTGTGTTTCTCTATTCGTTTTTTAAAACATCGATAGCTCGAATGCATGGTCCTAACTCAATAGTAAGTTTATGATGTTAACCACCCGAGCAACACATCTCTGTCATAATTGGATGCAGAAACTTGTTTGTGACTTAATTAAGTCACATTGCAGTTACTTTGACTTATTTGCAACAAGTGTGCTACTGGGACATTGAGTATTTTTATTTATACGTGAATAAGATGATATTTGATAGTTAACTTGTTCCCATTTGACAAACATTTAGTAGAGGGTTTTAGCGCATATGGGACAAAGTAGAAAATACATTAAGAGGTCTGGGAAGACGTCAACTTGCTTTGGATAACTTTCAAAGAAGATAAACTGAACTTGATATCTAAAGTGAAAACAAAAATAGCCGCATATGCTTTTATTGTGGACTGCATTTTGTGACAAAAGTGAACGCAGCCCAAGTAACAATTTTGGTTTTATAAGGGTTCTGAAGAGCATGAATTAGACTTCAAGAATGCTATAAAACCATGATAAAACCAGCGATGTTCCTTGGGAGATCAACGCAAAAGCATCCACAAGGCAGATATTTCGTCGAAGAAAATAAGGCCACTCAAGATTCTGCAGCAACGCCAGAAATTCTTTGAGATATCGATGAGAACGGAGCTACGGAAGTTCTATGGATAGGATCACGTTTTGTCCAAATCATTGGACTCGACATCCAAGAAACAATACCACCAGAATTCTTCCGTTAGCTTCCGCTGATGAAATTTAATTATTGGTTAAAGCAGCCATGGTGTGGGCATCTTTAGCATTTGCTTAATTGTGTGTTGTTTTTTATTTATGCAGTATTTTTATGGAACAAAATAAAAATGAATAACCTGATTGTTTGAGTTTTATTTCATAAACCTTTCCTCAAACCGCCACAGCCACATATTGTAAAACATTTTCCATACTTAAAAAAAAATTTGATAAAGTCTACGTAGACTTTAAGGGAGGGGGGGGGGGGTTGGTATAATTCTACGAAAGTCTACGATGGGGAAGGGGGGGGGGGGGTTGAAAATGTCATATTTCGGTCTACGTGGTTTATGAACAGTCCCATAGTTCTCATTAGTTTTCGGTGCTAAAGTTTTTCCAAATAGGGTAACGAGATGTAATGTTAGCCTAGCTCCATGATTCGGCCTATGTACCAAATATGTCATTATTTCGGCGATAATCTACAAAATCCTCTTGCTATCAAGATGACCGATTTATTTCGAAGCAATTGAGACATTGTTTGTCAATTTATAGTTGTTCACTTCCGCGTAATTTTCGAGTTCCTGAACTTTTGACGTAGACTACGTCTTACGGCAAGGGTAGGGTGTCAATTGAAAATCTAAAATTTTGCGACCGTCACGAAAAACCGTACGTTTTGTACGCGAATAATTCAAATAATCTACGATAGATTTACATGATTTCTTCTTCAATTGGTTGGAAATTTTACCACGCTCCAATTCAATTGTCAAACATTATTCTCAAACAATAGTAAACTATTGAAAATAACGCAAATATAAAGTGATGTCTTATAATGTCATTTTGCAGAGTAAATTTACCAAATTTCCTAGCACAGTTTTCAAATCGACGCAAGGAACGTCTTGCATCATCTTCTTCTTCTTCTTTGTATTAGAGAGGGACTTTAACCAATCATGTCATTCGTCTCTCCATGTACGTCTCGCATGCAGCTGAGACCGGTATGAAACGCACACTTAGGAAAATTTTGCCTCAATCGTTTGGCAGCATTGAAGCTGTGCGGAGCCGGTCGCTGGTCGCGGCTGCTTCATCGTCCGGCAGCGGAGCTGGTCGCGGAGCAGCTGGTGGTCGCGTAGCAGATGGTGGTGGTAAGTACCAAGGCTCTCCCAAACAGCGATCGTCGCGATGAGGTAAAATGGCGGATAATGGGGGCGCACAATTGCGTTGGTTTGTGCAAGCCACCATCTTACCTCATTTTGGCGATTGTTTCGCCGCTCTATGAAAACGCTGCTGTTTGGGGGAAAGCGTCCTTGAGGGCGAGCAGCAGTAGATGGAAATAATCTGTCCTTTTGAGGACAATAAATTTTAAAATAAAAGAGTTGATTATTAAGGCTCCACCAAACTGCAGCGTTTTTTGCCGCCGCAGCGAAATCGCGACGGAAAAATCGCCGCGGTGAGATTACATGGCGGCTTAAGGGAGCGCACAAACCGACACGATGCGTTTTTAAATCGCGTTGGTTTGTGCGCTCCCATAAGCCGCCATGTAATCTCATCGCGGCGATTTTTCCGTCGCGATTTCGCTGCGGCGGCAAAAAAAAAACGCTGCAGTTTGGTGGAACCTTTAAAGAACTAAGCTTAAATTTAGTTCGGTGCTCGATGGAGGGCGAGCCGTCGGTAAAAATTTTACCCAGCTGGTTAGCGCAATCCATAAATTGATAACCTGTCCTTATGAGGACAACCAATTTAATTAAAAGAGTTGTTATTACAAGAATTAAACTTTTATTTCGTTTGGTTTGTGCGCCTAATATCATGGTGCCGATTCGTTCGCCGCAACTGCAAAAACGCCTCCATGGAGGGCGAGCCGTTTCAGAGAGTCCAGTTCAGAGAGTTATATAAGAATTAAATTAATATTTCGTTCGGTTTGTGCGCCATTTAATCTAGTGCCGATTTGTTTGTCACTTTTGAGAAACATAGTGAAAGTGAGAATGCCTAACCGATTTGATCCAGAACGCTTGCTCAGATTCAGGAAACGCATAAAGAGCGAACATACGGGAAATCCTCCGAAACGACCATGCACGGCAAACATACATTTGCATATAAAAACTAATAAACGATACATTAAAAACTTAAAATCGTTCCACAAAAAACGCTTTCATGACCCATAAAACTCTGGTCAATATCCATAATAAAATGGATATGATCCATAAAATGTATCAATGTGATCCATAATTTATACAAAATTTAGCAATAAAATGTCAAAAATGTACCGTTATATATCTAGGGTATGATCCGTAAAATTGTACGGATTACCCATAAACATATAGCAAATGTTCCATAAAAGGTCCAATATCATTCCTTAAAGTTGTAAAATTGATCCACAGAATGTAACATTTGTGCACTAAAATACGTACACATGATTCGTAAATTATTGAAAATGTTCCATAAATAAATTATCAATGATCCATATAACAATGAATAATAATCTATAAACTCATATAAATGAACCGTAGCAAATTATTCTTATAGAAAATTTTCTCAACTACAATTTTTCCAAACATTGGTTTTCAGAAAAAAAAAAATAATCAAACAGCTCCTCAGTTAGACACACTATATTGTACAATGTGACATAATAGCCACGATTTGTTATGCTGTACTCCAAGTGCTAGAAATATCAATGTTGCCTGCTGAGCAGTTGAGGATTGAAGAACTAAGGAAGTAGAAAGCGGTGGATGTTTCCGATATCGTCTTCAAATTAACGACTGATTCAAGCATTTGCCCGGTATAATGCAAACGGAGGATGTTTTTTGTAGTTAGGTCCGACGAGCGATAGCGAGTTGGACGGCAAGCGTTTGCCCGGCGTAATTTTATAAAAAAAATCTTAAATAACAGTTTGATCAAGCCTTAAATTTGACATGTAGAGTTACTGTCCCCATATTAATGTCATTGTTCCTTTATTCATCCTACGATGGATCAAACAATTGGGCAGTTGAAGGATCGGTTTCGTTTTCTAATAATGTTTGCTTACTTTTAATAACAACAACAAACATTACTAACTAATCCTGTCACCTGTCCATTGTTTAATTTCAAGTAGGATGAATTGCAAAGTGATGAGATTAATATTGGAAAATCTTCCCTAGTTCTTTACATGCAGGAGTTCTCTCTAACAAATTTATTGAGAAACATGTGTCGCAGTTGCGGTCGTTAAAGAACGTGAAATCGCGAAAGTAAATAAGCTGTTTGAAAAACTGAAAATCTTCTAAAAAGCAATCCTTCTTTAATAGCAACGTTTGAGCCGCATAGCTAAAGAAACGGACATGTCAATAGATCTGAGCAGTAGCGCAGTCAAGGATCAATTTCCCCGTTGCCAAAATTTAAAAAAATATAAACCCAACATTGTAATAATTCTGGCATAATTTTTGGATCCTACATATTTTTTTAATACCCAAAGTTTATTTCCTATGCGCCATATTTAGAAGCGTTTGGTTAATTTTTCAAAACTATCATGGATCATTGACGATTGGATCAATAATTTATTGATCATGTGTATATATTTAACTTCACAAACGTTACATTCTAAGGATCAATTTTACAACTTTAAGGAATGATATTGAACCTTTTATGGAACATTTGCTATATGTTTATGGGTAATCCGTACAATTTTACTGATCATACCCTAGATATATAGCGGTACATTTTTGACATTTTATTGCTAAATTTTGTATAAATTATGGATCACATTGATACATTTTATGGATCATATCCATTTTATTATGGATATTGACCAGAGTTTTATGGGTCATGAAAGCGTTTTTTGTGGAACGATTTTAAGTTTTTAATGGATCATTTTTTCAGTTTAAAGGTGCAAACTTAGGGCTGCCACCATGCACCGATGCCGAGCGAGCTCGTAGTTACCGGGCGAAATTGAAAGCAGCAAGAGCTAATGACGCTGGAGAAGGTCCTTCAACTCGGGGTAGGAAATTGATATTTATTAAATTTAAATCAATTTGACAAAGTGCATGTCATCGTAGCAATTGAATATCTCTCTATGTTATCGCTCCTTGTCTTAATAAATTTCAACATAGTATTAATTGTATTCTGGTGATGACATGCGCAGCTTTTACTGCATATGAACCTACAAATGATATCGATACAACTAAAGCGCTGAACAGGTTTTAATGCGTGATTATTTTCTCAGGTGTTTATTTTATATTCATAAGAATTTGTCATATATTAACCAACCTTTTCTTCCATACCCATTGCATTGAATAATGATATTTTATAAAACTCACTCTCTTTCTTCTGCGAGATCTAATATATTTATATATATTTCGATTTCCTCAACGTTTTAGCCATAATGGATTCACTAATTTACCTGATATTCACATAGAAACATGAATAGTAATTTTACAAGAAAACCATAGACCATATTTTAGGCACGAATTTAACCTTGTATTCCCAACTATGGCCTAATGTATTCATCACATAGTAAAATGTAAAATATAAAAGTTTTCAATGGAAAAGTAAGAATGAGCGGTTGTGTATTTTTCGAAGGGCTTATGTAAAATTGTTTTTTTATCTATCCATTCTTTGTCTTATATACAAATTTTACAAATAAAGTGTCTAGTCCATTGGGCTCTTCAGCTTTGTTTTATGTTTTACGGTTTTATATGTTAAGTTTGTTTTGTGTTTTGATTAATTTTTACAGTTCAGCCCTTGGGGCATTGTTTGTTAAAATTTGATAACCTACCTAATCTACAACTAAAACTACAATTTGAAAATCCTAGGGGCGAGGAACCAGATTCCAAATGACCTGGTGATCCGATCCTGAAAATAAGTTTGCTGTCTGCTGTAACGCCAAGATAGACAGCTGATTTGGCCCATTCCACCGTTGTGTTGTTTAGGCTTATTTTACAATCCTCAGGCGGAACAAGTCTGGGAGAGTTGGAGTGTGGAAATAGGATGACCTGGGTCTTCGCCGCCTTGATACAGATCTTCCATTCGGTGAAGTATTCAGACAGAACATTCAGGCTTTGCTGCAGTTTCGCGGTAAGCGCTCTTATTACCCTACCATTGTGGACGACTGCGGTATCATCGGCGAACAACGACAGAGATCCATTTTCAGGGAGCGGGGGTATGTCCGAGGTGAATAGGTTGAACAGAAGTGGACCTAGTATACTTCCCTGCGGAACACCGGCGGAAATCTCCTGTGTATCGGAAACTGCACCTTGCAGCGAAACACGGAACGTCCTGTCCGACAGATAATTTTTAATTATCTTCACCAGAAAGATGGGAACATTGTATTGTTTTAGCTTGTACACCAGGCCATCGTGTCACATGTTATCAAAGGCCTTCTCGATGTCGAGAAGTGCCATGGCAGATGATTTCGAAACAGACTTGCTCCGTCTGAGGATGTTAATGACTCGATTAAGTTGTTGAATTGTCGACCGACCACGTCGGAAGCCAAATTGTCCGTCAAGCAAGATGTTAAGCTCGTCGGCAGATGAAAGAAGCCGACGGTATATTGCTCTCTCAAATAGTTTCGATACTCCTGAGAGAAGGCTGATTGGTCTATAGCTTTTGGAACACGATGGATTTTTCCCACGTTTCTGGATGGGTATGACTTTAGCTGACTTCCAACACGAGGGAAAGTAGCTAAGTCGCAGGCATTGGTTGAAAATCAACGCCAGATGGATATAGAACTGGGGGCTCAATTGCTTGAGCTTCAAGTTCATGATGTTATCGAAACCTGGGGCCTTCATGTTCTTAGAAGCTTTGATATAGGTCAACAATTCGTCAGCTGAGATTTTCAACTCTTCAGAGAAGTCATTGGGACTTGGATGGATGTTGTTTACAAGCTCGCTAACGGCAGCTTAGTGTGGACTGACGATGTTTAGTCCAAGATTGTGGGAGCTGACGAAGTGTTGACCTATCTCAACAGCCTTCTCTGCAGGAGTAATTAAGCGATCCGTGGAGCGATTGCTGTCAAGTGGGATCAACGGTGGAATGGGTCTTGGCTTAGTTTTTAAGATTTTTGTCAACTTCCAGAACGGCTCTGCACAATCTGGGAGAGAGCGGATCTTGTCGGAAAAAATTGTTATTTTTGAGGTCCACCATTCTGGCCCTAATAATTTTGGGCATCCGATTGCAATGACTTTTTTAAGTAGGCAAACCAGGCCGAAGGGCTTATTCATACCAACACCTATATAACTAAATGAATATAGTGGGAATTTTAATGTTTGAAACGGAATGGCCAATTGATCACATGAGAAAGTCATTTAGATGTTATAAAGTAGTTTTATATTCCGTATAGTATACAGAATATAGCCGAATGTCCGGTGCAATATTAAAAATGAATGCCCGGAGCGATGAAATAAATAAACTGAAACTCGTTCGAACAAGAATCTTTAATGATATCCATATCCATCGAAATTTTTCGACTCAGGTAGAACTAACAACAACAAGAACTAACCTTTATCTCGACTTGGCTTTGAACTGTGATCAAACAACTAGTCGTGAAGAAGATTCTGCCGCTTTAACCTTCGTTCGTGACCTCCGTTTGCAATGCCAGCAATATTATGCAGTTTTCTTGAACCACCGTCCAACGATTTTTATTTTCAACGAATGAACACTTAGTAATGTCAAGCGATTGTGATTATAAGAATGAGCAAAACTATCATTAATTTAATAATTTTATATTCCCTAACCGATCCTCAACTATCTTCTAGGCCTTAAAGATAGTCCATCGTAAAACTTGCAACCGTGGCCGTGTCATCATTTAAACCAAAAGGCCCTTTTCAGGGCCACCAAAGAGTTATAAAAAGTGTACAAGAGAATTTTCCCACATACTGACTTCATAAAACCAAACGGCCCTTTTCAGGGCCACCAAATAATATCTCAAGGGCGTACAATAAAATATTCTTACATACTGGCTTCAAATCGCTGGTCTAATGTCTCATAAAGGGCGAACACGAAATTATTGCGACACATTCAACAGGGCATAACTTTTTTACCATTGGGTAAAAATCAACCAAATTTTGCACACTTTCTCATTGATGTGTATTGTTTACATGCTGTCAAACTCGAAGTTGTGTTTTTCGATTCAACGAAAATGGAGGTGTACCAACGCGAGTCGAGAGAACAGATTCTTTCCAAACACCTGGAATTTCCTGACCTGTCGCACCGGCAGTTGGGAAAAATGTTGAACATTCACCATTCAACCGTCTCCAGAGTGTTGAAGCAGTTCCAGCAGCGGTTGACGTTGGACCACGGCAAAGGAGCTGGAAGAAAACCGGGACCGGAGAACAAAAAGACGGAGGGAAAGGGGAAGCGGATGATTAAAGCAAATCCCAACGTCTCAAGCCGTGATTTGGCTAAAAAGATCGGCATGTTGCAGAGCTACGTCCAGAATGCAAAGAAGAGAGCTGGACTACATACATACAAGGTACAGAACTTCCCAAACCGCGATGAGCGGCAACAATCGACGGCTAAAACTCGGGCACGGAAGCTCTACGAGAAGATGCTGACAAAATATGGCTGCTGTGTGATGGACGACGAAACGTATATAAAAGCCGATTTTAAGCAAATGCCGGGGTTGGAGTTTTTCACCGGCAAGAGCAAGTTCTATGTGGACGACAAATTTAAGAAGAAGAAAATGTCGAAGTTCGCCTCCAAATATCTCATTTGGCAGGCCATCTGCTCTTGCGGACTGAGGAGTGTGCCTTTCGTGACAAAGGGCACAGTAAATGGCGAGATCTACAAATCTGAGTGCCTCGAGAAACGCCTTTTGCCGTTCTAGCAGCAGCACGACAAAGCTCCGCTATTTTGGCCAGATTTGGCATCATGCCGCTATTCTAAAAGTGTCCTGGAGTGGTATGAGGCCAATTCTGTCCATTTTGTTCCAAAGGACATGAATCCGCCAATGGACAATATAATCATAAGCAGATCTACCTCTAATCGCTGGAAGAAACATGAAAAAATAGTGATTTCAGATTATCTAAATCTATATATATAAAAATGAAATGCTGTTCGTTCGTGACAGCATCACTCACGAACGACTCGATGGATTTTCTTGATTTCTTTTTCATATGGTTCGTCTTAGTTCCCAACAGGTTTATATAAAGAAAAAAATGGAAAACATAACTGGGAAATGAGAAAAAGTCATAAAAACCAAATTGTCATTTTGTATGGGAATATACTAGACAGCAAGACCGTCTTTCGTTTTGTAATGAGAAACCGTTGGAAACTTTTATAATGGCGTCATAATTAACAAAAAAGAAAAATAGAGGAGAGAATCACTTATTGTTACTAAGGACATTTTCAAAAGTTATGCGAAAAATGAAAATACACTGGAGTCGCTTACTTCGCAATTTACTATGGAGTTTTCGGAATTCGACGTGGTTTTCGGAATTCACGTGAGTAGATAGTGTTCGCTTAAATTTGGCCAGAAACGCGTGTGAACATAACTTTTAACGCTTTTTACGAGGTTTTAGTGTATTACGGCTTTTTAAGCGGATTCAGAGATTTACTCGGTTATTTTAGGATTTTTTTTTAAATCGCACTCATACCTGTGTAATAAGCAACCTCAGTGTAGATGCCCGTATAAACTGGAGCGTTTGTATTGGTGACACCTCGAAGCGAGATGTAAATTCTCGATTAACAATAGAATGGGGCCTTTCAACATTTGTAAACAGACGCGTCTGAGCTGTTTTTCCCGCAAACCATGGGCAACGCACGCAAACCAGTACCATAATCATGTAGAAGAAAGTTTTTCCCTACACGATGATGCTATAGGTTTGCGTGGCTTGCGAGATAAAAAGGTTCAGAAGTGTTTGTTTACAAATCTTGATGGTCCCTGTTCAAGACTACTCTTGATCGAATGCCATCTAAAACCCATAAGATTGTGACTCGAGCTTATTCCTAATTTTCCAATTTTCCTGATGTATAATGTAGGTTCTGATAAGAAATATTTCAACCAAAACCGGGGTACCAAATATCGACGATTTTAAAACCCCTGTTTAGGCAATTAGACGCTTATTTATGGAGATAAAAGCATTTCTCATTCTCCAATTTTCCAAGAAGGTATTTAATTATAGGCAGGACAACGTCTGCCGGGACAGCTAGTATGTAATAAATTTAACTTAATGTCCAACATCACATTCTGGCAACAAGCCTAGCTGTGAGAGAGAGAGCTGATGAAGACATACTCTTCCGGTACACGCGATTAAATGCAAAATACTCAAAGGCGAAATTTGAGCGAACTTTTTCAGCTTGTAAGAAACTGATGGTATTCGAGATTATGTACTTAAAATCTTCAAAATAACAGTAGTAAATTGGTAATCAATCATGACTTATGCATCGAATCATAAGCCCGATAGAAAGAGCTTATGATCGTATCATGAAAAGTGAAATAATTTGGAAAATGTAGAAGTTTTAGACCTATTTCCTAACAACTGATTAAAATAGTGACCCCTGATTAAGCCGTTTCCTACCCTATATGCAAAACCCTTCCGCGCCAGTTTATTGTTTCTCCTTAACAGAAATAAATAATGAAGTCTAACAAACCGCGTTAAGTTTCCCCTCGTTTAATTGCAAGTCAAAGTAACGTAAACAACGTCATTGTTTGCAATATTCCATACAACAGACCTGATTCCAGCGATATCTAGCTAAAATTTTCATGAAAAATTCCAATAATGTATGCCAAATCTACACACTACCACAATGTCATGTAAATTTCTGTCTCCTTAGACCGACACATGCAAGCGTCCTTTAGCACATAAGAATGAGTTCAAAGAGATGAAAAAATAAATTCAATCAAACGCATAATTCGTCGAATTGCGTATGTGTCAGTTACAAGAGACTTAATTTTACACGAAATCTTTCTTTACGTGCCCCGACTTTTAACAAACATGAATTACGTCTCGTGTAAAATTCATAATTTCTTAGTGTGTAGCATTATATTTATGTGCATTAGATAATGCAGATGTTTCTTTCATACTGTTCTAATAATGTTCGTGCATAACCTATCATATGACTAAGTTTCTTACAGCTGTTCTAAATGCTTCTTAGTATAATCTTTTTGTAGTTTGCTAGAGTCACTCTACTTTTTTTGATGAGCAATGCTACATAGTTAAAAAATCATGTCATTTTCTAAGTTATCTAATTCACATAAGGGAAACGCTATATTTGGCAGCAATTAATGGAATATTTCATGCAATCTTAAGTCATATAACGGCTGAATCTAGTCTGTTGTTTGAAAGATTGCAAACTATTTTGTAGTTTATGCTTCCTTTGGCTTAAAACTAAACGAGGAGAAATTTACGTGCCTATTAAAATTCATTATCCTCTTCTATGTACCTTTGCTCCATTTAGTATGGTTTGTGCTAATACTGTTGTATGAACTAACACTTCAATACGGCTTGCGATTATGAATATATTGTCGGCATATGCTAAAATTATTGGTGATTTTAAACAGTTTATTTCTATAACCTCTACCTCTGGAATTCCTTGTGCAGCTTTTAAAAGAACAAGAAGTTACCGACACTACTAGGCGTTAGGAGAAATGTACATGTGTATCTGATCACCGGTGATATTTTTTGTGTTGCAAAATAATTTTGTGGACAACCGTTCCTTGGAATCAAACAGCTCTATATGTGTTGTTTGATTCTCATTAAACAGCATTCCGCCTATCCGACTGCGCCTGGTTGTCAATCTACCTACGAACAATGAGCGGTGAATCATAAGCGCCAACCACGACAAAGGAATGCGATCTGCTCGATAGCACAGATTTCTTGAGAAATTCAGTTATTCAATAAAAAATAAGAAAATAACAATCTTGTTGATTGCATTGTATTTTTTATGATAACAGTGACGCATGTAGACCACCAAGAAATATACGATAGGATAAAAACCTACCGAAGAGCAATAAATAATAAGTCAATCGCAAAGAATTGCATCCATCATAGCCAATGTTACTTCAAATGCGGCTATCAGTCCCGTCGGCAACTTCAAGATTAAGAGCAAGCACGCTTCAGTGGGGACGTCATCGAATTATTTTATCACATCACACACGCCTGATAATCACTCCGGTTGGGCTGCGCTGATAATTCCCAAAAATGCTGATAAATACCTAAGTGGCCCCTAACTTGTATCAATCAGCATCGTAAACATTTCAAACAGGTCAATAAACCAATTTAATCACCTCGAAATTGGTCTACGCAGAAGAAAATGAACAACTCACCCCCATGCAAGTGGATTTCCCATTATTTAGCCACAAAGAAAAACACGCCAATCAAGGTTTATTCCTATCCTAAATTTATTTGATGTCTGAAACTTAACGTTGAGCGGTGACCTTAAACCTATACGTTACAAATACAATTGACGTATATCACATAGTATAAGTGGTATTTTAAAATGCTTCTATCATTCATATCATTTGGGAGTAAAATATATATTAACAGCTTGAGGTGAATATCATTTATCAGTGGAGGTTTGCTTTACTATCAAGTAGATCTTGTCGTGAGAACTTCTGCGATTGAGCTACTGCCGCCCTTTTTTTTCTGTTGGCGGTTCCGAGAGTGTTCTGGTCTTACAAATCCATATAGACGACCTGCGTTGAAACCAGTGCTGCCAGAAAACTACAAGTGCCAGCCGTGTAGATGACAGCAGACGTCGTTCCGAGCACCTCAATCAGCGATCCAATGCCCAGCGAAACGATGATCTGTGCAACGAAAATCATACCCCCGACAACGGCAATGTCAGTGGCCAGGCCACGCTTCTTCTCGGGTTTGTCTGATTCCGCCGATTTGCTTACTTTGAACTGAAAAGATGGAAATTGTTTTGGTGATTTGATATATATTTGAGATCAGTATGTCAAACAAACCTGTCCTTTGGCGTGATACTGTCCGATCAACAGGAACGGCATGGTGAACAACAATGCGTAGACAATTCCTCCGGTGGCACTGAATACGAAGACTGTCACCTTATTTGGGTAAATAGCCATCAAAATCATCCCAACTGAATCTATTAGAAGTCCTCCACAGTACACAATCCGAGCGCGGAGAACCTTGATCAGTTTTTCGATCGTAAACGAATAGCACGAGCAGGATAGTGAGTAGATTGCCAGTCCAAAACATCCATAACGGACTCCTTCCAGATACAGCTGATAGGATTCCGATTGCGATGGAGCAGCGGGACTTCCCTTGAATACCTCCTCGCCGACAAAATCGGTGAAGTACAAACAGAAGCTTAAATGTCCCATCCAGCAGAACAAGTTTGTCAAGCAGAGAATTGCAATCGATTTGGGCATCATGACGATGCTCTTCAGGAAGTCCTTCAGTGTCATCGCTTTCTCTTCATCATCCGATTCCGAGTCCGCTGAGGAACACGCTTGATCGATCGGTTGTTTCTTAGCTGTCTCTGCCACCAAGGCATTGTTTATCATTTGCGGGGCTGGTGGCTGAGTCGTTTCGTCGATCGTCTGGAGCTGCATCGCAAACGTTCGGCTCACATCCTTGATGTAGAAAATCTTGTCGTCCATTTTGGCCCGCTCCTTCTTGACGATGGATTCGGTCAGAGGCCGCAGCAGTTCGTCCTTTTCCATCAATGGTAGCGGTATCTCGTGGAAGCTCGTTACCGTCAGGATGAGGCAAACGACGTAGATTATACCAACCAAGGTGAATACGGTTTTGATGCTGCCTCCGAGAAAATCTCCGAAACTCGTGTTGTCCCAGTTGATTCCACCGAGCATATAGCCGCAGCTGCCTCCGATGCCGGCCATGATCGAGAATGTGCTGCAGGCACGACCGTGGTCCTCTGGAAGTTGAATGGTGATTGATTAGTTGAGATTTATAGCACAGTGATTTTAAGATCATATATTAAAGGGATCCGAACATTCTCTCGATGGGTTCCGGGAGATATCCTCCGGGACAGTTCCGGAAATCAGGAGAATCCCTCCTGGGATTCCAGGAGAATCCCTCCTGGGATTCCAGGAGAATCCCTCCTGGGATTCCAGGAGAATCCCTCCTGGGATTCCAGGAGAATCCCTCCTGGGATTCCAGGAGAATCCCTCCTGGGATTCCAGGAGAATCCCTCCTGGGATTCCAGGAGAATCCCTCCTGGGATTCCAGGAGAATCCCTCCTGGAAATCCAGGAGAATCCCTCCTGGGATTCCAGGAGAATCCCTCCTGGGATTCCAGGAGAATCCCTCCTGGGATTCCAGGAGACTTCCTCCATGAGCATCCCTCCTCGGATTCCAGAATCTCAATCAGTAAATTCTCACCTGGAACGCACGTATCCAACAGATAGGCTCGAGCGGGTGTCTGCGCTGTATCGGCACTGAAATCCAAGAGCAATGTTCCAAGTATGGTGATAAAGATGGCCCATTTGTAGTCCATTTCGTGGTCCAAGATCTCCTTATCGACCCGGTAGAAATCGTACGGCAGGAATGCGGTTAGATTTGAATTCAGCACACTGGTGTCGTTGTTCGCTATTTCCGGGAAAATTTCTCCCAAATCACCGAACCATCGACCAAAATTCTCTCCAAACGGTACCAGGATGCAACCTAAAATTGTGACATCACGATCGTCAGCTTCATTGGAGACTTAAAAGACTTAATTACACCTACCCAAAATCATCGTAACGGACAGTCCAAGAAGGATTGGTCTTCGACGGCCTAATTTGTACCGGCATCGATCGCTGAGCGTCCCCAGGATGGGAGCCAGGAAGAACCCAACTAACGGTGAAATTGCCCAGACCAGCGTCATAAGCTGATGTTCTACACCGATTCCCAGCAGAATCGGCGAAACGAACGCCGTTTCGGCCGAGTACACAAACTCGATTCCCATGATGACGAATGACAGTCGGATGAAATCCCATCGGGATTTGTTTCTGTGGAAGGGACAATCATTTAATGTTGTGCGACCACGTAAACATCGATCGATTAATTGAACTGAGTTGTTTTGTTGTACTTCAAACGGCGTTCATAAGGTCAAGGCTGTGCTTGTTGACAAACAAAATCGGAAATCTTACCGAAATACGTGCGAGTAGTCTTCCTTGTAGCGCTGTGCGTTCTGCTCCCGCACCCTTCGTAGTTCCCGGACCAGCGGGTCGTTGTGCTGCTCGGAGTGGAAGTTGCTGAGCGTTCCGGCCACCATCTTGCCGTTCTCGTTTTTCGTGCACCCGCAGGAAGCCTCACCGGTGGCGGAAATTTGATAACCGTTGTGGCAGCTGCAGCCGCTTTTCCGTCGCTTCCGATCGGTGACGTGCTGTTGGTTTGCCGTCGGAACTCGAGGGTTCTTCCAGATGATGCTGCTCTCAAGGATGTTAGCTACAACGACATTGAGGGCACATTTTAGCTTTCGGAACATTGTGTGGTTTAGGGTTATTAGTTTTCAACGCCACCCGGAGAAGGATTAGTTTCTTTTTTTTCTGAGTTCGATAGTTAATTAGTTATGGTTGAGAAGGAAAGTTAGCTGGTTATAGTTCATTGAGTGGAGAGAGATTCAAGCGCATGCTGCTATTGACTAGCTGATTAATCGAGAGGAAACGAGAGAGACAGAGAGAGAGAGTAAAAAATATGTGGCCCGATCGATGACTGATGATAAGATTTAATGATGCTCGTTTATTGCCCTGAGCATGGCGAGTATGACCAGTGGTGATGGGCTTTTGCCACGTAATCACAGAGCTGACCAACCGAGCTGTTTTGTTATTTTTTTTTCACAATTAACAGTAGTGTTTTAGTGGTTTAAAAAACAGCATGCAGAATTAGTAGAAGAGCGTGTTAATTCCCAACATCACACATGCAATCAATCGCTTATGTCACCCGCCAGAAGAGTGTTAGAAGAGTGCAGGTAAAAGTGAGTGCTTGGCAGCGACATCCGCGAAACGAAAATTAATTCAATGCCAACCTGTTGATTGTGTCGTACCTTTGAAGCATATAATTGCATCGTTGAGCTTTCCCATTTCCGATTTCAAGAACGCACCTGGGGCCTGGAAAGTTGATAGGAGGGGGTTCATTGTCAAGGTGCTCAAGTGGAAAATGTATGTTTCTGTGTTGGAAATTATTTGCAGGTGCAAAATGGAATCCTTGAAATGTATTTTAACTGTTTATTGTGTTCACGGAACAATTCATATGGATCATCCTTCAAATGAATATTGAAGGAGCATGGAATAACAATACCGAACAATATCGCTATCATAAATAGTAGGCATGAAAACAACCTTTTCCTTTCAGCACTCGCACCAACTTTTGTAACACGACCAAACGTGTGTTGTAATATCTCGAGTAATTCATGTTAAGGGCCTAAAAGCCATTTGTAAACAATGACTTTAAA
Organism: Aedes japonicus; assembly: GCA_034211315.2. Lineage (NCBI taxonomy): Eukaryota > Metazoa > Arthropoda > Insecta > Diptera > Culicidae > Aedes > Aedes japonicus. The sequence continues at coordinate 155,877 of JASCZW010001911.1, read as the reverse complement.
TGTCGATTGCTCTTGAATCTTAAGTCACTCTCATGAAATAAAAGCAGCATCTAGTTCTAGTTCTGGTTAGTTCTACCATATGAAGAAGCTGAATATACTATAATTCTCGTGATTTGTTGGAAATCAACTTGTAATGTTATTGTTTACAAATGGTTTTTAGGCCCTAATCATCAATTACTCGAGATTTGTACAAAACACATTCCTACCCGGAATATATCCTAATACGGATCACATAGAATGTTACTGTCTTAAAGGGTGTCCACGATGAAATTGCCACACACAAAATTGATTCGCAAAATTCGAGTTTTCATCCGATTGCCATCAAATTTTCAGGGATTGAGAAATAACTATTAAACTTCATTTTACCATTTTACTCGTATTTTATTTACAGTCCATACGCAAATGCCTGCACCTTGGCCTTAACCCCGGCCATAAGATTCTGCACAACCTGTGAATCAACCGTTTTTTGCATGTAAACCCATACTTTCTTCAGTTCCTCGACTGTCTTCACTACCTTAGGTCGTTTAAGAAGGTGCTGCTTCATAATCCCCCAGTACTTCTCGATGGGGCGGAGCTCCGGAGTGTTGGGAGGGTTGAACATTTTCGGCACGAAATTGACCTTATTGTCCGCATACCACTTCAGCACGTCCTTGGAGTAGTGGCATGAGGCCAAATCCGGCCAGAAGATTGTTGGGACGTTGTGGGCCTTCAGGAGAGGAAGCAGCCGCTTCTGGAGGCACTCTTTTATGTACACCTGTCCTGGGTCACGAAAGGTGCACTCCGCTTCCCGCACGTGCAGATGGCTTGCCAAACCAGGAATTTCTTCGCAAATTTGGACATCTTCTGAGTGCGGACATGCTCCGGAACGCTGAACTTATCCTTGGCCGTGAAAAACAGGTTGCCGGGGATCTGTTTGAAGTCGGCCTTCACATATGTTTCGGTCCATGATGCAGCATTCAACTTTCGTCAGCATGTTGAGGTACAACTTCCTGGCACGGGTTTTGGCGGACTTGTTCTGCTTCTCGTCGCGATTGGGGCCTTTTGTACCTTGAACGTTCGAAGCCCAGCCTTAGTTTTGGCCTTCTGGACAAAACTTCGGCTTAGGTGCAGCTTCTTAGCCACATCCCGAACGGAGGCGTTCGGATTTCGGTTGAAGGCCCCAACTACGCGGTTGTGATTTTTGGTGTTGTACGGAATACTTTTTCCTTCACTTCTGGGCTTCCGATCGGTGGTCAACCGTTCTTCGAACCGCTTAATCACTCGCGACACCGTGGAATTCGCGATTCCCAACGTTTTAGCGATGGAACGATGCGAGAGATCCTTGTTCTCGTGATGAATGCGCAAGATTTTATCACGCACGAGCTGTTCTTTCGATTCCATTTCCGCGAGTTTTGATCACAGGACTTGAAAACTTGCAGGATGTAAATAATGCAATATGAACTAAATCCACCCAAATTTTCATGAAATTCTATCCAACGGTTAAAAAGTAAGAGCAATTTCATAGTGTGGCAATTTCATCGTGGACACCCTTTAAGCTAATTTATGCAGTACATCAATGCCTTTTCATCGGCGAACAGTTCAGGATTATCTCACTTCACGGCGCTGGTGTACAAATTATTTTCAGGAATATATTTGTTGGCAGATAGGGTTCGGGACGGGCTTTAAGCAGTGTATTCAGCAACTGGGACATTTGATGAAGCTGTTTATAATCTAAAATTAGAACTGCCAATATTTAGACGTTAATCCGTCTGCTTACTTCTTATCTATCAGACCATAACTTTAGAAACGACCATTAGACTTAGAAAATGCCATAGCCATAGGATAAAGCTCCCAATTGCAGGCACTTGTTAAAAGCATACGGATTGCTTTCCGATCAAGAAAAATGTTTGCTTCTACATGAACTAACGATATTGTATGACTTCGATTCCGTGCATGTGTGCGAAGGCAAAACGAAAAAGGCCAGTTCATGATTTGCAGCAAACATCAATTTCCTCAACCCGCTCCTTCGATCTACCCTAAACAGGACCTGCCAGCTGTTAGTGCATCAACCCCACCTTTTACCTATCAAAAAAAGACCGTTTTTATTGGTCGCTGTGACAACCGTCCCTACCGCTACCGTCGAATTATGTTACAAGCAGGCTCAAGCAGGCATTCTGTTGTTGGTTTGGCCGTGTTGCTAGTAGTCACTACTTTTTCACTTTTTTTTTCGTTTGTGAAAACTAGAACAAACGCGGAAATAAAAGTATACTTCGAATCAAACATATTGATACCTAATGGGATCAAATGGATACTTTTCTCTAAGATCGAAGTAAGCTACTAAATTTATCAAATATGTAAAGCAATTAGAATTGATCTTGTGAGGTATCTTCTGAACAAATTATGAAAATTTTGTTCATTAGAACTACAGTAAACAGACCAACAGGTTCAAACAACATTTCTGTAGCAGGTGGTGTGAAGTATAAAATAACATAAATGGCCGTTTGAGAAACTCAAAGGAAGAGTTTAGAATAAAGTCTTCTTTTGAGTGTAAAACGAATTACTAGTCACCCTGTATTTGCTAGGGGTATTAGCATTTATGAATTCTTCACTTCCCGCTTTGTTCAAGACTGTCTGGAGAGCCTTTTTTCAGTTATTCGGTCCAAGCCACGTAAACCTACACCGCGGGATTTTGGAAGGAACTTTAAATTTCAGACCTCTACTGATTTTTGTTAGCTTCTTGGGTCTAATAATAACTGTTCAACATTTCAGTTCGATCGGTGAAACTATATATTTGCGCTCGTGGTTTTAATTTTACCTAGGATTTTGTATGGGAAATCTTACTTTTACATAGAATAATCTGGCGAGGTGACCCTTTGTTCTTTAAAAATAAGCCAATTCAATCATTCTCTGGGAAATTTAGCAAGGAAACGTTTCTTCCAAAACCGCAAAGCGATCTGACGATTGTGTTGAAGGTTATTGAGCTAAAACTGATTGACAGTTCCAAAAACTATATCACTTCGAACAAGGATCAACACAATGTTGAACAGAAGCTAGGCACTCTTTCAGAACATTTTACACTGCTCAACCTTCAAGATGACATTGGTGCTACGTTACGTATCGTTCCGGCTAAAGTCAGGGCCGAAGGCTAAAGTCAGGGCGTAAGCAACGGAAGAAAAAGTTTGATAGCAGAAGTTTGCTATCGTAGAAGCTGGAATGGTGGAAGGAGAATGTTTTATGATTTGTTGAATTTTTTATTTGTTCCATCTCATTTTTGAAATAATAAATGAGAAATACTAATCTGTTTAAAAAATATGTAGATCATTAATTTTCTTGTTCTGCCTTTTTGTAATCCCTAAAGCTAGCAAAATAAAAATCATTAATACCGTGAGTTATGAAAATCACAAGTTTGCTCATACTATAAAATGATAAACTGTTGAGTTTTTGGATCGCACTTCATAAAAATTATACTTTCTGGAAAAATATAGACCTAAAATTTGCTTAAGAAGATTCAAAAGTAACGTGTATTATTTTTTTTGAATTTTTGATGCCATCCTTTTCTTCCCTGTAAGACAGTTTTGTATTCTTAGAGCCTTAAACTGCTGGACCTCCCCATTTTAAATATTGACAGTTTCAAACGTTTACTTTATTGAATATTACGAAGCATAAAAGAAATCGACAAATTTTGTTTTTGTTTTAATTACGTTTTTGTCAATGGGATTACAGTGTAAAAATAACGGCAACACTGGAGTGATACCCGTATCATAGCAAACATAAATTTTAAAGAGGACATTTCTTTCTAAGCTGGCAGGTTCGGTCCCAGGTTATACCCATTAGCCTGGGACACGGACATATGAAAGAAAAAAATATTCGCTCCCCAATGATTTTTGGAAGTCTTTTGAATCCCATAATAACTGTGCAAAATTTCAGCTCGATCGGTGAAACCATATTTTTGCTCTCGAGGTTTTAATTTTACATAGGATTTTATATGGGAAAACTTACTTTTACATTGAATAATCTGGCGAAGTGACCCGTTGCCATCTAAAAATAAGTGAACCAAATTTTCTTCTTGGAAATTTTCCAAAGAAACTTTTCTTTCAAGACTGCAAAGCGATCTGACGATTGTGGAAAAAGTTATTGAGCTAAAACTGATTACAATCCAAACGAACGGCTCATTGAACTGTTTTTCCTAACAACACTGCCACCTGCAGTATGGCCTATAGCCTGCTGCTGTCGGCGCGAAGCAAGCACGTTGTTGTGAGGCGTTTACTCAGCATGGAGGAAAGCCGATGTCATGCGCATAGTATCTTTGGTTTGGATGATACTGTGCACACGCTTCCGGTATAGTGGACCTATTATTTTCAACGGGGTCATTTATTCGCAATTTTTTTACATGTTTTTGCACAAAATTTATCCCAACAATTAAACATTTCAACAAATAACATCGAGAGTAGAGTAAGACCTCCTAAAAATGAAATATAGGCTGATCCTGATGCTCTGCAAAAACGAATAAATATCTCTTTCAGACAATTTATTCTAAATTTTAGCATTCAAAATATTGGTACAATTTACAAAACTGGTACATCTGGACTTTGCAAAAAAATCGTATTTTAGTCAATGTCCCGCTACTAAGACTTCAATACTTCATTTAACTTCAAACCCATTTTAACTTTCATTTTAACTTTACAACCATTTGAGCCACTTCTTCGATGCACTCTGGGATGGCATAATGCTTCAAATAATTATAATAAAACATCACTTGAAGCGCATCCCTTTTTGTTGGTATTATTTTGGGTTTGAACTAGTTTAAAACTAGGCCAACAAAAGGAATCGACACTGTTCCATTTTCTTCAAGCAACAGATTATAATTCGAACTCGCAACGGAAGCTTTGTATAACTTTGTTCAAACGGAGTCAACTGTCAAACTGTTCTATGTGCATGATAACGGCTTTCCTCCATGCCGAGTGAACGCCCCACAACAACGTGGTTGCTTCGCGCCAACAGCAGCAGGCTACAGGCCATGCTGCAGGTGGCAGTGTTGTTAGGAAAAACAGTTCAATGAGCCGTTCGTTTGGATTGTAATCAGTTTTAGCTCAATAACTTTTTCCACAATCGTCGGATTGCTTTGCAGTCTTTAAAGAAAAGTTTCCTTGGAAAATTTCCAAGAAGAAAATTTGGTTCACTTATTTTTAGATGGCAACGGGTCACCTCGCCAGATTATTCAATGTAAAAGTAAGTTTTCCCATATAAAATCCTATGTAAAATTAAAACCTCGAGAGCAAAAATATAGTTTCACCGATCGAGCTGAAATTTTGCACAGTTATTATGGGATCCAAAAGGCTTCCAAAAATCATTAGGGAACTAGAATTTGAATTTTGACCCAGCCTAATACCCATCCGCTCTCGAAAACAATCAACCAAAACATGCCGATTGCTATGATCACAAACTCGTCTATTAGCAGTTTATAAAACAGACGAACACGACCAAACTTTTAGTTTTTCATTGATCTATAGATTGGCTATCTGTATTTCTTATTTCGACAAAGATTTTTCATTAGGGCCTAACTGACAAACGTAAACAATGGCTTCTTCTGCGAATTTCTCGTCATTGAAAACACACCCACTCAATCAACCACGGTCATTTGGAAGAGGAAGAGCTCACTTATACGGTAGAATTGGAAGCTTACATTGGTAGCCTTTGTGCCACGAGAAATTTACGGAAGAAGCCATCGTTTACGTTTGTCAGTTAAGCCCTAATGAAAAATCATTGTCGATTTCGTTCACGTTCACGGAAATGTTAGACAAAGCGACTGTGAAGACAAACGGGATGCTTCGTTTATAAACAAAGAAATGTAAGAGACAGCAGGCTACACGTAACAATACCGGTGCGCTACATCCATGGTCAACAAAGAACAGAGGAAACATGGGCTCTCTCAAAAGCAACAGTGATGCCATAACTGCCGCTCAACAGCGAAGCATTATTTGTCGTTGAGCATCATTGGATAGTTCCGAAATATATTTTTATTGCATGGTGATGATGGACAATAAAATCATAAGCATAGATCAACGTGAAATGACTGGAAGAAACATGAAATAAATGGTGATTTCAGATCATCTAAATATGAAATAAGTTTAAGTCAATGTTCATCATCACATTCTGAAAACGAGCCTAGATGTAAAAGGAGCTGATGAAGACATTCTCTCCGTTACACGCGATCAAATGCAAAACATGCAAAATTAAACATTAAGCGAACTTCTTAAACGGGTAGGAAATTGATGGTATGCTAGATGATCTATTTTAAATCGTCAAAATAAGAGTACTAAATTGGTAACCAATCCTAATTTATACATCGAATCATTAGCTTGATAGATGGAGCTAATTAAAAGTGAAATAATTGGAAAAATGTTGGAGTTTTAGACCTAGCTGTTATTAAAACAGTCACCCCTGAATCAGCCGTTCCTTACCGAAGAATGTATCTGTCTTCGACAATGTTGTTCAGTGAGTCAAGACCTTGTGTATAGGGACTTCGAAAGCTTCCCGTGCCAATGTATTTCCTGAAGCTGTCATACCTAAGATCTTGACTATTTGGAAAGATGTTGTCTTCCGATAAGTCTTAACGTAGGAGTACGTCTATGTTTTCAATACAAGGGTACAATTGAAACCAAATCGCATCGCGAAAAGTGGTCAGGTTTTAATCGTTAATATCTCAGTCGTTCCTCAAGAGATTTGCAAACGTTTGCACCAATCGATCGGAAATTTGTCTACGCATCAATTTTAATAGAGAGCATTGTTTATTTTGGACCAGATACTATTGAAGAATTCATAAATGTTAAGCTTTGTTTTATAAAGTATGTTAACCTCTTTAGGTGTAAGGGATCAAGGTCTATGATCCCAAAAGGAATATGGCTGTATAAAATCACAGACTGAATGAAAGTGGACGTTGTCTGTCACAATACCTTAAGGACTATATAAAGCTACGATATGTGTTCAAACATATTGAATGAACCTTCTGGAAGGTCAACAGTATTTTTTTTGAAAATTTTGCGATGTTCTAGGTCATCCAAACTGTCCTTGAGTTCAGAACTTATGATTTACAGCAGTAACTTTTGCTTTTTGGGCTAAACAAAGTTACGCTACGTATGCAACCATATTCATTGAATATTTTCGATGATCTAAGTTATCCAAACTGTCCTTGAGTACAGAACAAATACATACAGATATAATGTTGTAACAGTAGCTTTTTGGAGTATGCAAATGGACAATGTGTATTTAACAATATACATTGAATGGTGTGGTAGGTCAAGCGACATAATGCGAGAATCATGGGATATTCTAGGGCATCTAAACTATTCTTAAGTTCAAAACATAAGATCTACTGTTGTAACAGTAGTTGATTGATTTATGATTGATTTATTTATCATTATTAGGGAGCCCCAAAGCTGGTTTGGTTCGACCGTAACAGTAGTATATTGGGTCACATAAAGTTACTATATGTATTCAATCATATTAAATGAATCTTCTGGATAATCACGAATCATTATTTTATAACGTTGTGATCCTCTAGGTATATTAACCCTTTGCACTCCGCTGTCGAACATTCAAAATGTGAGAGTTCAGATACTGGAGTGCAAAGGGTTAAAATTGTCCTGAAGCTTAGAACTTTGAAATCTACGGTACTAACAGCAGATTTCAAGGCTGTACAAAGTAACGTCAAGCATTCAATCGAACGTAACAACCCAAGTAACAATTCAAGTTTTATTGTGCTTTTAAAGCACAATTAAAGGCTAAATAATGGTCTTCAGAACCCTCATAAAACCAAAATTGTTACTTGGGAATAAACAAGAAGATAATCTTGAGAAGGTCTGGGTCATCCAAACTGTTTTGGTGTTCAGAACTTAAGATTTACAGAGTAACAGTAATTTTAAGGCAATACAATGTTACAATAAATATTTAGATATATTCAATTGATTTTTTTAAAATGTCAACAAACATTATAATGCAATTTGACATCTACTCGGTCACCCAAACTATCCTCGAGATCAGATTGTAGGTCCTACAGTTGTAAAAAAGCTTTCTAGCTATGCAAAGCTACGATGTGTATTGAAACATATTCACTATATATCTTGGTAGAACAACAGACATTATGAGAGAAATATCCAAAGTATTCTGGAGTTCAAAACTAAAAAACTACAGCTGTAACTGTAGCATTCTGGACTAAACAAAGAAACAATATGTATTCGACCAAATTAACTAAGTTTTCTGGAAAGTAAACCTATATTATGAGATATTTTGGGATGTTCTAGGTCACCAAAACTGCCGATGATTTCAGAAGTTAGGATGTATGTACAGTAGCTATATAACCTATAAAAGATGACGATATGTTTTCAAACACATGCAGTGAATTTTCTGTAAGGTCACCAGTCATCTTGGGAGTATCTTGGGATGTTCAAGTTCAAAATTTAAGATGTACAGAAGTAACCGTAGCCTTTTGGGCTTTAAAAGCTTTGATAAATTGTAAAACATATTTGATGAATATTCAGAAACGTCCACAGACATTATAGGATAACCTTATAAATTTCAAGTCATTCAAACTATTCTTCATAACTAACGGTCTACAATTGTAACGTTACTTTTATGGGCTAGACAAAGTAAAGTTTGTTTATTTGGGATAGAATATCCCAAGATTATCTCATAAAGAAACTCCGTAATCCGTCAGGTGTTTTGAGTATTCATCCTCACACATATTTTTAAGGTGAACCATTAGCGGGACTTTAGCTGATTACAAATTTTCGGGTTTTTCGGAGCTTCTGACCGGAAGATACGGTTCGCTTTGTTGATAGGGGGCAATACGTTCACACTTAGGAAAAATCGTGTAAATTTATAAATAAAAGAATGCCCATAAATGGAGCGGCCTGAATGATTTGATAATCTGTTGCATTAAAAATGACATCAACCAAATTAAATTTGGACTGCAGCCAAGGGGTGGATCGCTCATCACACTTTGTCTTATGCTTTTTTTTTGACTGTGTCAACAAGCGTTGCAATGTTCTGGAAGTTCTCTTAATGTGCCGAAGGTGTCGATGTGTTGACTGCCCGAATTGTTATTTTCAGCTGAGCCTGGCAACCAGTCAATGTATATTGTTAAGGTTGCTTTTTTCATATATCGACACGCTCATTCGGATTCACCCAAAATTGAGTAACTTTTACCCATTTTCATAAAATAGACTGAAATGTCAAACCATGGGTATGGCGATTTATGAAACTGGGTAAATCTTACTCGGTTCTTCATAAATATGGTTCAATCCTTAATTAAGCTGTATAAATTAATCCTTAATTAATAAATATAAATTGAAAAAAGGAACACTTAGCTAATGGATCAAATTGAACCGGCAGAGGATACTGAAACGTACGGCAAATTGAAAGCTATTTTAATTTGTGTTCTATTTTATAATAATTATAAAAAATAATCCATTCTCAAAATTCGATTTGTTCGATCAGTGAAAGCTAACCAACCACTTCCAGCAGTTCCTTTTCGAGCTAATTGTACTAAAAGCCAAGAAATTTCTATAATGCGTGACCAGTGCGTACCAGAACTGTGTTCTGGACACCATGATGAGTGTTGACGAGGATCAATTGCTGGAGGAGCTATCAATCAAGATGTGTACCAGAACGAATGTTTGAAGAAAATTTTGATCTCATTTCCACAGAAACATCATGCAGATAGATAATACGTGTTTTTGCCTGATAAAGCGTTATCGCATTACGTCAAAAAAAAAACACACACACACACACACACACACGATCGTTCATGAATACCCATTTGTACTAAAAAACCACAACCCGGCAAATCTACGACAGTGTCGCCCAATTGAAGATTTATTTGAGATTTTGAGGTCCATGGTGTACAAAAATTACTGGAGAGCCATGAACTGCAAACAGTTGATTAGTACAATCAAGAGATGCATTTGCAAAGTTGACATGAAGGCCGTTCTTGTTCGGACATCAAACGGAAGCTTCGCCGAACAGCCGATTATGGACCGTTTTCAAATGTTCACGCATTTTCTTTTAACAATGGACAATGTATCTATAGTTTCAGTAAATCATATCTTCTTCGAGAATGTTTGTTTATTTTTTGACAGCTTGAGAAAGCCATTTTGCTGTTGTGAAATTTTTATGACATTTTACACTGGGATAGCCTCGCTCAATGAGTTTACCCCCAGAAGAACCAGATCTGCTCTGTTTGATGTGATAAGGAACGCAATTTTGTTTTTCCTCTCCTCCGAGCGGTTGTTTTGCTTTTACCCTAGGTTAGTAACAGAATCCGCGCCTGCTTTTCGATGCGACTATCGTCCGAAAAAAAAATGTTGCATTATCATCTGGACAAGTACGATGTTTGCAAAACCACTGAATTATGTCATTCGCATTACGAACGCTCATCATAATTTCCTTTCGATAGTGTAATCTCCCCTGGACAGCCGGTCCGTCCACCAGTATTGATAACATTTGCTTTGTAGTGTCAGGCAAACAAATAATTTCAAATATTAGTTCCATCCAGGGAGCTTCTGGAAATAATATTACGTTGAGTGACGATGACTCGATGCTCCAGACCACACTTCAACTTCACTTCCGTTGACATTCTTTATCACTCAAATCTCTTGTAAATCGGTCATTGCCACACGCCGTTGTCTTTCCGTCCCACTTAGTACCATCACTTGTTAACTTACTCGGTAAAACTATAAATTACACAAACTCACTTTTGCCAGTTTCAGTTGGAAAGATCAGTGAACTGCTAACTTTTTGCTCATCGGCCACAGTTTATACACATTTATATCATACGGCCCTCCATCAGTCACTTTCCACCTAATGTTCAACCAACCGAGACTGATTCGCTTTTGATTAGATCAAATTATATGTTAATTTTGCGGCGGACTATCGGAAGCGGCTTCTAACCTATTCTAGTCGATCGATCTATCCGGTGCAAAAGTTCATTCGCGACTGCTGTGCAAAAACGAAGCCCCGCGAGGATCTACCACGAGGACCTGACCTGTTGAATGCATGTTGTTGCAGTTGGAAGATTCCTCAAGTGGTCCTTACCGTCATCGCGCCATCGTTGTCTTCGGCCGTCGTCGATTCACAGCATTATGTATTTTAATCTGCTGCTTTCCAATTTCTTTTGAAGTTGCTCACTGATTCTAAATTATGACCGCGGACACCGCACATGTCGGTACCGCGGCATCGTGGAAGATTAATGAGGGAATTGGGGAGGAGAATGTAAAAAATCATTGATTACCGAGCGACAAGTCATAATTATGAGGATGATGTCGTTGTGCATCCAGCCTTAGTCAGGAGAGCTATCAGTACTGACTAGCTTGGCCATGCTGTTTCGGGTCTGACCGTACGGTTGGGATTGTGTGATGAATGAATTACAAAGAACACATCACTATTTTGGCTCCCGGATGGAGTTGAGTAGATTGCATGAAGCCTTCAGATGTTGATGTAATTCGTACTAGTGATAGATGGATTCAGAGAACATCATAAGTTGAGGCATCCAATGATAAAACTTAAGCTTGCTTGACTGTTTATTGAGTTATGTTGGCGAAAGGGATTTTCTGCAGAAAAATGTATCCTAATCGGAAGGAGTATCTAACGTAAATGCAAGAGTAGCTTTCATGTCATCCGAAAATAAAAACCCTGCTAGACCTGATTGGCAAATCGCTGAAAACTGGGCAATTGCCATACGTGTGGAAAGAGCCTTTAGTCATTCGCATTCGCAAAATTTGCTGAAACGATTCAAGTTGAAGTTCAAGTTAGTTGCCATCGCAGTATCATGTTTCACACTATGAGGAAAAGTTTAGAACTTATTGTAAAAGGCCAGCTCTTAAAGAATTGCAATAGTAATGATTAGATCACTATACAGCGTTTAATTCAGTATAAGCGAAATGGAAAGAAAACGTAGAAAGCTACGATTGTTGCTGCTTTTTACCCTTCTTACATCAATAGAAGGGTATTAAGATCGCTTGAAAACTCGACTTTTTATCCGAGGCCCACAGGGTCGAGTTTCATATACCATTCGACTCAGCTCGACGAACTGAGCACATTTCTGTGTGTGTATGTGTATGTGTATGTGTGTGTGCGTTACAAATAATGTCACATCGGTTTCTCAGCCATTTGTGAACCGATTTCAGTTCTGTTGACGGCAAATGGAAGCTACAACATTCTCATAGGACGCTATTAATTTGTTTTTCATTCGGACATTTCGTTACGAAGATATGAACGAAACAGTACTTGACGGCCTATTATAGTAATCAAACAGTTTAGTCTCCAATTACATACTGAGCTATTTGTGTACCGATTTTAGTTTTGTTGGTGCCAATATTAAAGCTATGAAATCTCCAAATAACTGGTCAAAATTTCATTATGATTGGATAATCCTTCATGGAGATATGACCAAAACAATACCTGAGAGTACATAATTGTGATATGAAAATATACTCGTTGCAGTGCAAAACCGAACAGGACCAATCACACCAATCGATGCCGCTTGCATTCTATTGTGTCGCATCTGGAGCGTTGTATAGCACATACAGCGGACAAAATTGACGCTTAAGATTGTCTAATAATTCATTCTATGGACTGATTATATGAAATTTCTAATATTTATGTAATTTCCGCTTTTATATAACTAACATAAACATGACTATATAATAATTAATGGCAATATGTTAATCACTTCGATGAACAATACGTTCAGGATTGACAAATAGTTAATTTTATAAACTGAATGTATGACATATCGAATGATCCAGGATCTTCCTGGGATTTCTGATGAAAATATCTATCCAGTACATTATTGGCCACATTTGAGTTCGTTATTCTGGTGAAGTGTAAGAAGGGTTCAGTCTCACCATCGGTGGATTAATGCGGGTTTTTATATCTGAAACTGCACTTTTAACTATTTTTCTGTTTTTTCTGTAAGAATCAATCAACCACGTTCTGCAAAAAAAAATTAGGCATTTACTATATGCCTAGAGGAATGTGTTAACCTCGATTCTTTCAAAATAGTAATGTAAAGCCTGTCCACGTTAAATTTTACAGATTTTTAAATACCAAAATAATAGATTACAATTACAATTTTTAAATACCAAAATAATAGCAGCAATAAAATACATAGAACTCACAAAATTATCATACATTCTGTGGTATACCCACCATCAGGTTCCGTATGGTATCCGCAGATACGCCCACCGTGTAGATTCACCATCTTCTCTTGATATCATCGGTATGATTTGTTGTCGTCTTAGTTTCGAAAATTTCCGCTTAACTAGAGCCCATTACCTCTCTATTGGGCGAAGTTCTAACAGTTTGGTGGCTTGGATAATTTTTGGGACTTATTTGACCTCTTGTACCTTATACCATTCTAGGCCGGATTTCGCATAGTTACAAGGGGCCAAATCAGGCCAAAACAGTTGTTTAAGAGTCGTGGCTTCTGATAAGCGGTATTTCGAAACAGGAACACAAACTTTTACCAAGCATCCCCAAAAACTTTTACCAAGCATCCCCACAAACTTTTACCAAGTTTGTGTTCCTGTTTCGAAAGACTACCTCACAATGCCCTCCGCTCAATTTCAAAACTACTTCTATCCAGTTTTCACCGCCTGCCATGAGCCAACGGAACTATCAATACTTTCTCTTAACAACTTTGTTCTAGCAAAAATTGCTGTCTACTCCGAGAGCCTCATGGTGATGAGAAATTATTTCCTTCTCAAAACAACATCATCACAGATCGTTACCCCGCGTATGGGAGAATACAAGGAAAGAACAATATCAGTATAGAAAAAATAGTTTAGGTTAAAATATCTTTGGATTACTTAAAATTGTGCCAACTGATTTCAAATGAGCCGTTTCACGCGAAACTGGCCATAAAATGTCGAAATTCGACACGAGCCGCTAGGGTTCGGACGAAAATTTGCCAACATATTCAGTATAACAGAATACGTATTTTGACATAAGGATGTATTGTTTGAACTCAAAAGTAACTTTTGTGAAGGCCTTATGTGTTTTTGATACCACAGTTTTAGGAAAATAGTAAATCGGAAATCGTTAGTTTGAGAGAAAAAAAAATTTTGGGAAGAAACGAAAGGGAATCAAAATGTCCATGAAAAAATATATAAACTGGAAAAAAAAATTTACATTAAAAAATCATTAAAAATTTAAACTCAAATTCTCAAAAAACGCTATTTATATATTTTTTTTAATTTCGATGGTAAAATTTCAACATCAAGGTTATTGATTAATAGGTAAAATTATTCTATTAGACAAACAATTTAGGAAATTTTTTTTTCCAAAAGCAACATATAATAGATTTTTATAAAATTAATTTAAGTTTATCAGAAGTACATTTTGATAAACAAAATATGAATTTTCGTTAAATTTAACAATTTTCGAGATATTTTGAATTTAATTTCATGAGTGGCTAAGAACTTAGGAAACACGAATCCTTGATGGTTTGAGCTGGTTAGTGGAATACCTGTAACTAGAAATGAGAAGAAAAATTAGTATTTTCTATTTCATTCCAATTACCTTTGCTTATCTTGACAGAGACGCGTATTTCGTCTACAATGTGCAGACTTCTTCAGTGTCCTGTACTAATAACTCGACTGTCGAGGTCTTAGTACGAAATAAGCTTGAAATGATAAAAAGAAGAAGAAGAAAGATTGGAAGAACCTCTTAAAAAATGAAAAAAAAACCTTAACAAGTCAGTTAACATTTTTTGGAATGTTCTTATTGCAATTAATGACGATTACGTACCAAAGAGAAAGAAAATAAAACTAACATGCTATAAAGAACCAGTAGGGTATAAACACGAAATCAAAAATCTTAAAAAAAAGGAAACAAAAAGCTCACAGAGCATGAGAGTTATACCATCAGCATATGAAAGGTACAAAACAAGCGCATAAAATAATATAAAATACGATCCATAAGCGTACTTAAACTTCATGAATGAAACACTGAAAACGTGTAACTTTCCATCGCGCATACAGTTTGAAGAGTTTGATGGTTTTGATAGCGAAGACATTTGGGCGGTTCAACGCCAAATCAGTAAATGACAAAACTTTAGTATTTTAGATTCGGCCAAAACTTTGCAAGTGTGTTCGGAACAACAGTATAAGTGTTTTTTGCATGAGAAACGGTCGTTTTGATACGCGAGTAACTTTTGAACTGAGTAACTTACTCTTCCAATCTATATATGGTAGTTTAAATTCAGCATAGCTTAGTTCGTAATCTGTATCCGCGAGACGTTGCCTTTGACATTCTGAGAATAATGAATATTCGAAAGAAGTATGAAATATTTCATTGTTCCATAGTGGGTATAACGCTTCGTGAATACTGAAATCTTCAGTATAGTTCTAAATAGTAGTTAAGCTGGTTCCGAACATGATTAGTCAACATGAAGTTGGCAAAAAATTTGTTAATTTTATTTCTAATAGAGCGGACTCCCCATAACACTTTTCAAATCGTTGCTTTGCTGGAACGGTATTTTTCTTCATCAAGAGGCAGTGTAACAAAATGGTGTTTGATTGTTTTTAAATTCGTAGTTTGGAAAATAACAAAAATTGTTCCACTCTTTGCACAACAACTAACAAATTTATGAACAGAATGTCTGCAAATTTTTACTGCTTTGCTTTGAAGGTTGATACTAACATAAAATGAGGTGAATTCAAAAACAGGCGCCACCTATATGTCAGTCTCTAAGCTGAACAAAAGCTGTAATATATGTTACTAAGCACTCTTCCGGACGCACTTACCAGTCGCCGGGGAGTCACAGCGTAGGGCCCTGGTCACACCTTGGGCTACGCACAACGTTGGGTTGAATATAGTACAGGGGATGATCGGGAAACTTGAGCGTTGATTACTTGGGAAAAACATCCTTTATTTATTGGGGCCACCCTAATCGAGAAAAAAAAGATTGAAATTTTGTCATTTTCATTCCGTCAGGCGCAGTTAATTCTTGCGATGATTCACATACAGCCTGTCGTATAGACAATAATGGTTATCAGCATGATGTCAGCATATAGTAGCTGATAAGTAACGGTGCATCAATCTTGCCAAAAAAAATATCGGCTTTCATCATGATTAATCAGCATTATCAAAGCTCCCATATTCAAACCAAAATGGATGTTTAGGCTTTTGATTTGCAAGGAACAATCCAACTACGACACATGTTGAAATGACTAATCAACATTTGTGTGGAAAATGCCAAAATTGTCGACTGCTTCCAAGCTGTGAGCTGCGTAAAACAACTAGTGTTATTCGATTTTTGATAAGAGCCATTCTGTCAATAGTAAATAACATTTCGCCCAAGGTCCCACCTTCAATCGAGACCTGATTTAATTCAGTATCATTTCACTTCTTAATGAACACGTTGCAGCGAGGACGGTATCATAATCATGGAGGACCTTTTTGATCATGTTGACTCACTGGTTTGCGAGTGCTATTCAAACGGCATCCAACGTGAAGGATTCTTTGAATGAAATTACCATTTGCTATTGCGTAACAACCGCGCCGGTTAATTTTCATATCGGACGGACTGTCATACATATTCATTTGCTTTGCCATATTCAAAGGCAACGAGGGATAGCGCAAATAGCACCAGCGGCTATAAATACCCTTCCAAGCCCAATGTGTCAACAATGTGTTCGTACTCCAGTCCAGCATGCAGCCCAAGAGGCGCTCCCGTATCAGCGTTGAGAAGTGCCGCTTCTTCGGTAGAGTGTTTAGTTTAGTGGAAATCTCCACCGTCCACCATTGTACTTCTTCGATTAATTGTAAACCTTCGCTGGCTGCAGAAGCAATTTCAGCCAGCATTAGACTTCTATTAATGTAAACAGGAGATAATTGTTAACTCGGCATGTCCGGCACGTGCCGATGGGAAGTAATAATCTAATGTGTTTTGTTCAAACTACCAATGCGTGGATTTGCAGATGTTGACTGAAAAAGCTTTACATCTAGGAAGATGGACGCACTGGATTTTGAATGGAATCGGTATGACGTTTGAAATTTAATACACAATATCAAACTTCTGTGCACCTGTGCATCACCGATTGCTTTGATTAATTAGCTCATAATCAACACTATTTTCGACCATGAGAAGTTCTCATTGAGAAGACAGTTGGCGGTCCTAAGGAAAGTTAGGTTCAAATTGTACTTGTCACATTCTGACATCAAAATTTTACAAGAAAAAATAATATTGAACATTGCAATGTTGAATTTGGTCATATAAGTTATTATTATATGTTCACAGTTTACCACAATTGTTTTTGACAAACAATATTTTTCAAATTAAATGAATCGAACAATTTAGAAGCTCAGCCAACGTACAGTTCTTGTAGGTTAAACCAAAGCTACTCAATCCAAATGCATAAACCAACGAACAGTCCAACGCAAACGATCTCAAAGAGCACCATTCTGATGAACAATTCCTCCGAACTATATTAAGAGCACTTGTTGGATTGACTTTTCTGTGTCAACGGAAGCAGGTAAGCCACTTGTTTGTGCAGCCATGTAGATCCAGCCCACTTGAAATCGGAACTGTGTCATTATCCATTACAAGCTAACAACACAGAAGACTTGGACGCAGTCAAGGGAATGCTTCCGTTGAATTGTCCTCGCTATCCGTCACTAGAGAAGAGCTTGGTGATTCAATATAAAAAACAACAAATATCTTATTGATGAACTCGAAAGCAGGGGGAGAGCTTTTCAAAATCAGGTCACCTGGAAAATTTACTACCCTTGTTCGCCATGAGCGTTGCTATTGTGAAATTTCCCTGCGAATGACATGATCAGGCGGGTGCTATTTTTGCATCTACTTGGTATGCATTGAACGGATGGTCACTGAAATAGAAAAACAGAATACTCTCACCGGAAGCCCGTTCATCGCTGGCGTGGCTTAAGGTCAGGTTCTATTGTAGCCTTAGTAACTTTGTTTGTGAAGTTTCCATTTTCCTTACAGTGCTAATATCCCAAGTAACAATTTTAGTTTTACTCCAGCTGTATAGCACTCCTCCCGGCTTTGTTGATAAAACAGTTATGTCTTCCAAAACCTTCTCAATGCTTTTTTAAAGCCGAAATTTGTAATAAGTGGACCTTTCTATAGACAATTGTAAAAATAAGGTAATTAAACCTTCATAAGATATTAGGGTCTATTCATAAACCACGTAGACTTTTCTGGGGGGAGGGGGGTTTGGCAAAAGTCTACGGTCCATAAAAACATTAAAAAAAATTGTATGGTGGAAAGTCTACGAAGGGGCGGGGGGGGGGGGGAAGGAGTTAGATGTTCAAAAATGAGTCTACGTGGTTTATGAACAGGCCTTTAGCAGCCATGAAAACCAGAATACGGCCAAATGGCCACAACCGTTAAACTTCACAGTGATAACGTGGTTGGTTTTTGTTGTTTTGCTTTGTTCGATTCCTTGCTCTTCTGATGCATTTAGCAGTATATAATATCTAAGAGAAAAGCTCTAGTGTTGAAGGAAATTTTGTCTGAAGTAAAATATCCAAAACAAGATCAGTTTTTAAAAGCGCATCATGTTCCGAATCATATGCGCATATAATTTTATGATGAACATTGCACGATAAGAGCCGAACATAGATGCGCCTCGAAAATTATACGAGCTTACAACAACAAAAACAAATTTAAAACAAATTTATTCAATGAATTAATCAAGAATTTTCTTTAAAATTGTGGAATTCAATGAAGTTATCCACACAAAAAAAAAACTTTTACAGGCGCGTAAAATTTCCCATTGATTAATTTTAAGTAAAAGGAGGCATAAACTATAAAATTGTTTGCAAGCTGTCATGCGCCATACAACAGTGTTTGCAATCTTTCATACAATAGGCTAGATTCAGGTGTATCTGGTTTCAATTCACTTGAAATATCCCATTATTTTCTGCTAAATCTATGATTCGTATATTGTTTATATTGCTTATATTCTTATATGTCCATAAAGCCAATTTATCTTCGAAATGATTACTATAAAAGGATTCGGTCATTTAGTGACTTCAATCAATAACAATTTGCTGTTTAATGCATTTACAGGGTGTTCAATAAGTTCGAATACAACTTTTCATCGTTGTGAAGGTGCGCACTTTGTGCGTTCTGTGTATGGGCTTCAGCCTCATACACTCAGCGAAACAAAAAGAGCACCATCACGTTTTTTCCACATTTAATCAGTCATTGATTTTCATCGAAATCATTTTTTATATCATGGTCTGTGAAGAAAAAGAAATCAAAACAAGGTATAAATAATTCGATTTATCGATACATTCATATAACAGAACGAGTAAACGGAAAAAATAGTGCGTATAGAAATAACAGCACCTTAGCTTTTAATTAAAATCAGACTTTATTTCTTAACAACATGAAGATGTGAACTTACTAATGTGTGTTACGAATAACTTCAATCAGATGCGATTTCATGGACAAAACCAGTTTTTCAAGAGTATCCGGCACAATCTGCTCCCAGCATTCTTGAACTCGGGTCTTCAGCATATTTACGTTGCTGAACTGCTTCCCATTTTCGAAAACCCGGCGTAGCCCGTATCGACCAAAGGTTTTCGTTGGGGTTTAGATCCGGAGAGCAAGCTGGCCACTCGAGAACCTCGATATTTTCATCGGGAAACCACGCTTTCGTCTGTTTTGAGTTGTGGATTGCAGCATTATCTTGTTGAAAAACAAAATCTGGACCCATCAATGACTCGCCGTGTTCAATCAAACTTATCTCCAGCATTTCCATGTAATCCTCCGATTTCATTCTTGTTTAAATCCAAGCCAATGGAAGCTTGCCTCGGAAGGAAAATGCTCCTCAAACCATCAGGGTACGACCACCAAGGTACCTGCTCATTTTAACATCCGGGTCCTTGCGCAAATCGTGCCAGTAGTACTACCATCCGTCTGGTCCGTCCATTTTGAACATTTTTTTTCGTCCGAAAAGAGCACGTTTTTCCATTCATCGGTCCAGGAAATGTACTTCTAAGCGAAATTGAACCGATTCAACTTGTGCCGTTCTGTAAGGTTGAGTTTTCCGAGTCTCTTACGCCACTCCAAGTTCTCGCTGCTGAATAAAATCTGTTGTACACGACGTGTAGTTACCGGAAGCTCTAATTATGCATGGATTTGAAACGCTATTCTATTCTGGTTCGTTGCAATTCTACTTACTCTCCGTTTATCCTTAGCTAAAAGCTTACTTTTCTTCCCGCGTTTCTCGATGCGGCCACTCTTATCGACATTTTTCAAGAAAGTTCCGATAACCGTGTGTGATCGAAAGAGTTTTCGACCGATTTTACGATTCGAGAGGCCTGCATCGTGGTAGGCCCTGATTTTAACTTTTTCCTCGTACGTCAGATGCTTGGATCGACCCATTGCCGTAAAATTACAGGGGAAAAAAATCCGATCTCACTACAATTTGAAGAAAACTTAACTTCCAATCGGTTTGAATGCAAATCAAAACAAATACCTGTCAAACAATAGCGAAGATGATTTTTAACCAGGGTGGTGCTATTTATGTTTCGCATGATTTTTAAAGAATTTCTCAGCTTAAATGTGAATAGTCCCCAAAATTTCCAGAACAACAAATCAGACAGACGTGTAGTAGAATACTGATACACCGTAAGGTGAAATTAGCGTTAAACGAATAAACATTTTAAAAATATAACGAAAAAACATGGTGGTGCTATTTTTGTTTTGCTGAGTGTATACAGGCTAACCGACGCTGTCGATTTGTTGTCATTTGTTGTTTGTTTACCACGTTCGATGAAGGAGTACCGCGACGTTGTAGTAAAATCGTTTGCGAGAGGTGATCGACCCGTCGAAATTTTCCAGTGGTTGAAATTCCATGGGGTGAAGCGGAATTTCATCCATACCACCATCTGTCGGTACTAGACGGGCTCGGTAAAGGAAATCTGGGCGGCCACGTTCAGCGAGGACGCCGGCAGTCATAAAGGTGATGAGCGAGTGGGTTTTTCGAAAAATTAACCACTCGATCCGGAAAACCGCCTATGATCTGGATGTGTCGATCGGGACTGCTCACACCATTGTGACGAAGGACCTGGGATGCAAGCCGTACAAGAAACGCAAGGTTCACGGGATAACGGAGGCTACAACGAAGACGAGGCTGGACAGAGCCAACCCTGATACTTTCGCGGCACGCAGGTCTCGAATTCGTGTTTTCTGATGAGAAACTCTTTGTCTTGCAACAGCCGCACAATGTCCAAAATGATCAGCTGTGGGCGCTGACGTTAGCCAGCATCTCCCCGTCCCACATAAAAATCCCGCGGTTCCAGAGCGCTGCGTCGGTGATGGTATGGGGGCCGAATCCAGGTGTGGGAAGCTCCCACTGGTGTTTTTTATCTAGAAAAACGAGGTTCTGGAGAAGGTTGTGGTCCCAGCACTTCAGAACTTCCACGAAAAGGATCATTACGTCTTTCAACAGGACGGTGCACTGGCCACAAGGCGGGTGTGTCGGGAGAATTTAACATATATTCTCGATAAGACTTTGTGGCCCCTAGCTCCCCGGACCGTAACCCCTTGGACTTCTATGTATGGTTGTACGTACATGCTGGCCAAGCAGAGCAAACATCAAGTGAGCACTATGGACCAATTCAAGAAGCTAATTTCGAAGATCTGGGACGAAATGTGGATGGACCAGATCCGTGCCGCGTGCAATACTTTTACAAAACGTCTCGTTAAACAGCACAAGGGGGGGTGGGGAGGAGAGCCCTCCTAGCTTATATGTCGTAAGGATTCTCAATAAACATTTTTACAATAAAAATTGGCTCAGAAAAGAATATCTTGTATTTTCGTTTTTTGAACACAATTTCTGAAGTCTATTTGAACTTTGAGCACCCTGTACTGGAAGCAAAATGGTTTAAAAATGCTTTTTCAAGAATTTATTAATATATGAATATGAATGATTACTCAAAAGGCATTTTACAACAGCATTTTACGAGTTAATTAAGTCGAAATGAAACCTTTTAAAGGATTAATTTAAAAAACAAGCTGTGTCATAAACTAATTATGACAGTCATAAATTAATTATGACAGCTATTTGGTATTAATAGACATAAATTAAATATGATACCTCTTGGTGCCATAATAAAACCAAATTGAATTCTTGTGGCTTCCATACAATATTAGTAAAACGTAATAAATTGAACATATATAACATCAAGATCTGCATCCAATGATTGTTTGGAGCACATAAGGTATTATAGAAATACAAAAACATGTATTTTACAGTGACATGATGTCCTGTGTTGGTTTTTTTTCCTCTGTTCGGGACATAAACCACTGCGACCAGTAATTTGATCTATTGTAGTATATCCCGTATCCTTTGTTACAGTTGTCATTGTTTGTTTTGTTGGCAATGACTCGAATTTTATTCAAAGTTTCCACTATTTTAACCCTTTGTGAGTGACAGCACTCTTCAAAGGCGCGCCCCTTTATCAGTCAAAACCGGACTCATTGCAAACAAAACAACATGCATTAGAACCCTAGTCCTAACCAATTCAAACTTAAGAACATCAAATAGAAAATGAGAATACACATAAATGAAGACTAACCATGTTTTCCTTATTCCAAGCTCTTCCTCGGTGGTGTAACCCGAGTTTTGTAACTTTTCACAAGACATAAAATGTAATAAGGACTTATATACTTTCCTTTGACTACAGAAACAAATATGTTCCATAGTAGGCATTCATTCGGACTAGGGTTCGGTGGTAGATCTGATACACCGTAACGCACCACGAAAAGGTGATTTACCAGCGTTACGGGTTGTCCTGTATGGCTACTTCAACTCATAAGTGCGGTGGAGAATAGTTTGGAGTACCTTAGGTATTCTAGAAATACTAAAACATATCTTTTACAATGTTATGATGTCCCATGGGGCTATTTCAACTCATATATACGGTGTAGACATCGTAAGTAGCCTAGTTGATCGTTCTACATGATCAACTAGGCTACTTACGATGTCTACTTACGATGTCTTTATCAAAATCTGTATTCAAGAATAGTTTAGAGTACAGTAGGTATTCTAGAAATCCTAAAAAATTATTTGACTGTGTTATGATGTTCCAGGGGGCTATTTCAACTCTTCAGTACAGTGTTGACAGCGTCAATAGCCTAGTTGATCATGTAGACCATCAAATTTTATCCTTTAAATGGTTTTTATCACTTGCTGAAGCGTATACACCATAAATTATAAACTATAAATTTGCAAAAAAGTGTGTAGTTCGGCAGCGAAAAAATCGGTCAACCGTTCATCACAACTGGAAATTTAAACAGTGAAACTTACATCAGAGCACCTATTACTACTTGGCAATATTCAACTGCAGCAAAGAGATGGTACGAGGATAATAAGATTGTTGTTATGCCTCATGATATACGTCCTCCAAATTTTCCACAAACTTCGACCAATTATGGACAAATGTGAAAATGGACTGTCAAAAAATGGAACAAGAATCGAAATTTGTTCAATATCTCAAAACAAAGTGGACAAAGGCTTACAAGACCAGGGGAGAAAAGATTGTCCAAAAATACATGACAAGAGAAAGGTAAATCAAAAGCCATAACTCATAACACACATTTTATACACCTTAAACATTAATTTGCAGATTGTTTGCTGTTGCGGGCAAAAATTGTTTTGTATCACAATTTGGATAACATTTTGATATTGTATGAAGTACGGTACCCCAAAACTCGATAGTTTAGAAAAAAAGAGTCTAAAAACGGTTTTTGTGGTACACAAGAATTTCACTCTTACGTTCATATTTTAGAGAATATAATATAAGCTGAACTGTTTGCAAATGATGATACGTCAAGCATTTTCAATGTTTTCAAAAATAAAATAAATAATAAGTGAAATATTATGAAAATTGCTCAGATGTTAGTTTTTTATTCACCTTTGGAACGAAAACTTCAGTCAAACTTCAGTCGGGCCTCAATGAATATCAGGATTTTTTATATATGAAAAAAGGGTGGAGTAATGAACACTTGAAGATGCGATGGGGGATCATTACTCTGATATTCTTGTGTTCTATAACTCAACATGATGGAATTTAGTAAATGAGTGGAAATTAATTGAGAATCATCTCTCATATGCATCCGTCGAACCATTCAGAACGGTCGTTGCGGGAATATCACCATCACCACATTCGCATAGCATGTAACCGAAATCTAATGCTTTCTCTTCTTTCTCCTGTTCTCTTCCCTATCCTATGACCGTGAGTAATACCATATGGCATCGTGCCTAAAGTCAGTTCTTCAAACAATCAAATGACAACTACAAAATGTACTAAATATTCATGACATAACATATAACGGGGAGAGTTGGGGACCATCAGGGCACCCAATTGAAACGATTTGGATAGGGAGCACGGCACTGCCACCTCCCTATTGATAAAATTTCGAAGAACGAGGGCGTGATCTTTGACCCTATCTATTGGATTTAAAAGGTGTTTCGATCAAAAACTTAAACTTGACTAGAAATTAGATGAAAAATTAATATTTTCCATTTAATTCCAAATACCTTTGCTTATCTTGACAGATACGCGTATTTCATTTACAATGTGCAGACTTCTTCAGTGTCGCTTACTAATAACTCGACTTAAGTCTTAAGTCTTAAGTCGATTTATTAGTACGAGACACTGAAGAAGTCTGCACATTGTAGATGAAATACGCGTATCTGTCAAGATAAGCAAAGGTAGTTGGAATTAAATGGAAAATATTAATTTTTCATCTAATTTCTAGTTACAGGTATTCCACTAAATAGCTCAAACCCTCTAGGATTAAACTTGACGCATCTCCTTTCATCTTTTCATTAAACTTCGCGAAGAAATATCTGGTGTGGCAGGCCATCTGTACCTGTGGCTTGAAGAACAAAGTTTACATTGGGACCGGAACCGTCAACCAGGAAATTTATCTGAGCGAATACCTACAAAAACGTCTACTGCCTTTCCTTTAGCGAAACAATTGTTCCGTTCTATTTTGGCCGAATTTGGCATCTTGCTATTACGGAAAAACTGCTGCCAACAACGTTAAAATGATGCCCAAGGACAAGAAACCTCCCAACACGTCAGAGGTCCTCCCAATCGAACAATATTGGGCCATCGTCAAGCGGAACCTTTAGAAGACTCAAAAAGCTGTTGTGAGCGAGAAACAGTTCAAGGCAAACTGGCGTTCTGCGGCGAATAAAGTGGACAAGGAGAATGTAAAAAATCGTATGGAAGGTGTTAAACGAAAGACCCGGCAATTCGCATTCGGTAAAAAGGAAGCTTAGCTGAATATTTCTCCTGTATTCTGTATTATGAAATGTATGTATCATGAAAAAGAAAAGGAATTTGACTTATTAATAAAAGCTTTGACCGACTCACACACATAATTGTTTGACCAAATCTTCGGAACACCCTTTATTCAGTCAATCGAGGGCTCGATTCCAGTGCTGTGCGTGTGAACTTGCTTTTGAAAGGAGATTCTTTTCCCTATATTCACGGGTTTTGTGTAAGTGTCTCTGCTTAGGGCCCGCCCACACGTTTTGGCCCTTCATACAGTAGTTTGATGATCAAAAACAACAATAGAATCCAAATCAGTTTTTCGGATTATTCCATTTCTATGGAAAGTTACCTTGTTGCAATAGGTGGTAGAATTCATCATCATCATCATCATCATCATCATCATCAGAAGAGGCTAAACACGATTTTAAAAAAAAATCGATTCTATCATCTCCGTGTTATGTTTTGACTAGATCTTACAAGCTGTCATTACATAACATTGTACCCGCGAACGACGTACAGTTAGTTTCGAAGGACCTCAATCCAAGCAATTAATTCTTGTTAAGGCCAATTGAGAAATGTAGGGCAACCGTGAAGAGGAAACTTGAGGAAAAGTACCGTGTGCCAAAAAAATCACTTTAGTTAAAAGTTGGTGGGTAAGATCTCCAAAACTATTAACGAGAAGTGTGTGGACCACTTGATGGGTCGTGATGAAATATTCCGAGAAGTCTTTTTATTTTGTTATTCGAATACTTTCCGTCGGCCAATTTCCTTACGTGGGGACAATGACCGACGCCAGGAAGACGACTTCACCACTTGGACCCTTCATATCGTAATCATCAACACCTGAGCCGGGACTAACGGCTTTACTACCTTTCTGAAGACAGACATTTGTTCGCCTCAGAAATATCCTACCGAGCTCGAGAGGAATTTAACCCAGACCCGGCTTTTCGAGAAGTCCGTCGAAATTATGATCAATTAATATGATTGAATTTATGTTTGATAATATGAAAGAAACCTTTCATTTAAAATTTACGCAATTGTTGTTGTTTCAATTATGAAACAAACCATACCTTAGTTGAACAAGTGTTTTTTTAACGATGAAGCATAAAGCAGCCGCTGTGCGCAAGTATTTCACCGTAAATTAAAAAAAAACCTTCTTATTCCTACTCTTCCGATTGATTCGTTTTCGTCTCAAAAAGTAAAAAAGAATCCACCACCCTTCTCGTCGGACCAATTGCCACCCCTTCTTTCACTTACCTCTAGCTTGAAATTAGGGAGCACTTCTCCTGCTCGACCTCGTTGCTGCCTAAATCGCGTCCCTTAAAATCTAAAATCGTTGGGCGGGCAGATGGATTGTCACTATTGTTCCTGCTATTAAAACTTTCGCAAAACTTGATGCGGCGCCTCCGATAGGAATGGATACAAAACAGCGGCAGGCCTGGAGCTTCACTCATAACTTTCGTACCTCGCTGGACTTTTTCCAGATTGAATAACTTTTCCCACTTCAGCACGGCCGGTGTCTTTGTGCTCATCAACTTCAAAATGTAAAATGTTCAACTCGATGAAAACGATCCAACACTCCGGAATGCCCTATCCTCCCATATTTCGGGTAGCACTTCAATCTCAACGTTTCAATATTCGCACTTTGCTTTCGGGAAATTTCCAAATATTTTTCAAACGAACTTTAATTGATTAATCCACTCGATCATGCCCTACAATCACACTCTAACGTCTCCACGGCGACGAATGAAATGAAATGAATTGACTATCATATGTGGGTTGAAAACAGACACTAAACCTGGCTCTAATCAACTGCCAAGATGAGACTGACTCCCGAACCGCGCTCTCCGCAGACTCTTATTTATATAGACAACAATGGATGTACCGACTTGCTCCGAATACTCTTTCATATGTGTAATCACAATCTTCGCTCTTGACGATTGTTTCCAACGGGAAAACACCAAATTACCATACACAAATGCATTCTCCTAGAAGACCTGCGATGGAACGAGGGTGACAAGACAAAAGGGCGCGTGTCTTCCGTGACATATGTCTCGCAGCGGGAGATAACGCCTTGCAGCAGCCGACTAGTGACCGAAGACGACTGGTTATCGACAGTATGAGTGGGCAATATCTGCGACAGCCGTGATAACATAGTTTAGCCGCACTCGCCTTAATTCTTACATCATCTGTTTATTGACAAACGGATTACTTCTTCTTCAGGAAGGTAACCTTGTTTTAGAAGAACAATTAACCACGCTGGATGAGGGGATCCCGGATACAACCGGATTAGCAGCCACTTTCTTCGCAAACCCCGAACCACAGCGAAAGCGTTATCTTGGGCTGTTGACAACAATTTTTAATTGCTTTGTCTTTCTGGCGCAGATAAGGTCGTCCAACAGGCGGAATCTATTTTCTCTGTAGAGTGTGCTGTTGATTTATTGGTGTGCTTGTTTAATCATTCAAACCTGACTTAAAATTGTAATCTACCACGAGACTACTGTGGATAATTATGGAAAGTTCCAACCGGACTGAAACGAGTTTCTGGATAATTAGGGTGACCGGTTTCTATGCGAAAACTTCAACGAACCGTTGCATATTTAACTCAAGTGCATGAAAAACCTCGTCAGAAGAAGAATTTGTTTTGGTTGAATCTCTTAAAAAACCACAATCGAGTATACTTTAACCCAGTGTGTGATGACATCCAATAATACCATTGTTGCAGCAGTATAAATGTGCAGCAACCCAAACAAACATCAGTGTCGAATAACCGCTTGTTCAAACAAATTTGGAGAAGTTATTCAGCTTTCTAGAAGGAACAGCTGAACAACTTCTCCAGATTTATTTCAACAAACAGCTACAAACGAGAAATTTCCGAACCAAATTAAAAGCCGAACTCAATCACCTTCATGATGGTGTTGCTCTGTAGCTGTGCGTTATCGAGCGGAAAAATCAAGATGGATTGATGGTACTAAAAGCTGGCTAAAAGTTAATTGATACACACAAAAAGACTTGTAATTCGTCCATTAATAGTTGCTTTAGAGTACTTTTATTATAACTTCTAAGTTACATAAGATGGTTACATTTCAACAGTCCGAACGAAATCACTAACTTTCCTCTTGATGGAGCCCATCAGCGGCCGCATAGTGGAAACGGATACGAAATCAGCGCATTTCTTCCATTTTGCTCGCATTTGCTGGATTTCTTTGACTGCCCCGCCGCATCGTCGAAGTTATTACTTTCAAATTACCCAGTATTTTCGATTGGTTTAAATTCCAGGCAATTCGGAGGATTAAATAGCTTGTGGGAGAGTAGGCTATGCCTTCGGACAAGTTTGACGTACATTTTCGACTGTTTCAGGAAAAAAAACTAAATTTAATGGAAATCAATCCTAAATCCAAGTTTGTTCAGTATTCAGTACTGTGTGCCAATGTTCCATTCACAATATTTGGAAAACCAGGGAACCTCGCAACACCGACCCAACATAGACGCTGAAAAGAACCACAAGAAAGCAAGATCGAAAAGAAATACCTAGGAACCCGAAGTTCCTTTGTTGAGGACAAGCTGAGGACCCAATTCATGAACATGTGCCATTGTCAAGCACTCGGACACAGTACAGGAAATTTTCAATGGAACCGAGGACATAATCTAGCATCAAGCATGAACAGTGAACTATAGACTGGACTCGGATAAAATGAGACACACAAAAATGATCACCAAACATTCATTTTAAATTGGATACTTCTCAAATTTTCAGAGATTAAATAACTATATATTAACTATGTTTCGGCATAATTTATTTATTGAATTTTTTCGCCCAAGCTGAATGCTCGTACATTTCTCTTAACACTGCTCATGAGATCTTTGGCGAGGCTTTGTCCAACTTCCTTACACAATTTCTCACAGTTTTTCTTCAAAGCTTCATGGGTTTTGAATGTTTTTCCGCTTTTCTTCAACTTCTTCCTAATTATCGCCTAAAACTTTTCGATCGGACGAAGTTCTGGTGTATTTGGCGGGTTCACCTCCTTCGGGACCAACGGCCTTCGCATCGTACCAATCCATTACAGGCTTGGCGTAATGGCTCGAAGCGAGATCCGGCCAGAACAGCGTGGGACCACGGTGAGAGCGGAGGAAGGACAGCAAGCGCTTCTGCATAGCGCAATTGCAATACAACTTTCTTAGTGATAACCCTGGTATACTCTACTTGCGCACGATGGAGCGGCGTTTTTCAACGGAAATCTTTCCCATCTCTCGAAATGCACTTGAAATTTTGATGTGAATTGTGTTCGGTTTGACGTTTGGATGTAAGCAATGCGATGGAACCGACAGACTACAAGAATAAAAATATATGTTCAATTGGCAACGCTAGAAAAGAAGTAAACTTTACAATTGAAATGAGAAACTGTGAAAAAAAAACATTAGTTTTTCAGAGATTTTTGTGACGGTCATCAAAGAGGATTGTATTCTACTCATTTACGGACTGTTATTATCATGCTCTACACTGAATGTCCTAGATGCCTAGAACAATTGCACGGAAACTCAGCTGTTTAAGAACTTAAGTAATTCAAAAGTTTTTATATAATTCTTAATCATCAATACATTTAATAGTATAATGGGTTGGCTCTCAGAACGACAAGTGGTTGTAGACGGGGACTCTGACCTATGACGGGTGGGACGAGTTGAGAGTTTCGCCGAGCGGTCGAACTTGTGGGAAGAATTGTTACATAAGTGCAAATCAACGGGAGGTCTGGTGGATGGCTCATTGTTCAATTTTTCTAGTAGCTCTGCGCTGCATAATACTAATATGATTGAGCTTTGTTCAAGGCGTATGTTGTTTTTGTGGGGATTGCATTTTTTTTTGTCGTATCTCTAGTGTAATTCTTTTGATGTAGTCCACTAGGGTCTTCCGTGAAGTTTTTTTTTATTTGAAATTAGTCTACAATTTTGTAAAATATCGATAATCACTTTGTGAGAGACGCACTAGCATCAAATCGGCCCAAATCATATCCCAAGCATTACTTAAAGTTGCATTTATTTTCTTACAAAGAGAACTGCCAATACACATAGTGAGTGATCCAAACAGCATTATTTCTATTGGTTTGAATCGGCCTTCGAATATTTTTCAATGGCTTTTCCAATGAGTATCATTCGTCACACTCAGAGCTTACAAATATCATATTCAATTCTCAAATTGCACCCTGACTGAGTTAAAATATGCCTTTTCTCGAACAAATGCCCCACAAACTCTGTAGCGATTTCGTCCATTTAGCCTTTTGGCTTCCTTTGCCTTCAGCCATGTTCGGGAATACTTGAAATCCTGTGGCAGAAAAAAATCACGTTATTTATTCATTCGTCAATCACATGTAGACTACATAATATCATTTACATTTTAGCTTACATTCTATGATTTCGCAGATTTTGGAAATTTTTTTTTAATTTTGTCTTAGGCATATTTAGATCAATCATTTCACAATGTTGATTGTACGCGGCTTTTATCTGATTTAGCGGTTCAAATCTAGCATAGTTTGTACGATGACGATCCGACACAAATAAATTTCTGTTGCATAATTGTCGAGTAGGAGCATAAAAATTTAATTTTGATAATATATCACTTGAGTCAATACGTTGCGAAATTATGTCATTTACGAATGAAACCATAGCATATTCCCGACGATCTTTAAAGGTTTGAATGTTGATAAGCATGCAACGTGCTCCATATGATGGAAGAGGGAACACCGTCCATCCTAACTTACGTAAAGCATATAATAAAAACTGCTTTTGGACTGACTCAATTCGTTCTTGATGTTTTTTCATATAAGGTGACCAAACAACGCTACAATATTCTAATATAGACCTTACATATGCAATATAAAGTGTTTTAATTGTATAAGGATCTTGAAAATGATAGCTGAAACGTTTTATAAAATTTAACATATAGCTTGCTTTATGAACTATTGTGTTGTAGTGATCCACAAATGTGAATTTAGAGTCTAAAATAATTCCTAAATCTCTTATTCGATCACAGTTTTCAACATGTTGATTACCAAATACAATTGCAACACTAGGTGTACTCTGTTTTCTGCTGTAAGTTATGTGATTACATTTTTTTACATTTAGTTTTAATAGACTTTTACAACACCACTTATGAAAAACTTGTATTTCATTCTGAAAAACATACATATCATCTTCATTACTGACTTCTAAGAATAGCTTCATGTCATCGGCATAGATAAGAACTTTGAGATTTTTTAAAATTAATGAAATATCGTTAACATATAAAATGAAAAGAAGAGGACCTAAATGAGAGCCTTGGGGAACTCCCGAGGTGACATGGATTGTATTTGATTTTTTCGCATTGAATCTTACTATTTGCTGGCGGTCAGTTAAGTACGACTCAATCCATTTGAGGAGTCTCATATCAATTCCAATTTTTTCAAGCTTGAAAATCAACATAGGAATATCAATTCTATCAAACGCTTTGCTGAAGTCGGTGTAAAGAGCTTCTACGTGATTACCACTGTCCAATGGAGTAACGGAGTAGCCACGTCCTCACGGTCTTTGGGGAGGAGGGAAGGATGATTAGTTTGACAACCGTTGGTTAGAGACCGTGTTTAGCACTGCGTCTTCACAATTGTCAAGGGAAGGATAAAATAGTTTTTGTGTTAGTGAGGTAGGTTATTTTTAGATCATGGATTCAGTGTGGTAAGTGATGCGCGGATCAATGAAAGCGCAGTAGAGTAGACTGCATTTTATTTTAGACTAGTGATGATAGAAAGAGGCAAATGACAAATGACAAGGAAGGGGACGGGCCTGGGACTGAACTCCCGACCATCTACTCAGTAAGCAGACCGGAAAACCACTGAGCTATCCAGCCACGTCTATGATGACATGATTGTGTTGTACCTAAAAACTGGTGTACTGATGATTAAGTGTCCCAAACAACATTGATAATAAAAAAAAACGAACATAAAATGTTATCATCCTGACGACACTGATCTTAGTCGACCTGCAAGACCATACTCTACAGTAGCGTGCTCGCCACCGCGTGGGTAGTCATCCGTACTACCATTTCTTCAGGTCCGTTGGGGGAGCACTTAACGTCAACGTACGGTTTTGAAATTTAAGTATGTTTGTTTTCTAGTCAAGACGAACACTTCAAGAGGTGGAATTCTTGACTTGACAACTTTTTTGAAAATAAGGGATGGCCTAATGTCCACCGGTCGACTCAAATGAAACTCTGGGTCTGCCAAATTGATTCCAGAAAGCTCCCATTCGCTGATATCTATATCTTCCTGCGGTAATGGACCAGTAATATAATCAGTTACCAGCACCGGAATGGTTTTCTGATAATCCGAATTCCTTGCTTCAATGGTTACATAGGCCTGTTTGGTGATCTGGTGTGCACGATTGCCGAGTCCCACTACTTTTACGGTAACATTAGTTAATTGAGCACCACTGTGTTCAACCAACCCCGAGCTTGCAATGTTGGATTGAGAACCAAAATCTAATAAGACTTGACACGGTACAGGTGATCTTCCATCAGATGTAACAACCACTGAAGCTGTTGGAAGTAATGATTTGCTTGACCAATAAGCAGACAATTTCGGATGTTCTGTGGAAATTTATTGAAGTTCAAAACATATTTATTCAAAAAATACATTTTACTCACGGCGATCGTGGCGTCGAGTCTCCTGATCGTTTGTTTTCGGTGGTTTTTCCCGATGGATAGAGGTGTGGTGCTTGCCGTCACAATTGAAGCAGCCTCGGTTGCGACACTTGTCAGCTGTATGATTTGATTTCAGGCAGTTGAAGCACAATGCGAATCGCTTAATTAGTTTCACCTTGTCCTCCAACGACTTCTGCTCGAATCGATGACATTTTCCAACGTAGTGTTCATCTCCGCAGGCAACGCACCTTTGCCCTGGATCCGTTCTAACAGTCATGGTTCTCACTTCCGGTCTGTTCCTTTTCTGATGATAATTCTGCTCTGAGGCCATCTTGCGTTTTTTCGGTATTGAATCCAACATTTGACACCGGTCTAATACGAATTGCTCCAACTTGTCATAGGTAGGAGGCAAAGTTCCCGATGTGGAGGATTCCCACTCCCGTCGGGTTGCCGCGTCTAGTTTGTTAGACATCAGATGAATAAGAACAGCATTCCATGAATTCACAGGTTGATCTAATATTTCCAGGCATCGTAGATGTTTTCTTGCTGAATCAAAAAGATAGAGCACTTGCAGATTCGTCCTCCACAGTTTTCAACTCGAAAAGATCCCGGGTATGCTTCTGTATCAGTAGCTTTGGATTGTTGTAACGTTGGGTAAGCAGGTCGTAGGCGATAGCATAGTTCGATTCGGTTGTTGGTAGAGAGTTGATTATAGCAAGAGCACTTCCTTTAAGCGATAATTTTAAATACTCGAACTTCTGGATGACGGCCAAAGAGGAGCGGTTATGGATCAATGCGTTGAACTTATCGTGCCATTCCAACCAATTTTCACTAAAGGGTGTATTCGATAAAAATGGCACACACATATATACTCATCAAAATTAAACTGATTATCGGATTTTCTAGAAATTTTCAGAGAATAAAGAACTACTAATGAGTTTTGATTTACAACATTTGTTTTATTCAATTTCGTCTCCCATCCAGAATGCCCGCACCTTCCTTTTCACTCCACCCATCAAATTTTGTACAACCGATTTTCCCAGTGTTTTTGTTGTTTTTACCCAAATTTTCTTCAATTCTAGCTCTGTTTTTATAGTTTTGGGATGTTTGCGAAGTTCCGTTTTCATAATTGCCCAGAATGTTTCAATTGGACGAAGTTCCGGTGAATTTCGTGGGTTCATATCCTTTGGCACAAAATTGACTCCGTTGGCTCGGTACCACTCCAATACGTTTCGAGCGTAGGGGCAGGATGCCAAATCAGGCCAAAACAGAGTTGATCCTTTGTGCTTCTTAATGAATGGCAAGAGACGCTTCTTAAGGCACTCTTCCGTGTAAATCGCACCGTTTATTGTTCCGGAAGTGATGAAGGGAGCACTTATTTCACCACATCCGCAAATCGCCTGCCAGATTAGAAACTTCTTTGCAAATTTCGATAGTTTCTTCTTTCGAACATCCTCCGGAACATCGAACTTCGACTTGGCAACGAAATATTCTTGCCCAGGAAGTTGACGGAAGTCGGCCTTGACGTATGTTTCGTCATCCATCACGATGCAACCGGATTTGATGAGCAGCTTCGTGTAAAGTTTCCGGGCGCGGGTTTTCGCAGTGATGTTTTGTTTTTCATTCCGGTTTGGGGATTTTTGCACTTTGTAAACATGTAACCCAGCATGCTTCATGGTTTTCTGCACAAAACCGACTGACACCCTAGACTTTTTAGCGACATCTCGAATTGACATGTTTGGACGGTTCTTGAATTGTTGTATGACTTTCCTGGCCATTTTACTGTCCATTGGACCACTTTTACGACCACTCCCTTCCTTCCTTTGGAAACTCAGACGCTCCTTGAAGGTTCTTATTACACGAGACACAGTTGTATTTGCAATTCCAAGCCTTTTAGCAATCCACCGGTGGGACGCCCCTGGATTTTGATTGTGAGTGCACACAATTTTCTCACGGACAATTTCTTGTTTCGACGACATGACTGGAACTACTGAATGTATAACTATGAAACTTGGCAGATGTAAATAATACACTATGGATAAAATCTGCTCAAATTTCTAGGTTTTTTACTCATACGATTCAAAAGTTACAGAAGATTTTCTGTGTGCCATTTTTATCGAATACACCCTTTACTTCCGTTAAAAATTGGTAAGTCCACAGATGGAAGGCGTACATTATCCCTACCCAGTGTTTCGGATCCAGTACTTTTCTTACGAGAAATGCTTTTTTCAAATAGTGAAAGACCGCTCACGTATTGCATTTCAACTATATCTCGCTGGATGTATTCGTCCGGATTCCATTGTTCCAACCAACTTTGCGCTAGGTCAAAATTTTTGTAGCATTCTTTCAGCATATCTCTCCTGGTTTTCAACGAAAAAACATCGTTCGTGTAAACATCAATGTTTTCAATAATTGCAGTAATGCGAGTAACTGCATGATCTCGTTGCATGGCATACCGTTCATGTTCTGACTGTACCACTATAGTTGATTGATTAGCCAATTCACCAATTTCGTCTTGGTCGTTGTTCATTATACAGTCTGGTAAGTAAAACAAAACATTAACAATTTCGGTGTAATTTTGATCTTTACAACTCAATCAACTGAATATGTGTTTTGTGAAAAATGTGTTGATGACAAAGGTACTAGTAGTTAAAAAATAATCCAAAGCAAAAACTAACCCACGTGTTAGGTTTGTTTGCACTTATCATATCGATTACCAGATGTATTTGTGTCGGAACTCAGTTACCCGCGTGTTACCGATAACCAATTCTCAATCTTTTGAATCTCGAGCCTTTTGTCATTCATAACACTAACCCACGTGTTAGCATTGACCACGTTAAGGTTCTTATGAGACCCTCGTGTCGTTTCAATTAGAATATATTGCCACGTTTTCTACTCGGAGGCGGTAGCCATGATTCAACGACCCTCGTGTCGTTCTAATTAGAATGCTGTAGAGCTTTACAAACGCCATTTTGCATATGAGCCTTTCGAAATTACCATTCTTTTCCGCTGTCTTTAAAGCTTCTCAGAAATATTCTCAATTCGTATAACTATTACCTTTTACACCAAACACATGATTCACTTTTCTTTTGGTGAAGACGGCGCTATCCGGTTCGAAGGACCATTCTATGTAGAAATTAATTTACTCACCCTCAACGATGTTCACTGCTCGAAGGTTTGACAGAGAAAGAGAGTGAGACAAGGCTGCAATGCAGTTTTATAGACTCGGTGTCACAACTACCATAAAAGTTGCTAATGAGTAACTGAGTGAGTAAAACAGGGTGTCTCGAAAGTATTTATTTAATCACATCTTACAGGCGTCATTATAAATATCCTTGTTTTCCCAGTGAAAAACCAGTATATCACTCTGTGAGTGGCCCTAACAGCATGTTATTGTTGATTGTTCTGATTTCATGCGTTATTAAAACCATTATTAAGAATCATACTACCCAGATCACGTTATTAAGAATCATACAACCTAGATCTTAGTATGAACAAATAAAAAAAACGACGAAAAAGAAACAAAGAGCAACACTTACCACACAAATGAAATCACATTGTTGTAAAACGCAACCTAAGACAACGCCTACCGCCCTAGAACCGTCTGCCATGTACGCCTACAAACGCGTACGTGTGTCTGAGTAGGAGGGGGGTGATCTCGTATTACTTTGTGTCAATGCATCCTTCTTTTCTTTCCAGAAAACGAGTAGTGGCGCTATAACCATAAGCCAATCAAAGGCTAGGATAAGAGTTAGTGCTCACGTCCCAACCAACAGACAAGCGCTCAACCATGTAGAGCCTGGATACAAGTAGAAAATGCCTGTGTTCCAGCCTGTGATAGCAGACAACAAAGAAGTGCATTAACTTTCTTAGCACAGTCACTCCCAACGACCTACATAGATATAAATATACATATACTTTCTCGCCAAGGAGAGCCTCCCGTACAATCCCATCCAACTTCCAACTCCAGATGTCTATGAAGGTAGCATGAGTTCTCAGCATCTTCTTACGTAGACATCTAATCAACACTTCCCTCCCATCCCTTGGATCCCTAAGGACCTGGCCAGGTGTTGTGCAAAGAGATCGGTGGAAGAAGAGCCTGTCATAACCAAGGCAGCTCTTCTGGCGCTTCCATAGTCTCTACAACAGCCAACCCAGGATTATGTTTGGTCGGAAAATGCTATGCTATGCTATGCTATGCAAGGGGACAAATCCACACTTGTTGTCAGCATACCACTCCAGAACCACCTTGGAATAGTGGCAACTGGCCAAACGGGCCAAAAGATGACTTTACGCCAATGCTTGCGGATGAACGGCAATACACACCTTTTCAGTCATTCTTCGATGTAAACTTGGGATGTGACAAATGGTTCCGTTTTCAGGCCACAACTGCAAATCACTTGCCAAATCATGGCCTTCTTCGTGAAATTGTCGGCAAACACGAACTTGAATCTATCCGGCACATCCCCGCGTCCAGTGGCAATGTGAAACTTTTGACTGGGAAGCTGCTTAAAATCGAGTTTGATCGTCATCGATCGTTGTGCAATTCAAGCTGAACAATGCATTAGGTCCTAAGGCCCATTGAGAGATTCTCTTAGTCGACTTTCTCTTTCGTTAATAGTTTGTCTATTAAACGATTTGCTGATGTTTTTGACGTATTTGATCCTTAATTACACTTTATATTACCGTACTGTGTGTTGAAAATACTTGAACATGTTTTTACATAGCCATAAGAAGGGAAAGAGAAAGTCGACGAAGAGAGTCTCTCAATGTTACTTCGGACCTAATGCATTGTTCAACTTGCATTGTGTTTCATCAAACCACGGTCGCACAAGAACCTTGCACGTTTTTGGCCACGGAATTCTGCTTTATGTGCCGGTTCGGATGTTTACGACTTGTATCCTTCCCTTGGAAAGGATGTTCCGCGCCGTTTGAATCTTAACTTTGTACCTTCTGGCCACACATTGGAT
This sequence comes from Aedes japonicus, assembly GCA_034211315.2. NCBI lineage: Eukaryota > Metazoa > Arthropoda > Insecta > Diptera > Culicidae > Aedes > Aedes japonicus. Next base: position 117,936 of record JASCZW010001911.1, on the reverse strand, counting down.
TTCAACACCTTGCTACACAGCTGACGATCCCTGGTTTCAATTATTCCGTAGGTCCGCTGATTTTTTCCACACTCAGGGTTTCCTTGCAGGTTTTGAGCACTCGATAAACTGTTGTTTTCAGCAGCTTCAACGCTCTACCCAAGTTACATTCCTTCTGCCTCTTAGCCTTTGTTAAAATTTATAAGTATCGTCGTAGGAATAAGGGTGCAACAAGGTTGCCGTTTTGTTAGCAGAATATGCTACAACTGTAATTTAATTTTCCGGTAAGTACAACATTATAATTTATGAGAATTTCCAACTTACAATACGGTGGGCCTCTTAATATGGGCACCCTTCCACGCGATCGTAGCCTCTACCGATCGTTACCTCTACTGATCGTAACCGTAACCTATGTTAAGTTTTCTAATTAACTTATCTCTATTTTATTAATTCTTTCTTACTTTTCTTTTCAGGATAACGCGTTAACCGACGAATTTACTGAGTATCACCAGAAAAACCACCTTTTAACAATGTCTTTATATAATTAAATTTCAATAACCAAAAACTTTTACACTTGACTGCTGCAACAACTGCTTTGTGAATAAAAGTATGACAGTTCGTTGCTCGGACCTCTGTCTTTCTAATTTCCGGGTCGCTTTAGCTAATTGACGTGAACTGCGGCGATGACTTGACGCCTCGCTGTATTTTACTGATTGCTATGGGCAAGGTTGCCAGTTTGACCCTTCTCTGCGTTGACAATAAGGGTTTTATTATTACAACAGACATGATTTTTTGATCAACTCAAATCATTCAATTATGCGAAAGCTGTATACCCAAGTAACACCGCCAAAACCATCCAGCTTTATTAAGTTTTATTAAAGTTTTATGAAACCTACTAGAAATCAATTTGGTTTTATTATCGCAGTAAGAGGTGCCTTTATGAGAACCTTCGCAGCTTTTTTAAAACGATCGTAAAACCTTGTCTTCTAAAGTTCTTTTTGTGCCTATCAGAGGTTTCTCTTTGACATTATGAACTATTAAAATGCTGTTTCGAAATGCCGTTCTGGGACTCATTCAAATTATCTTATTATGGTCAATGGAAAAAGCATTTTAGAAGCATTCTGCCACCATTAAATGCTTTAAACGGCAAATTGGCATTTAAGAAAGTCGCCAAATGACCAAATAGTCTTATAGTAACCATTGCGAAGATAAATTGGCTTTTTGGTAAAACTGTGATTTCTTCCAATCGCCAAATTGAAATATTTGAAGAAATTGAATTGTGGAAAAATAAATACACCATATTTTAAATGTAATGCAAATGGACTATAGATCAAAGACCAATTAAGGCATTTTTTTAGAAAACCTTATTGAACTCCATCAATTTTCAGGGAGTTCATGATTAATTTATCGAATATATTTGTTTCAATTTTGTTTTTGTTGATGTAAACTCGCATAATCTCCGAGGCGCATTTATTTTCGGCTCTTATCGTTCCAATATTCACCAAATTAAATGCGCATATGATTTGGAGCATGATAAGCTTTAAAAAAGCTCAATTTGTTTTGGATATTTTGCTATCAAACAACATTTCCCGCAACACTAGAACTTTTTTCTTAGATATTATTTACTGTTAAATGAATCAGAAGAGCAGATAATCGAACAAAGCAGAACAGCACAAACCAACAACGATAGCATCGTGAAGTTTGACAGCTGTTACTCTATGCTGGTTTTGATGGCAGCCGATAGGTTTTATGATGGTTCTCAAGTAGTCATAATATCTTTCTTTGGAATATTTTCAAAATCTCTATGGTATTGTAAAGGTTTTATCAATTTGTTTTCAGAACCGTCTATAGAGTGGGCAACTTATTTCGGCTTAAAAGAAGTATAGAAGAGGTGTTGGTGGACAAAACAGTTTTGAATGTAGTTATATCAAGTAGCTTTATATCTAGCTTTCTTAAGTTATTGACGAAGAACTGTATCTCCTCATACAACCGTTCAGTAATTAAATAGTGAAGGTCCTGCATATGTTTAACAGAATCATGATAAAAAAAACTCATAAGCACGCTTTATCTTTACAAAAACCATCATTAAGCCATTTGGATTCTAACAAGAGCATAAAACACATAGGGTATGTGTCCCTTGACTCAGCCTATTATGCAACCATCGATTACATTTTCTATTATAAATCAAAAAGTTTTTAAAATATAAGCGAGATTCAACTAGTTATACACTTGCTAAGATATGTTTGATAAGACATTTGGTAGTATGTATCACGAAAAGTTACACAACTCTTTTTATAAAGTCATCAACATTCGAGGGATATACATTTAATGTCGGTCTAGAAGTACCAAATTGGGTCTATTTATGGATGCAACTTCTTCACATTCGATAGATTTATCACTAAATTCAGTCTCTGTTCGGTTTTTTTTTCTTATTTTATGAATTTAGGCATTGTCAGCTTTATTTGCTTTACTCAATACAAAATTTCACAAAACAAACTAAAGTAAAACTGCTTCAATACATTTAAGTGAAGCTCATTGTGGTAGATGTAATAGTTCAATGGTAATCTATCTATCTATATACCTATATATATATATATATATATATATATATATATATATATATATATATATATATATATATATATATATATATATATATATATATATATATATATATATATATATATATATATACAGCAATTCCATGAAAAAAAGTTATACGATCTCTCAGAATTTTATAATATTCGGTAGGATTGTTCAACATCGAAAAATATTAGACCCGTATTTTTTTATTTCGTTATTAGACTGGACCTTTCTGCGTTAGACTGGTCCAAAAATCGTGATTTTTCAAAATCTTCAATTTTCAAAAATTTATAACTCCTAAACCGTTTAACTGATTTTAGTCATTTTTGGCCATTGTATTGGTATTTATTTGAATTTTCAAGCAAAAATACGAAACCTTTGAATATATCAATTTTTGTATGAAAAAAATACAAAACAAATAGTTTTTCTTGAATTTGACTGCGAGGGGCCTCAACGACTCCTTGTTTTAGTATTTTTAAATGAAAGAGCATTCAATTTTACATAACATATCAAAAAATTGGAGATGTTCTGCGTGTCGTTTTGGAGATACAATTTTTAAATAATAAATCATTACTCTTCATTTTATACATCACCCGCCTGTAGAAACGATGAAGATGCATGGTAGATTACCATGCGTCTCCATCCAATCAAACCTATGACTAATGAAATCTATGAGTAGGTCACAGAATGTCAAGTAAATATTATATAATAAATAATATTTACTTGACATAATTATATAATATTATAGCAACTAAGACTAATGAGACTTTAGGTAGATATTGACAATTTGATTACCTAACATTCTTTTCGTTACACAGAGGGGCATTGGTATTATTATTTAAAAGAAGAACCGTTGATACGTATTGACTACCTACTGTAGATGTAGAATGTTTATCGACCTGTGAGATTGAATTGAATTGTTTCTCGGCTGTAGCGATCAGGTCTACTCGCTGACGGGAGGGAGTAGAGTGGAATTTCTAAAGCGGAGAAGCAGCAGAGTGAACAACATCTCTTTCATTTCATACTCGTCGCTCGCTTGCGTTATCTGTTATTCTGTTGCTTTCTCGCTTTAGAAATTCCGCTCTACTCGCTCCCGTCTGCAAATAGACCTGATCGCTACAGCCGAGAAACAATTCAATACCTATTGTAGTCTAGGCTGCAGTTCACTTCACTTGATCGTAGGTACAATATAAACATCATATAAAACACGGAAATTTATGTAAGAAGTTACCAGTTGAAAACAAAGTATCATATCAGAACAGTTATATCAAAGAATATCGTAAAATGAAACGTAAGTGTTCAATTTGTAGTGTTTGGGTGTTGAGTTCGTGTTCCAGAAAAATCAACGCAAAATTGTACGACCATGCTGTGGAAAAAAGGTTAAAATTGATGAGAGTAGCTCTTTCATTTGTCAAAGTTGCTACAAGAAATTGTATAAGCACATTGATACCATGACCGAAGAACCCATTACAGGACCATCCAGTATAGGCACTACAGGTATGTTATATAAAAGTTCATATAATTCTGTTTTAATTTGAATTCTTCTCTTGCAATTGTTACTGGAACATTTTTATTTTTACATTCTTTTAGAATCGTGCGAAGCAACCAGTCACGAAACGATTGCCCTTGCAGGACCGTCCGGCATTGTTCCTTTTCCCTACCAAAGTAAATAATAAAATAGAAATTATTTGCATGATTTCCAATCAATCAATTTTTAATCAATAATTTGTTATATTTATTTACAGGCTCATTGGAAACAACCAGCTATGAATCGATCGGTACCACCAATAACACGTTTTTGTCTGACGATAATGAAATGCTAACACAGCTTAAGGATAAATTTAAGGAAACAAAAGATAGCAATGAGCGGTATAGGATTTTAACCACACTGCCCAAAAGTTGGTCTACATATAGGATTATGCAAGAGTTTGATGTTTCCCAATATATGGCCAACCAAGTGAAAGTATTACAACAACAGGAGGGAATAATGTCAGTGCCTAAAAAGAGGATTAGTAGAGCTTCGTTAGGGAGAGGAAACGCTAATGCGTGTTCGTAATTTTTATAATAGCGACGATATAAGTCGTGGTGCCCGGGAAAAAGGGATTATTTGATATCCAACAATGAAGAAGGTAGGATCTACATACAAAGAAGGTTAGTTTTATGCAATTTGCAAGAGGCGTACTCCATATTTAAAAATACTCATCCTGATATTAAGATTGGATTTTCGATGTTCGCCAGTAACCGTCCAAAACACTGCATTTTGGCAGGAACAAGTGGCACGCATACGGTGTGCGTTTGCATTTACCACCAAAACGTTAAATTGATTTTTAAAACACTCCAAAGTAAAACAATTACTTCCAGATGGTGTTCAGTCCTACCATGATATGTTTTCAAAAATAATTTGTCAAAATCCAAATGAGCATTGCTGGCAGCAATGTTGCGAAAATTGTCCGGGAATGCAAATTTTGGCGGTAGAACTTATGACCATTCTTAATAACGGTCACGTTGAATCATTACAATTTAAACAATGGCGTCAAGCAGAAAGATGCAGTTTGACTTAGTTGAAATGGACACACAAGAATTTATTGATACTATTTTAGAAAAATTACTCAATTTATTGCCACATAACTTTACAGCTGAGCGACAGGCAAACTATTTAAAACACGTGAAAAACAATTTAAAAGCTACTGAGTGTATCATAATCTGTGATTTTTCGGAGAATTATTCATTCGTTGTGCAGGATGCAGTTCAAGGCTTTCATTGGGCAAACGCTCAATGTACTATTCTCATGCTGATGCAAAATTAGAAATATTTGTCTCTGCTTAATCAACGCCAATTTGAGTCCTGATAGTCCCCAAAAATTTGAACACATTTGGTTTTAATTTGTGCTTTGCACACGCTATTACAAAGTTTGTATGGAATTAGTATGAAGAACTCAAACTTACATTTCCAGATCCCTAACATCTTGATATTATGTTCCTAAACCAAATCTTATAAAGATTCATATAGTGCAAGTTATCAACTATCAAAATGCCAAAAGATACCTGACATGTAAATTTTATACAAAAATAGTTATTCAATCAAATATAATAATAAGAAGTAAAAAATATGTAATGTACATAAAATATATAAATATAAAATATATAAGATATATATAATAATATAAATCAAATAAAATACATAAGTATATAAATGATAAAATATAAAAACATATAAATAATACAGAAAACAAAAATAACAATAAAACATCATACCTAAAGTTGTGTATTTTATGTTTTATTGAATAACTATTTTGTATAAAATTATCACATGTCAGGTATCTTCGGCATTTTGGTAGTTGGTAACTTACACTATATGAATCTTTATAAGATTTGGTTTTAGACATAATATCAAGATGTTAGGGATCAGAAATGTAAGTTTGAGGATTCTTCATACTAATTGCATACAAACACTTGAATAGCGTGTAAAAGCCAAATTAAAACCAAATGTGTCAAATTTTTGGGGACTATCAGATCCAACTTGGCGTCGATTCAGGTTAGGGGAGCAAATATTTCAAATTTTGCATCAGCCTACTATTCACCCTTGTGCTATTTATTTTAAAGATGAAGAATCAAATGATTTGAAGTTTACCAGTTTTATTGCAATTGCTGATTTCACTAAACATAATCATGTCGCAGTGCGTCTTTTTTTGACTCAATGCATAGCGTTCATAAAAAGTAAGTTATCAGGTTTAGAGAAAATTTATTTCTTCTCAGATGGATCTGGAAGCCAATACAAAAATAAAATGACCGCTTTTAATTTGTGCAACATGCAAAAGATTTTGGCATAGATGCCGAGTGGAATTTTTTCGCTACTTGTCATGGAAAGGGCCCTTGTGATGCTTTGGGAGGCGTATTGAAACGATATGCTGCGAAAGCCAGTTTGCAAGATCATCACATAACAACGGCCGAAGAACTTTATTCATGGGCTATTTCTAAGCCAGACTCGAAAATACACTATCAATTTTTTTCGGAATCCGACTATAATAAAATGGAAAGAAAATTAAAAAATCGTTACACACGTGTGAAGCAAATTTCAGGGACTCAGTCATTCCATAGTTTTAAGCCTCAAAACGAAGAGTATATTATTGTGAAACAAAATTCATTTTCAACGGAAGAAAAATGTATAAAATTGTTATGAAAAAACTTAATAAATAAAAATAAATGTATAAAAGTGTTTTTCTTATTTTTTAACATGTTCATCATGTCGCGCGGCTTTAAAGTGTTTTTTTCTTGGAACTTACACTAAGCAAAAATATTTGAAATTTTAAAGCCTTATTTATTTGAAAAGGTAATCGTCAAAAAATAGCAATTGGTCTGTGTGGTTAACGGAAAGCCTTAAAGACTGATTCGAATGTTATACTAAGTTTGTAAGTAACTCATAGATTTCATTAGTCATAGGTTTGATTGGATGGAGACGCATGGTAATCTACCATGCATCTTCATCGTTTCTACAGGCGGGTGATGTATAAAATGAAGAGTAATGATTTATTATTTAAAAAATTGTATCTCCAAAACGACACGCAGAACATCTCCAATTTTTTGATATGTTATGTAAAATTGAATGCTCTTTCATTTAAAAATACTAAAACAAGGAGTCGTTGAGGCCCTCGCAGTCAAATTCAAGAAAAACTATTTGTTTTGTATTTTTTCATACAAAAATTGATATATTCAAAGGTTTCGTATTTTTGCTTGGAAATTCAAAAAAATACCAATACAATGGCCAAAAATGACTAAAATCGGTTAAACGGTTTAGGAGTTATAAATTTTTGAAAATTGAAGATTTTGAAAAATCACGATTTTGTGGACCAGTCTAACGCAGAAAGGTCCAGTCTAATAACGAAATAAAAAAATACGGGTCTAATATTTTTCGATGTTGAACAATCCTACCGAATATTATAAAATTCTGAGAGATCGTATAACTTTTTTCATGGAATTGCTGTATATATATATATATATATATATATATATATATATATATATATATATATATTTATATATATGTATATATAAATATATATATATATTTATATATATATATATATATATATATATATATATATATATATATATATATATATATATATATATATATATATATATATATATATATATATATATATAAATGAAATGCTGTCCGTTCGTGACAGCATAACTCACGAACGACACAATGAATTGACTTGATTGCTTTTTTGTTTGATTCGTCTTGGTTTTCAACAGGTTTATATGAAGAAAAAATTAGAAAAAAATATTGGAAAATGAAAAAAAAAATCATCAAAACCAAATTGTGATTTTCTATGGGAATATCTTAATATTCCAGACAGCAAAACCATCTTTCGATTTGTAATTGCTTCGTAATTGACAAAAAAAAAGAGAACGAGGGAGGATAGAATCCTTTCACTTCTGTTACTTTGAACCTTTTGAAAAGATAAACAAAAAATTAAAATACACTAGAGTCGCTTATTTCGCAATTGTTTACGGGGTTGTCGGAATTTGACGTGGTTTGCTGAAACATGCGCGGTTTTTGTTATTCACGCGAGTAGCTACCGTTCACTTAAATTTGATAAAAATCGCGTCTCAAACCTAACTTTCATCGCATTTTACGAAGTTTTTGTAAATTACGGGTTTTTAGGCGGATTTAGGAATTTACTTGGTTTTTTAGGTAGTTTTTTTTTTCGTCGCACTCATTCCTGTGTAAAAAGTAACTTCAGTGTAAACGATATATAGCGTGTAGATGATCGTATAAACTGGAACGTTTGTGTCAGTGACACCTCGCAGCGAGGTGTAAATTTTCGATCAACAATAGAATAGAGCCTATCCACATTTGTAAACAAACATTTCTGAGCCCTTTTTCTCTTAAGCCATAATCCACCCACGCAAACCATGTAGGTAAAAGTTATATATATATTGACACGATGATGCTATAGATTTGTGTGTGTAGCCTATGGTTTGCGAGTAAAAAGGTTCAGGAGTGTATGTTTACAAATGTTGATAGGCCCTATTCTATAGTTGGTCATGAATTGGAGTGAAGGTGAAGGTATTAGTTTATGTCTTCTGTGTTGAACTTCTGTGTTGAACTGGACTTGGTTACATTAAATTCGTTCGCCGTGTGATTAATAGTACATCAGGATGGTGAAAACGACGATATTACTAGAAATTTAAAAGACAGTAATTAAGTTGCGACTTCAGTTAATTTCATTTAGTATTATTGTACAGTGCCTCCAACTAGACAGAATAATATCGGTCGGCTGCTAGCTCAGCAAGCAGACCATAAATTTCTGCAGATTTATTTCAAGGGAGATTAACTCAAAATTATTCCACCATGAAGCGGAACATTGTTCAACAATTGCAAGCGATGTTTCATGAGCCCAATGGATTGATTCAAATGTCCAAAGCTACTCTAGATCTATTGCCATCTAACAACCATAAGCTTGCGATTCGAGCTAATACCTTCTCCAATTTTCCAATAAGTAGCTTAATTGTAAGCAGAACAACGTCTGCCGGGTCAGCTAGTATGGAAAATAAAAATGACAATAACAGTATTTGCATGGACCAAAACAAAATTGTAAAATAAATTAAAATTGTTATATATTATATATTTGAGTGATTACTCTAAAGAGAGTTATTCACGTAGCAGCGTGTTCAACCGAGATCGTAGTAGGTGCATGTTCATGATCGATTCAGTCATTTGACGGATTTTGCAGAGCACTCATTGTGTTATTATTATATTATCCACACCTCGCTAAAAATTCATTATGCAATTCTTCTTTTGTAAATATTTTGTTCTTAGTTTGTTCTTATAATGGCTAAATTTGTTATTTCTTAGAAATTCTCTCGAACTATTTCAGTTATTATTTTAGTTGTTTTAACTCTTATCTCAAACAAACTAATGTTAAATTTTGCCATTCATTTATTTTGCATAAATGGTAAAATTTGTCGTTCAGTGCAATTCTCTTCTACCCGGGTAATAAACCCACCAGCTTAGTTTAGGGCTGGCCAAGAATATCTCACCTGGGATGTCAAGAATGTTTCCAAACCGAAAAAATCATGGACCGGCATTAGCCAAACTTTTACTTTCAACCACAAAAGAATTTACGAAGAATTCCCAGACCTTCAGCCAGACATCTCGCTACTATATCATAGTACCATCTAAAGCATCAAAGGCCATTTTTTTTACGAATTCAAAAAGAAGTCTATCATATCTGTATACCGCGCGCGAGGCTCAAAAAATTGTAGACTACTTTCTTCTTTTTTTTTTAAACTAACACAACATTATACAAGTTTCCATCATCATCATTGTGACGAACAAAATAGTGAGTATTGTAGTATTGTAAATGTGAAAAAATAAAATTGCCAACTCATTATAATGCGTTTGTAAAGAACTTCGTCAGATACATTATTCATTTTTACAAAAAAAAAGAAACATAAATGTACAAGAAATGGTCTACACGAAATAATCCGTTTTATAATAATAAAACATCGTCATCTTCATAAATATTTGAAGAAAAAAAAATTACGCTTGCTGCTCAGAATACAGTTTCAACGTGTGGAATACATAGTCTTTTAAATTCAGAAAGTGTTGGTGCACGTTTAATGTGTCTTGGCATCGAATTGAAAACATTTATTCCTTTAAAATATGAGTTTTGTGAAGCACATGTCAAGAAATTCGGTGTTCTTATTTCATCCGCATTTCTAGTGTTATATCTATGAATATCAATTCCTCTTTCAATTCGATCACACAAATATCGAGGCAGCAAACCATTAACTACTTTAAAAATGAACACCATAGTCAAATACACAATTCTTTGCTTCACTGATAGCCATTGTAAAGCGTCTAACATAAAAGTCGAGGAAGTGAATCTGTTACATCTTAAAATCAAGCGCATTATTTTATTCTGCAAACGCTGTAACCTCAATATTTGTGTTTGGTTGGCCAAAAATAAAATGGAAGGGCAAAACTCTAAATGAGGGGAGATGATTGATTTGTATAGCTGTATTTTACTGCAAGTAGTTAAATCGTTTTTTAATCGGCATAGAATGCCATACTTCTTGGCAATTTTCTTGATGACATTGTCAATGTGAGCGTTGAACTTTAGCTTGTCATCAATAATCACGCCAAGATATTTAATCTCCCGAACGCGATCAATTGCCTCATCATCAATCATAACTGAGACATCCTCATTTACTCGATTCTGCGATATTACCATAAATTTAATTTTGCTTATATTCAACTTCAATTGCTTACATTTCAACCATCTACTTAGGAAACGCAAATCTTCGTTCAAATGGGTAACGGCTTCATTTAAATCTTTAGCTGCAATGAACAACACAGTGTCATCTGCAAACAGATTAATGTCACAAAATCGTGAAACACGTCGCATGTCATTAATATACATAATAAACGAAAGGGGCCCTAATACACTTCCCTGGGGCACACCAAGTTTATTCCCCACGGGACTGGAAACAGAATCATTAAAAACAGTCCTTTGAGTTCTGTCAGACAAATAGCTTTCAAACCATTGTATGCAGTACTTGAAATTCCAAAGCGCTTTAATGCTTTCAACAACAAGAGCCTAGAAATTGTTTCAAAAGCGCGTTTCAGATCCAAAAAAACAGCAAAATTTGTTTGTTTACCCTCTAAGTTATCTTTCCATTTTGCTAATACTAAATTTAAAGCGGTTTCACAAGAATGGCCTTCCCGGTAGCCAGATTGTTCCGAAATCAACAAAGAGTTACTATTCAAATATTGTAACAACTGGCCTTTCACAACAAGCTCTAAAGTTTTCTCTAATGTGTGCAACATGTTGATAGGACGAAACTCTTCGGCTTTAATCGTCCCAGCAACCTTTTCAATCGGAACAACCAACGATTCTTTCCACACTTCAGGCACGTGCCCAGTTTGCAATGATTCATTGAAAAGGTCCAGTGACCAATGATTCATTGAAAAGGTCCAGTGACCAATGACATGAAAGCAATCTTGAATAACTCTAGCATTAACATTGTCTACTCCAGCCGATTTTCCTAAGGAAAAGCAAATATTTCTAAGTTCATCTATTTTGGTGGGGTGAAAACCTTCAAATCTGCAATTACTATTAACTGGCTGCTTTATTTCATCAGGTTCATCGACCAATTCAATTGATAGGTTAATCAATGAAACGCCATTGACGAAATAATCATTAAACTTAGATGCAATTGCTTGTTCAGACTGTTCTATTGTGCCAAACTAAACATTACTTGTTGTTTTTTTTACTGTCCATTTGTCTTTAACTCCCTTTCTTTTTCAATCTTCCCTTCCCTAACGTAGGAAAAATAACTATTAGACCAGCAAAAATTAAAGCGGATTGCTGTAATAAAATCAACATCAAGCAGCAAATAGTGACCATGGCTACAATTAATTAAAATGTCTAACTGTTAGTTTTGTAAAATTTCAATAGAACTTTTCCAGGATACCTCGAATCAAGATTTGGGATAAATGCTGCTATCGCTGTAAACGAACGAAAATGTGCTCAAGCGCGAACCATAGAACTCTACACATGAACACTTTACAACATTTCTTGCATTTCAGTATCAACCGAATAAAGATAGTATATTATAGATACGAACGCTTGTAGTATTTTCCATTTACATAAATATATACACTATTATATAAACATTTCATGGGAATGGGAGGGCCCACCAGGGCACCCGATTGAAGCACTCTGGATGGGGAAAGTGGAAATGCCAACTCCCCATTGCTAACAGTTTGTGAATAGAGGGCGGGCTCTTCTCCCCGCCCTTCATACAATGGGATGATTATGATAATCAGTGGTTATAAAAGCTTGATCAAGTCTAACAGAGAGGAGAGCCCATTGTTGTCGGACTAAGTTTCCATGCTACCATGGGTGGTAGTACATATCATATCATTTCTGACTTTTTTTTTCGAGAACAATCTTTAATTTCCCTAATCCGAACTTATAATTTGAACGATCGGTAGACTAATTGTAAAAGAACAAACCATGTATTTAAGTTGGGGGTTATTAGTTTTCTGCCATCAAAGCTCAACGGCTATGAATCGGCCATGTTGCAGACCATGTTTGGCTTCCAGTAACCTTCACCTTAAATAGAATTCACTCTCGTATTTTGATTCTATCTCGCTTATAATCGAAATTCTTCAGTTCACTGATCCGGTTCATCATAAAATTGATAGTGAGTCCAGTTCGATTTGAGCGCAGACGTCAAACTCACAATCAGCGAAATAGATAGATAGATAGACCGAGTCCCACGCATATTTTGGTACGAAGTACATGTAGATAATTTTTTTTAAGCTGAAGCAGCCTATTATCGTAGCTCATGAATGTTTGATTTAAATTGAGTGTCGATCATGTGGGTGTATTGACTTTTGATCGGCAAGACGCTGTAATCATCGCGTTTCTATAAATATCCACACAAATTGGGGTCAACTGCAATGAAACCTCGGCCAGGGAAGGGATATAAGGTAGTTTCTGAAAATGTGCACATAGCTGAAGCTGAAAACAATTGGATCCGATGCAACCAATAATCCACGGAACATGTCACCAATTGTCCGTTCACGAGATGCGTTCCAGGCATAACTTTTACGTGTCTTTCGAAGCTCCATGTTCATGCTTTCTTGGGATTCTTCTGAAAGCTTGCCGATGGGAATGGAAGATTGATGAATTCATGAATTAATAACGTATGTATGGTTTCTATGGTATATGCTTTGAATTTAGAAGCATCAATCTTCTCTCCACTCGTAACTAACAATGCTCGAAATCATTGAATCAGCTCCATTTCTCTCGGGAAATTTTCCCTAAAGTTTTCGGAAGAACTTTCCTGTAGTTCTCTGAAGTTCTCGGAAGAAATCCGGAAGAAATCCCTTGAATTTTTCGGAAGAATTTACTTAAAGCTTTTGGAAGCACTTCCCCGAGGTTCTTGGAAGAACTTCCCAGAAGTTCTTGGAAGACCTTCCTTGAAGTTTTTGGAAGTATTTCCATGTAGTTTTCGGAAGAATTTTGAAGTTATTGGATGAATTTCCTTGAAGTACTCGGAAGAAGTTCACCGAGCTTCAACTTCACTTCTTGGAAGAACTTTCCTGAAGTTCTTGGAAGAATTTGCCTGATATTCTTGGAAGAACTTCCCTGAAATTATTGGAAGAACTTCCCTGAAGTTCTTGGAAGAACTTTCCTGAAGTTTTTGGAAGAACTTCCCTGAAGTTCTTGGAAGAACTTCCATGAAGTTCTTGAATGAACTTCTCTGAAGTTCTTGGAAGAACATCCCTGAAGCTTTTGAAAGAACTTCCCTGAAGTTCTTGGAAGAACTTTCCTGAAGTTCTTGGAAGAACTTTCACAAAGTTCTTGGAAGAACTTCCCCGAAATTCTTGGAAGAACTTCCCTGAAGCTTTTGGAAGAACTTCCCTGAAGTTCTTGAAAGAACTTCCCTGAAGTTCTTGAAAGAACTTCCATGAAGTACTTGAAAGAACTTTCCTGAAGTTCTTGAAAGAACTTTCCTGAAGTTCTTAAAAGAACTTCCCTGAAGTTCTTGGAAGAAATTTCACGAAGTTCTTGGAAGAACTTCCCTGAAGTTCTAAGAAAATCTTACTTGAAGTTCTAAGAAGATCTTCCCTGAAGTTCTTGGAAGACCTTGCTTGAAGTTCTTGGAGGAACTTCCCAGAAGTTCTCGGGAGAACTTCAATGAAGTTCTTGGAAGAACTTTCCTGAAGTTCTTGGAAGAAGTTCCCTGAAGTTCTTGGAAGAACTTTTCTGAAGTTCTTGGAAGAACTTTCCTGAAGTTCTTGGAAGAATTTCTCTGAAGTTCTAGGAAGAACTTCCCTGAAGTTCTTGGAAGAACTTCCCTGAAGTTCTTGGATGAACTTCCCAGAAGTTTTAGATTTAGGGAAGTTCTTCCAAGAACTTCCGGAAAGTTCTTCCAAGAAGTGAAGTGAAGTTCATTGATGTTCTTCCGAGAACTTCAAGTAAATTCTTCAAAAAACTTAAAAATTCTTCCGAAAACTACATCTAAATTCTTTAGAAGAATTTAGATGTAGTTTTCGGAAGAATTTTGAACTTCTTGGAAGAATTTCCTTGAAGTTCTCGGAAGAACTTCACCGAGCTTCAACTTCACTTCTTGGAGGAACTTCCCTGAAGTTCTTGGAAGAACTTTCCCAAAGTTCTTGGAAGAACTTCCCCGAAGTTCACATTCCTGATGTTCTTGGAAGAACTTCCCTGAAGTTCTTGGAAGAACTTCCCTGAAGTTCTTAGAAGAACTTCCCTGAAGTTCTTGGAAGACCTTGCCTGAAGTACTTGGCAGAACTGCCCTGAAGTTTTCGGAAGAACTTCCCTGTATTTCTCGAAGGAACTTTCATTAAGTTCTCGAAAGAACTTTCTTGAAGTTTTTCGAAGAACTTCCTTGAAGTTTTAGGAAGATTTTTCCTGCAGTTCTCGGAAGAACTTCTCTGTGGTCCTTTCCCGTTGTTCTGCAAAGATCTACCCCAAAGTTCTGTGAAGATCTTTAGGGAATATTCATAACCCACGTTGACTTTTTTCAATACATTTTTTAAAAAAAGGCAAAAAAGGTGAATAAAACATAATAATTGCACATTTTCTTACCGGTTCATTGAAACCACACTCCTGGGTTTCACCATCGTCGTCGAGTGTGTCCTTTTACATCACAGTAAGCATCATCTTCTCGAGCTCCAAAAGAACGTCTCGTTTCATTTTAACCAAACTATTCTCCCCACTCTGGCGATTTTTGATGCCGAACCACATAGTTGTGGTTTTTTGTTATAAGCTTTTAAAACGTCGCAGTAATTGATAAAAGACAACTTCAGAGAGATCAGAATCTGTGATTGTTGAATCCATCACTGTTTGTTGAATTCATCACAGGAGAACCAATCTGTCAAAACCAAAAATAGCATTTCACTTTCCTGTTCAGACTATACTCTCATCTAATTATACATTCTGCATCCTTTCCCGGAACAGTGATAAGTATCATAAATCATTGCGTGGTGTCTATTATTGTCCCCGCTGTCATTGAAACTGTTGTCAGATTGTCAAGAAAATAACACGCATAAGCTTTCTCAACACGCGCCAGCCCAGCGAAAATCATCAATGTATTAGTACAAAACAAAAACAAGAAATAGCACATCCTGTTTGAAAACAATCTCGATCAAACTGGGATTAGAAAGCGTCATTTCTTCCACTTTATGGCAGTAAACTCGTGTTTTTTATGATCAATATTGGATGACTGTGCGTCTTGCGATATTGACGTCAATACCTAAGTCTATTTTGGGCAGTACTCAGGATGATAATAGAAGCAATCGGTTGGTTTTGTACCGAGACAGTACTGCCAAAAATAGCGTTCGAGAATTAACTTATCAAACCTTTATGGGCTCCCTACACGGCAGTCATCCGCTCTGAATGAACTTTTTGTTGTAACCGTCAACATCTGGTTTTTAAACTCAACGATTTGAGTGAAGAAGAAACAATATCTTGTTGAAGTCTTGTTGAATATAAGAAATCCAACAGAGTGATCACCAGAATTAACATCAACATTTTGGTTTCGCTCGTGTAGAACCCGCTTGAAATGCCCAAAATCTCTCCCATGAATGAACCGGTGTAATTCCGCAGAAAGCATCGCAAAACATTGGCTGACCATGTTGTTTGTGAATGACCAACGTCAAATTTCATTGATTGATATGGAAAAATTTAGAGCTAACATTTTTTTTTACAGTAGTGTAATCTAGCTGTAGATCCATTCAAGTCTGCCGCAGATCGTCACTGTGGTAATTACACGAGCCCAGATTAGATAAAACTGTGCCAATTGCATGTGTTTGAAAGAGAACCTCAAGGACTGCCTGGTTGATGCTTGGTGCGGAGGCATGATGAGATAGTGGCTCGACTGATTGGATGGGAGATGATTTCTTGTGATTGATGATAAGTTCGCGGTTATCGATTTGCGTGCTACCGCGAATGATTTAACCACCGCTCCAACACGTGTAACAGATCTTTGGACTACCATGAGTTGTTCATATCTTGCTTTTTGAACCGGATTGTATTTTCGCGGAGACAATGCTAGTTGTTTGGTCGGAGTTTCGTTTCAAGGTTTGTTTAGTTCGCTCTTAGACCTTGGAAACTCAAGGTCTAAACGAAACAGTGGTCAAAGACATGTCGAAACTTTTGATGGGGTTTTGGACGACATACCATCGCACAATCAGCGAGATCTACATTAGGCAATACGTCCTTGATTACTGTTGACTGAGGTTCCAATGGCTTGCATGTAATACATAACAATCCATTTTACAGATTACTGAGGAATGATTTTTTATAGTTTTGAAGTTTCATAACATCCGGCACCATTTCAGGGGAAAAATAGGAAAATCTATAATTGGTAGCGTCAAGAAAATGATCAGTTTTTGAAAGTTAACAAATCGTTCATTCCTTGTTTAATTTTTCAATTTTTTCCCAATTGTTTGCATTATTCGACAATTCCATTATTCAGCATAATTAGTAAGTAATGATCAAAATGACTTGGTATTGCGAAAATAGAGAACTTGATGATTCGTGAGTATTATTAACACAGACTTCTCCATAGAGAACCAACCCACATAAAGGGTGAGTCGATAATTATTGCAACACTTTAAAATTAGCATAGCTAAATTAACCAAATTTTGATCTGTTCTCTTCAGAGTGTATCGTTAACATTCACGTAGTTGTGCAGTTGTCAGTTATATTCCGGTTGAGATAGATGAAAATTCAATCACCTGCAATATCCTGAGTTGACCTTGGGAAAACTAATGAATATACATAGTTCGACCGTCTCAAGCGTTCTCTTTAGATTTCAGGAACTCGTGTCTGTAGACCAAGTCAAGATCTGGATGTAAACCGAAAATGACACGCAAACCACAAACCCAAAGTTCCGTCCATAGCAGTGCTGTTAATGTCATTTTTAGCAAATGCGATTAATGTAGTGGTGGGTGTTGGCCAAATTTGGATTTTTCAGATATAATCCTAATTAAGTTATAGAGCATTTTTCATATACACCGTGTCCAATATATTCTCATGCAAAATAAAACTCTATTTATTTCAAATCGATGATCCAGATTTTATTGGTAACTTTACCCATTATATTGCAATATAATACTGATCAACTTCAGCATATGTTTTGGAATAACACCGCCTTTAACCTTCTTGACCAGCTCCAGACGATATTCGAAACCGTCACAGGCGGCACGCACGAATCATGCACGAATGCCAATATGGATTTCACCGGAAAAACTGATCGGTTGTGTCGTCAGTATAGGCACCTTCGAATCTCGGAGAAGGTTACAACAAGGTGATGGATTGTCGTGTTTGTTGTTCAACATTGCACTCGAGGGTGTGATTCGAAGAGCTGGGATAGAAACGAGTAGCACGATCTTCAGGAAGTCTGTCCAACTATTTGGCTTCGCCGACGACGTTGATATCGTAGCACGTATCTTTGAGACGATGGTAGAAACGTACTTCAGACTTAATCCTACCAGATTGGGCTTGTGATTAAATCGCTGAGAACAAAATACATGAAAGGAAGAGGCACACGAGGAGACAATGTTAGCCTCCTAGCACGAGTTCAGATCGACGGTGATGAAATCGAAGTAGTAGACGAATTCGTGTATCTGGGCTCATTGGTGACCGCCGATAACGACACCAGCAGAGAAATACAAAGGTGCATTATTGCTGGTAATCGTTCCTACTTTGGACTCTAAAGGACGCTAAGATCGAACAAAGTTCGCCGAACCACAAAGTTGACCATCTACAAGACATTCATTAGACCGGTAGCTCTCTACGGCCACGAAACATGGACATTGCTAGTGGAAGACCAACGCGCTCTTGGAGTCTTTGAACGGAAGCTGCTGCGTACGCACTACGGTGGAGTGCAGATGAAAGACGGAACGTGGAGGAGGCGAATGAACCACGCATTGCATCAGTTGCTGGGAGAATCTGCCATCGTACACATCGCAAAAATCGGTCGTCTACGATGGGCTGGGCATGTCGTAAGAATGTTGAACGACAGCCCTGTGAAAATGGTTCTCGAAAACGAACCGACAGGTACAATAAGAAGAGGCGCGCAACAAGCAAGATGGATCGATCAAGTAGGAGGCGAACTGCGGACCCGTCGCCGACAGCGAGGCTGGCGAGTGACAGCCATGAACCGAATAGAATGAAGACAACTTCTGTGTACAGCAGTGGCCACGCCGGCCTTAGTCTGATTGGTAAGTGGTAAGGTAAGGTAAGGCAAGTACGACTTCCTTCGGCATTTCGTCCCAAATTCGTTTGATTACGGTTTTGAATTGGTTCATATTAGACGCCATGTGGTCATTTACCTTCGCCAGCATGTATGATCATACGAAATAATCCAAGAGATTCAGATCTGGTGAACTGGGAGGCCTTTCATTCTTGTCCAAAAAGTCGGTCAAATTTTCTCGGCACCAGCCCTGAACGAGATTTGCAGTATGCGATGGCGCTCCGTCCTGCTGAAACACATAATGATCATCTCCATACACCTCTTGAACATATGGCTTGACAACTTTCTCCAAAACTTCCGTTTTATGATATACGGCATTCACTTTAAAGCCTTTTTCGATGAAAACCAGTGGTATTTTTCTCGCTTGCAAATTCCTCCCCAAACCATCATTGACGGAGCACTTTGGAACCGGGGAATATTCCTATCACTCTCTGGAACAGTTCTCGAAGAGAGAGCCCACAATCTGTCGTTCTGGACATTGTGGGATAGTTGCAAGACGAATAACCTTTCGTCGGAAAAGATAAAATATTCTCCACCGTGCCGCGACAAAAGCAGACTTGCAGGACTTCGAGGCTTTTCTGCTTGGAAGGTTCTGAAACTCCGTGAACCTTAAATTTCTTGGAAGCTTGGAATCCGAAGTCATTTTGCAGTATATTGTGCATTGACGATCTCGAAACATTCAGATCTGTGGCCATTTTACCTACAGAGCGCTGTGATTTTCGTCTAACCCGTTCCCTGACCACTTTCACAACTCGTGCAGTCCGCACCGTACGAGTACGACCGGATCTCTTCCGGTCATCAAACGAGCAGGTGTTACGGTACCTACGGATGGTTCGGTAGATAAAATCCCGCTCAACTCCGAGGTTTTACGAATTTCTGAAAATAGCGCCCGGGCCACTTTTCAAACACTTTTTTATCACCACAGCACGAGACTCCTTCATCGCTGGTAAGAGATAAACACCGAATCAAAACAATCGGACATAACCTAAAAGCGTTTTTATAAACGTAGTGCAAAACTACACCAACACATACGTGAAGCATGTTGTGTAGTTGCACGACACTAATGCAAGGAAAACGTGTATGAGAATAAGGAGTGTATCGAAAAGTAGTTATAAACTTCCAAATAATAAAATAGGCATGAAAACATGGTTAAAATTAACATACTATTTCAGTTTATTATAGCTTAACATGTTTAAAAAAGATCCAAACGGGAAAACTAGTCATCATGTTCATTTCTGTAGAATGCCCGTACCTTTGATTTGACACCTGCCATCAAATTCTGCACAGTGACCTTTGTGCACTTCCTGGATGCCGCTGCCCAATTTTTCTTAAAATCGGTCATGTTTTGGGACACTGTACCATCCTTCTTAAATATACGCTTGACTATTGCCCAATAGCGTTCGATCGGTCGCAACTGGGGACAGTTTGGTGGGTTGATGTCTTTTTCTACGAACTTGATGTTATTCTCCGTCAGCCACTGTAGAGTGGATTTGGCGTAATGTGCCGATGCCAAATCTGGCCAGAAGAGAGGAGGGACTGGTGCTTTCTATACAATGGTAGCAACCTGTTCTTCAAACATTCCTTTTGATAAATCTCAGCATTTATAGTTCCTTTTGTATAGAAAATTGAAGAACGCAAGCCACATGTGCAAATAGCTTGCCAAATGAGCACCTTCTGACCGAATTTCTCCATCGCATACAGTCGTATCTGCGGTTGGCACACGTTCCCCAACAGATTTAGTATAAAACTGCGGCCCCGGTAGCGTTCTTGAATCTTCTTTAACGTATGTTTCGTCATCCATCAAAATGCACTGGTCGACATTGTCCAAAATGCAGCTGTACAGCTTTCGAGCCCTGGTTTTGGCACGAGACTTTTGTTCCGGAGTTTGTTTGGGCACTTTCTGCTTTTGTACGTCTTCAAGTCATTCCTGCGCTTGATTCGTTGAATCATTCCGATGCTGGTCCTGAACTTCTTGGCTAGATCGCGAGTAGAGGCAGATTTGTTCCGTTGAATATAATCCACAACTTTTGGTCCAAATCAGGGTTGCTGGAGCCGGGTTTCCGGCCACTTCTTGGTAAATCCTTGAGGGAGCACTCCTTACAAACTTTTCGATGATGCGTTTTACACTTGCCGGGTGAACATTTACTCTTTTCGCAATCTGGTTGTAAGTAACACCCTTTTCGGTGCACCAAGTGTGCAGAATTTTCTTTTTAGTCTCAAATTCAATTCGCGACATTTTGAATACAACTTTATCAACGGAAATGAATGAACCGAATAATCATTTTTGACATGTAAACAAAGCAAATGGCGCTTACACGCTAAAAATATATACAGTAGTTTATGCGTAATAACGCATCGAATGTTTATAACTACTTTTCGATACACTCCTTATATTGGACACGGTGTATCTAGTAACCTATCGTCCGTGCTCCATCACAATATTTTCTATTGTGATATGTCCAACATTAATGTAGGATTGCTGAGCGAAAGAGATAAATAGAAACGAGCTTTCAGATGATATATTTATAAATCAAATAAATAATTAAGCTTCAAACATTATATGTACTCACTAACAATAGCGGGTGACAGTAACAGTAAAGACCAGTAACCTTTCAAGATTAAAGGGCTGCTACGTAGAACAGCTGAATGAGTTCATCAGATATAGCTGAGCGTTTCCAGGCGAAATGACCTGGAAATGTGAAACATTATTTTCGATATTTATTGATTTTAATCAAACTTGGCATACGCGTTTGGCTAAGGAGGCTGAGCATTTTCCGCGCTAACAAAGATTTGTGTGACTCAAGTGTCAGTTTTAAAAAGGGGGTAAGCATTTTGAATAGCACTTCAATTAATAATTTCTAGCTCGAAAACCTTTTGTTGAACAAAAAACAGTCGAATAATAAGTTGTGACCCTATATGTAATGGTTGTGAAAAAAATATACACTGAGAAAAAAAATCGAAAATCATAAAATTAAATCTCAAATATTTCGAGAACGAATGCTCTTACTGGTACACAAAAATATCACTCTTTTTTCCCACGTTCAGATCATCAGATAGAGGCAAAATTGTTTTCAAATGATGTAGCATCAAGCCTTCATAGTATATACACACAAAAAAGGAATATTGTTTTTTTTTAAGTTTTGCACTTTGCTTCTAAAAAGTGGTTGTTTTTCATGAAATTGTAAGTAAAATTATTCACTACAAAAATCATTTGTTTTTGATTTGAAGGTGTATTTTTTCGGTTCAGTGTGTAAATTTAAAAGTGTGTTCTTTAACCATGAAAATTGTAGCACTGTCAAATCCACCAACACAAAGCATGTTGTCGTCCTCGTAGTCTTCATCGTTTGGAATTTCCTCCATCACATTGAAACATAACGAACAAGTTCAGGACAGTTTCAACTGGATTAACGCGCTATAGAGGTTTTTAATGACGAGGCTTTTTTTAGGGCGGATAATAGCAACAATCTCTGTCTGAAGGATGAGTATGTATTACATGAATGGTAATCTTTTCGTTGAATTAATCATCCATCCAAATTTTTCAATTGCAGCGCTACCACAAGCGATGACAAACGGCAGCAGATGTTGTTCAGGTGCATTTGGATGACAATGTCCGACATGGATCTCTCGTGATGGAAAACATCACGAAAGTTCATTTTGCAATAAAATTATTTGCTCCAATTTCAAACAATGCCACGTTTTCCATTTGACAATTCTATAATTAATCTGAAAATTAATCCTTTTATTTTAAAACTTTGTTTTTAATTTCAATCCAAGAAGCATATTTTTATTTTTATTGCACAACACTTTCTAGACAAAAGTTCATTTTGGAATTAAAATTTTTTGTTTTGGTTTTCAACGATGCCACGGTTTTGATTTAACAGTTCTACAATTTATACTTAAAATTACAACTTTTGAATGTACAGAGCACGAAATTTTTGAATTGACGGTTTGAAGGTTTTTGTTTTGAAAGCAAATCGTTTTCTACGAAAAAGAACCAATGCAACTTATCAAATGTGGCAATGATTTTTATAATTTTAATAATCATTATTCTTTGTGTGAATAAGCATGTTAAATGAAAGAGAACTTCTCTTAACTAATTCAAATGTGGAAACAATAAATTAAGTTTAGTACCCAGACAACCACAAGTCGTATAACAATGTTCAAATAGTATCGTATATTCCTATATTTTTAGTCAACATCGCAATTAATTGTGGCCTTTATCGTATTATGTTCAGGTTAAATCGTGAAGAGTGCAAGTTTTTGACTTCTATACGATGTGTCATTTATTCATCGTACTGCGTCACAAACTTAATCGGATATACATCGCAAACCCATTTAAATCGAATTTGTTATAACATATTCAATCGCATACGATTGCAAATCAACTCGTTTAAGAAAACAATCGAATTTGCACATATATGGCCTCCACTTTTGCATGTATAAGCCATATTTTTGCATTCTATACGATTTGTTTACTTACATATATGTTTGTATATCATAAAAACAGCTTGCAATATACGTGCATTTTGGTTTTCTGGGTATACGCATTATTGATTGTTCAGCATTACTTGCACTTCAAGTTCTTACACACAATTTATAAAGTATACAATAAGAAGCAGAATAGGAATATGTTAAACTTAACAAGCATTTCGAAAAACGTTTTGTGGTTACTGAAGGAACGCGAATAATTTATGGTCGTTTTTTCGAATATTATTCGAATGTAATAAAATTCAATCGGAAATATCTCGAGAACGGATGCTCTTACAAAGATCATCCGAAATTTTTGCAAATACTTAAAAAATCAGATTTTATTATCAGAATACGTTTATTCCCGAAAATATTAAAACTTTGAAAAATACACCGAAAGTAGATGTTCTAGAAACTTTTTTTGCTGACATTTCTTTTTCTGGAGTCTTTGTTAAAATTTGCGTAGTAACTTCAAGTTTTCACAGCCAAAAAATAGAAAAAATCAAAAAAAAATTCGTTTGAGATACATACATATTCATGTGAATTGTCGTTTTTTACTCCGATTTTTTTTATTTTTCGGTGTGTATTTTTTTCACAAACTTCTCACATAGGGTCACAGCTTGTTCTCAGACAGTTTTTTTGTACAACCAAAGGTTTTCGAGCTACAAATTATTAATTGAAGTGCTATTCAAAATGCTTACCCTCTTTTTAAAACTGAATCTTAAGTCCAAATATGTTTTGCATCAGTGGAAAAAACCATCGTTCATGGATAAAACGTGTGTACTAATTTTCAATTAAATGGGAGACACTCAAAGTTGGTCGGTAGATCCTTTGGGCTGGAAACGCTTAGCTCGTATGAGCTTCAGCTTTACAAACAACTGAGTATTGTAGTAATTTATTTAATAAAATGTTCTCACTATTCTGATTCGATGCTCATATCAGCCAATAGTGTCCAACACATAGTTATAATCAACCATTGACAGCCCGCAACAATAACTCTTTGTATCTTTTCATAGACATCTCTAAGCTCTTCAAACATCCAGGGGACTACAAGGATTCTATTTATATCTTTGTTCTTAATTTTGTTTCTTTTCAGGAAACAAATATTGATTTTTTCTAATAAATTTTGAAGACCATATCTAATATTTCTCTATTTCTCAAAACTTTTTAAGTAATAATACTTCAGTTGGGCATAAAGATGAATTAATGTTCCAGAAACTTGACGGACACGTGCGGAGTTGGGTACAGGTGACTCATGGGGTAGTAAGTGCTCTCAAGGACATAGCGCAAGACAGGTAATTGTTACTCATTGCATCTATATTCATAAAATTTATGGTCAATAGGTTTGTGTCGACCATCACTTGAATCGGTTCCGCAATATTTTGTTACCGAGCGTAGCGTTTTGTCTATTGTTTCGGTTGCGTGTTGTTCGTTGCGCGAGTGGGCAAGTGAAAATGATAAGGCGTGGTTCGCCGGGTAAGATGGGTCGGTGATAAGGTACACACTACCAAAATCTCGTGTAAATTTCTGTTCCTGAGACCGACACATGCAAGCGTCCTCTAGCGCATAAGAATGTGTTGAAAGAGATGAGAAAATAAATTCAATCGAACACATCTTTTGTCAAAGTGCGTATGTGTCAGTTTCAAGAGACATAATTTCACACGAAATCTTTCTTTACGTCCCCCAATTATTACGTTCCCCGACTTTACGTTCCCCGACTATTTACAAACATGGATTAGGTCTCGTGTAAAATTCATAATTTCTAAGTGTGTACATAATTAATTGTGATCCAAATTGTTCCTTCGCCATACTCGTCGGGCCACCTTATCTTGGAACAAATAAACCACTGTCCCATTATTGTAAGTGGCTCCAGTGGCATCCATACTATTGGTGTAGATCGGTTCAAGTTGGCTCTCATGCGTTGAAATGAATTACCTTGTTTTTCTAATGAAATACCACTATCACACACTGTGAGTGGCCCCAATAGTATCCTTACTGTTGGTTTAAGCCTGTCAAAACAGGCTTTTCAGCATTATTAAAAATAATTTTGTTTTCCCAATGAAAAACCCCAATCACACTTTGTGAGTGGCCCCAATAGCATCCTTACTGTTGGTTTAAATCGGCTCAGATCGGGAATCTGTACTAATTTTTAAATTTTTCAATTGGGAGCCTTTGGTTAACCAAAACAAACCCTGCTGCCACCCAATCTTGTTATCCAATATTCCAGTGATTTCTCGTGGAAGGGCAGTGGACTCCGCGGCTCTCAATAAAGCGAGTATCACGTCAACATATTACTACCCTTTCCTTACTTGACCTGCATTCGGACGGGGTCGGCGCCGGTATTGCCTTAGTTTGGGATCACCAGTTTTTACACGTTGAAAATGTATGTTAGTCCCAAACATCGTCCGTTGATTCTTAGTGTAATAACAGCTGATCTGGCAACAAAGGAGTAGGCGATCACTCATGCTTATGCTCATGCTTTATCTTATGCGATTATTTTTGTTATTTTCGTTCCAGAAGCTGATTTTCAAAATAATATGTTTGATGAAATTGGTGTGCTTGATTATATGAATTTGTCTGACATTTAAACTTGAAACGTGAATTCGTGCACCATCCTTTGACCGTAAGGTCCCAAGGTTTAAATCGGCTCAGAAGAGTGACTTAGACATCCCCTTCCCAATTATTACCGGTTCCCTGCCAGTCATTGCCTTCGAGCGACATGTACGTCTCGTCGTCCATGATCACAACCACATTGCGCTTTGTAGGGAAGACATCCTTGAAGAGCCCCTTCAGCCGCTAGTTTTGATTGTGCTTCCGACAATGACTTGCTGCATATACACGATCATTTTGTTTGTTGAGCGACACATCCAAAGTTCATTCAAAAAAAAATATGGTATGACCATCGAGAGTCTTTAGCAGCGCTCGCCATCTGGCAACTCTGTCGGCAATATTCTTGCTTGCCATCCTGCGAGTCCTCTGTTCATTACAAGCTCCATATCCAAGGTTCCGTTACAATATAATTTGCATTGATGTGTGGCGTATTTTCATTTCATACGCCAGGGAGTGCGTGCACTATGTTTCTTACGGGGTTTCGTCTTCGGAACAACAGTGCCAGTATTCTTGATACGTCTTATGGTCCTGTACACAAAAAGTCTGCTCAACTTCAAATACGACAGCATTTGTCTGATTTCCATGTTTGTGACTCCGTCAAGATGGAAGATCCGACTATGTTCTCTACATGAATCCATAGTTGTCCAAAAATTAAATAACACAAATTCAGTTTTGTTGTTTACGAACGAACTGGCAACAAGTCATTGATGTAGAAGGAAATGTTCGCTCATCACCATGAGGCACCAAGAGTGGACAGAAATATTTGCTAGAATGAAAGATATGAAGAGAAAGTGTTGAAAGTTCCGTCAGTGTACGGTAGGTTGGAAATAGAATAGAGTAATGAAAACTGAGCGAATGGGCATGGGTACAGTAGTACTTGGACAAAGGACGTAACCCTTTGCCTAACATCCCACTGCGGGGTAGGTCGAGGCACAGACGAATCCGCCACCTCAACAGGCAAAAGTAACGTGTTGGTACGCGCTCATGTACTACTGATAGTTGTGTGATAGTTTCTAGCGGTAGTTTGTATGCACTCTGTTTTGATGCGCACATGGGAGAGGAACTCTCTCCTATTTTGGGTTTGTTTTGATTCGCAACGTCTGAGATCACTCGGGCAAGTCATTGTTTCTAAATAAACAGAAGGAGTTAAGCGATAATGGTTTAATTTTTTACGAGGGGATCACGAATGAGTGTATCACTGTGATGTTGCTAATCCTGTGTAGCCGAGTTATATTTATCGACAATTAACCACCAGGTCACATGGAAAATCGGTGAGCCGTCGTCGGAAAAACAGGCGGCAGAAATAGTCTATTTTTTTCCTTCATTTCTAACATGTACTATATCTCTTTCGTGGCCTTGGCGATCATTTACTCGTCCATTTTGGCCACGAAATTATTGGAGCAGGTCCTCCACTTGAGGTTCACACAGAAAAATTCTATCGGATGCAGCAGGGGGACGTTGGGATGGTTGGCGGATTTTCAGTATAAACTGCAGAAGGACTTTCGAGAACTTGGTGTGGGAGATATATTTGACGTCAACGGGTACCTCCTTGGTGGGGGACGTTATGATCCAACTGCATATCAGAAACATAAAAAAAATGCTGAACAACAGCGCCATTTTAATGTCACTTCCATTAAAGATCACGTAGAATTGCTCAGGAATTAGTTCGAGGAACTTACAACAAACCAATATTCATAGCTGTTCGCATACGAAGAAATGTACCGTCACGACATCTACACGTGGATTTCGTCGTTCGTCAGCACCAACAACAGAATCATTAATCAGCATGGCGCTCGTCTGCAAATTGCGATGTGAATCTTCCGGCAACAAAATAAGATGGAGACACCATCTATAAAAACCGACGGACGACCGATCTCGCTCACTTCTTTGTCAACACGACGCCTGCCGTCATCATCGCCTACCGTCACCATCACCCGCAGTCATCATCAGCTGCAATCATCGTAGTAAAAATTTAAACGAAAACTAATTTGTGAAATTGTGAATTAAAGTTAAATAAGTAGAAATAGAAAGCTAGTGCAAACGAATAAATTGGACTTCACGTTATTAATAATCCAGTTCCGCGTGTGATTAATGTTGTAAAAACCAAAAGAAACCAACAGACAATTTAACTGGTCATCTCGTCCCCGTTGTGCAACCTACAGAAGAGAAATTCAGCACAGAATCACTTTTCTGTTAAGCTCATTGGTGTGCTATCGTAACAATAGCTTATTTCTGTTTTCAATAAGATTGAATATTTGGAGGATCGAATCAATGTCGTCAAGAGGTTGTAATGACGACATTGATTCGATCCTCCGAATATTCAATCTGATTGAAAACAGAAATACTGAGATGAGGTAGAAACTGTTTGGAAATATGGAGCAGGAAACTCAGACGATAACGATTGAAAAATGGTATGCTCTTAGACTAACAATTTAGTTGCAAATAATAATCAACAATTTAAAATCACTAGAAAAATGACTCTTCAAATAAAAGAGATAGCTTTTAAAACAAAAAAAGCAATACTTCAATTCTGGATCTATAAAATTACACTTCATAACTATTTTAGAAAAACTGAAATACTTATTTCAGAAACTCGACCAGATTCTTGGCATTATTATTTCAACACAGATAGTAATACTTGGTGAAAAAATAAATAAATTATTTATTCAAAATTTAGGTAGGGCAAAGGTCTTTGTGTCAACTGTAGCAGAAATCTTCTATACAGCGACAATGATTGCCACTAAATGGAAAGAAATAATATTTCTACTCAAGTTGCGAAAATGTGGGATCACCAAATCATCCCCAGCAGCCAAAAAATTCACTTACCAGCCAAAAATTACATCATCTACGACCACGAAATATAGATTGATGAAACTTTAGAGCCAACAATATTAAAACTCTCTGAGGAAAAGCTTGAAAGTTGAGCATGTGTATAAAAGCTCTTAGCGAAACAACCAGCAATGTGTAATACAACATCAGAAGAAATTATCACCATAGATGAGCAACACCAGCTAATCAACACTGTAAGAAAATTCAACAATTTTGGAACAAGACGCACGGACACACGTCTCATGCACAAAACATGGATTATAATGCTATGAGCTGATCCATTAGATATGTTGAGCTCACCAGCTGTTTCTCTTTCGATCAGACGGCAATTTTGCAGCACAATTTTCTTCACTTTTTCGATGTTTTCTTCGTTTATTGATGTTGCTGGACGACGATCATGAGGCAGATTTTCAACTGATGTACGACCCTCTTTGAACGACTTATACCAATCAAACACACGTGCACGCGATAGAGTAGATCCCCTTAAGCATTCTGCAACATTTTAAATGCATCCGAAGCACCTATTCCGTTGGAATAACAAAATTTCAAACTAATTCTTTGGTCAACGTTTGATTTCATAGTAAAATTCGAAAAACACACTGGAGGTTGGCTTGTTTATAGTTCCGTAAAAAAAGTTTCGTGACAAATCGTGCTTAAATTTGACATGTTAATGTATAGCCGTCCTACCAATCTAAGAAAAAAAATTGACGATATGTCATCCACGGATTGTTTTATTCATAAAGTTTCGTTCATGAGCGTTATCTGCATTCAAAACTCAGAAAACTGATCGAAATCTGAAGTTGATCTAAGCTAAATTGACAGCAGAAATTTACAAGTAAGATCTAAAAAACACGTTTATTAGCTGAGTAGCAATTAAATGACTACAATATTTATATAGTAAACATGATGAACTCAAAATGACATCAACAGTTTTTTCATAACTTTTTAAATGTTGTTTGAATTTTCTCAAAAGCATAGGGTGTCCTTAACTATCTGGATCGAGTGTACAAGTAGGAATCAATCGAGCCAAGCAATAACTTGGAAATAATAGACCACGAATAAAAATACTGGTTATTCAAATCGATTTTTTGGCATTAAATCTAACTTGCTTCTGCTCTAATAATTCTAAGGTGACATGTTTATCGTTTATACTTTTCCTGACATTCGTTGGAACAAGGGAATTGTCCAGCGCATAGTCCATCACAAAAACTAGATTTCGAAAGCCATGCAAGGTCCTGAAATCATCGTCAGAGGTGATACTGCAAAGAGTTCTCAGATAACCTAGAATTTTTGAAAATGGAGATAGACTGTCCAATATGTATCAAAAGTGTGGCTTTTACGCTTAAGAATTATTCAGAAAAGCCTTGGTATTTTATCGCACAGTGTATTCACAAAGTAGTTCTCATCTGACTCTAAAACACAGGAAAATGATAATTGATTGCCCAAACTGTGCTTCCAAACCGCCATTTACATTTATGAATACGTTAAAAATCCGTTTGTTATGGTTGCTGATTTCAAAATCTATGCTTTAATTTAGAGTGTTTCGATACACCTGAAATTTTTGAAAACCGACATTGACAACCCACGTTTTTTTTATGACAAAATATGAGAAATGTAAACATTTGTCATGAACTTTCATCTCAAGGTCTGTACTCTACGGAGTCGTTGGATTTATTTCTACCAATTAAAATAGGAGGAAGGCTACCTAACATGTATCCATGAACCAAAATTAGGCTTTGATGCTTGTGAATAATTCAGAAAAGCCATTTGTTACGGCGGTTGAGCTCAGGTTTGTAGACCTACACTCCAATGAGCTCTTGTATCAATTCTATTCTATGGCATCAGTTTACACAGCTAATGAAATAAATATCATCAATATTAACGCACTGATTTCAAAAATTCACAATGAACAACTCTACAAGTTTGATCAGTGAAATATTCTTTCAGATTCTGGGACACCACATTACACCTTAAAAAATAATCTAAGCAGTGTCAACTGTAAACAGTAAAATATCAAATCCATGCAACAGTGAATAAACAGTAATAGCTCATTGTTGAAACAAGACGAAATAATGAGCACCCGAATACAAATTCTTATAGGTTTACAGTTAAATGCATTGTTACCATACAATGGAATCTGTAATACGAACAATTAGTAGTATTATTCACAACGATGATCTTTTTTAACAACAGGACTTATTGTTTCCACAATATAATCTAATGTAAATTGAGACATTGACATTAGAAAAGGGTGACTGTTATGTACATATCTGAACTTTAAAAACAATCATTTTTCCCGAACAAATTTGAGTAAATTACTATGAATTGTATTGTTTCACAATTGTTGAAAATCCTAATGAATAGTAGATCTATTGTAATGACAATATGAATTAGTCATTTATCTGATACATGAACAATAAGATTCATGGTCGGAAATAGATTTAATTGTTATTTTATATTGTTGTATTGTAATTGTATGGTTATTTTTCTCCGGGTTATTGATAATAATAAGCTCCAAACCCCTAATCGACATGGGTCTTGCAACATTTATTATCCTCTTGTGAATTAGATCTGGAATAACCAATCAGCAGCATGCAGCAGTAGCCTACCCAAAGGCGCTTTTCATTTCTCAGAGCAAGAGGGTACTTTACAGCGGTTGCATGATGCCGATACTTATGGCAGAGATAAGCGATGTTGACAGGCGAGTCGATAATGCTTTGCATATTTATTCCCGCAAAATCAATTTTGATTCGCTTTGCTCCTCTGTGATTGACGGCATCATCGGGTGCACCGCGCCGCCGATGATGTGCTAAATGGTTATGGTGCTTCCTTGCTTCGCTCCGGTGCGTGGTGAGAAATGATTTAAAAAGTAAACTGTCATTCAGCTCGATGATGCTTCTGGATGTGATGAAGAAATTTTAAATCATTATGAAGCCTGGTGAATTGCTTATTCTTGGCAAGCAAGCATTTTATTCTATCGTGCACAAATAAGGTCCGTGATATGTTGCATAGTGCCAAACGCTAGCAACTAGAATAGGGTTGCCAGGCCCCTGGCCAATCAGAATCCAAATCAGGGTTGCCATATGCACAGATTTATCTGGATTGACACAGATTTTATACATATTTTTTTCATACAGATATCTGTATGTAAAGATTACAGATTTTTGAGAGTAACCAAGATTTTCAAGATTTATTGGCAATTTTTGGTTATCCACTAAAAAAAAACTCAAATGTAAGAAATGAATACATTTTAGAGTCCTACTTTTTACTAATTCTACTATCAGTGTACTGTTTTAGGCCCATGAAGTGAAGTTAAACAATTGAGATCGCAACAAGCGATGCCCACGAACGGTTGGGTTTTTGTGAGCTGTCACGTTTTTTCTAGTTTTTCCGCGTTTGTGATTTTTAATTTTCAAATGAATTTATGCGTTTTGAAATGATGGTGATAGTGGACCAAGAAGAATAGCTCATAAAAGAACCCATTGTAGTTACGTGTAACCGCGTGTGCTGTGTTTTATTGTAGCGCTACGCCTCTCGATCTAGGAAAGCATACAGAAAATGTGTAAAAAAGAATTGAATTCCCGAAAGAAAGGAAAGGAGTGCCGCTATGCGCACTTTAGCTAACTCACTACAGGAACATCAGCCGACCACCCACCGGGAAGATGCAGATGTGTATTTGGTCTTACATATTAAGGGAAATCTGACTTCCGCATGAACGGTGAGGACGTTGCTGGGGTCGTTATTGGCCAAATAAACAGTTCGCACAAAAATCATAGCAGCACATCTGAAAGAAGATTTAGATAAAACTATGTTGCATGGCTCGTTTGATGTATTGTACTGGTTACAATGCTAAAAAATTAACCGGTTACAATGCGAAAAAATTATCCGGATCATCGGCGGAATTCAGGCGAGCTAAAGTTGGCGATCGATGCGCATAGCAGGATGCAAAGCAGAAGATGTTTAACGGATGGAGAAATAGTATGTGGGTATGCCTTCCGGGTGTTGTTCGTAGGAAGAATTTGGTGAGTCATTTCCATTTTAAGATGTTCTATTTCCAGAGATTATGTAATGGAACTTTAGTCATACAGAGCAAGATTCGCTAATTAATCAATTAAGTCCCTACCGCTAGATGACGATGGGCATTTTCAGACATTCTTCTTCTTTCAGAGAGCGAGTAATGGCGCTATAACCATAAGCCATATGTGGCTACGACTAAAGTTAATGCTTTAGTCTCAACCGTTCGTAGAGAAATGGAGCATCACATAACTTTCTTAGTCTAGATGTTCCCAACGACCACTTTTAAATAAATTATAGTTCTGTACACCAAACAGGGCATTCTGTTTATCTATTCTCTCCGACTATTCATTTCCATTTTCTTTGATATCTACTGAAGGCTACGTGGGTTCCCCGTGTCTTCTTAAGGTAGATACCAAATCCTCCCTATCTCCAACGGCTGCATGGACGGGGCCAGATGAGCGATCAAGGTTTGTCTTCATTAAGATTATTGTATGAAGAAACGTATCAGTATATGGTTTCGTTTCATGGCGGCATACAATGCCTTCAACGAATTATTCCCCATCGTAGCTCCATCCACGAGGTGTGCATACGTCAATGCTAATGCTAATGCTAATGCTAATGAAGCAAAGTTAAACAATTGACACCGACACTACAGTGTCTCAGTGCCCCTAAATGAAAATTTTCAAGAATTTCAAAGATTCTATCAAAAGTTCACAGACATTCGTTGAGATATTCCTTCTGGCGTTTCATGAATATTTTTCAGGAGTTTGTAGGCATTTCTGCAGGGATTCTTTCAGGAGTTTCTTCTGGCATTTATTTGGCAGTTTTAAAAAATTTCTTATGGTGACATGTTTGGAGAAATCTCTGAGCTTTTAATGCTTAAGAAATCCCTAGAGGAAACCTAAAAGAACTACACAAAAACTTTAAGGTTTAACCTGATTCAAATATTTGGAAATAAAAAAAATCTGGATATTGATAATTATTTAATGTACTTGCCACTCTTTGACGCTTTGTGGAAGATACGGATGTATGATGCTGCCATTGTACCTGGAACAATTGATGAGAGATACCTACCGGTACTTGCCTTGCAGCCCCAAACGATGTAAGGAATTCCAGATGATACGAAGTATCTTAGAATTGAACGATCCAGTTCTGACTACTGCATCGAGCGTTGACCCCAAGTAGATGCACACTTCGAAGAAGTTCAACTGGATTATTCAAAAATATACGAGCTTCTTTGAAAGTGGTAAGGAAAAGGCCATCAAATATGAGTTTCATGAGCTGAAGATGCCAATTATCTGCAAAGACATCAAGGTGGAAGATTCGGATGACTTGGATACTTGTTGGAGAAAGCTGCTGTGTTTCAAACGAGCAGATGGAAAGCTTGCTTGTCCATTGCCAAGAAAGATCATCGTGAGCTTTCTACTAATACCACATTCTTCGGCAGCGGTGGAGCAGGTTTACAATCTGAATAAGACCAAAATTCGGAACTGCTTGAGTATGGCCACCATGGATACCATCCTACGATCTGAGAGTTACTTGAAAGGGTAAGGAGGAGTTGATCAGCTAACATTACCATCACAACTAAAATCTTAATTCAACAAATTTATGCACACACATCATATCAAGGATTTATTATTAGTTCCATTCCAATGTTGTTTACCTATCCTTGTACTTTTAGTTATCAAAACAAACACCGCATGATTCTTTATCATGTCAATACTGGCGTGCCATCAGGGCTTAAGTTCAATGGTCAATTCCCCCGAGAACATGAATCCCTCGTATACTGATCCGTTTTCCTGTAGAAGGTAGATCCGTTATGTTTTAGTACGATGCAGGTAAACCGATATTTACACTTAAGGCCTATTGAAAAGGCCGTTTTGTTTCGTCTAATCAAAATAAATGTGTTTTGATGATTATACCTACATCTGATTTATTTTGCATTCCATTCAACATTCAATTATAAAAAATAAGTGAATTACCATTGCATTCAGACATCAAAAAAGTTTCCATTCTATGTTTACAACACAAAGTTTGAAACAGACTTCTGCCAAGATTTTTTGCAGTTAAACACAGATAAACAAGATTTTTTTTTTTTTTGCTAAACTTCAAGATGGGAACGAAAAATAATGTGGCAACTCTGAACCTAATCCAAAATATGGAAGCTTGTCATCACTAATACCACCGTGTCTCGTGTGATAAAATCTCTTTAGGCGACTTAGAGCTCCACACGTCGAGCCGTTTCATCTCAGTTTTGAGTCGTTTTTGACTCACTTTCGTCAGAGCGAGTCACTCAAATTTGAGTAAATGTTCCTAGCATTGACAAGTCGACAAATCGAAAACATCCATCTGATTTGAGTCGATGTTTTGGATTTGTCGACTTGTCAATGCCAGTAACATTGTATAATATTTGAGTGACTCCACTTTTGACGTAAGTGAGTCAAAAACGACTCAAAACGGAGTTGAAAGGGCTGGCCGTGCATATATATTTTTTTCACAGGACTAAACCGGCTGTCATCCACGAACAAAAACCGTGAAGCCGAAAACTTGCTGCTGCGTCAATGACGTCTACATAAGGTCTGGCCCAGTAGCCACAACAATATTAGTGAAATGAGTAAAACTCGCTCATGACACTAATACCACTGCACTCCTTGCGCACGCTACACAAAAGCTCGCAAAGTGCTACGTCATACTATTTATTTTGATTCGTTCGCTCCGTGATTGTTTATTGTATGCGCTATAAAACTTAATTTTTCAACAGATTCCAGTCTACCGATGATGGAAAATTGGCTTTATATCGCTACTCGATTGTCAAGTCTCAGCGTTTGAAAGTTTGTGTGGCAAACATTCAATAACCTCAATTAAATTCACTATAAATAATCCATGTTATCGAGAGAAAATGCTTCTGCTCAATAAATAGGATATGTATCATGATTATTTCCACAATTCAGTATTCATAATAAACGTTTGAATCGATTTTTTTTATCTGAACCTATGCCCGCCAATAGATAGTTGAGTCGGTGCAAGAAGAGTGTATTAGACAGAGATATCGTGTTGCTACCGGAAGGTTTCTGACATGTCGGCGACGGCCGCCTTGATGTGAACAAGTGACGACGACAGCAGCTGCGAGTCCAACAGGACTTTGCCATCTAGGACATCGAGGAGAGCTGGTTTGCGAAGCGACAAATAATTTATTTCTACCATATTTTGAAGAGAATATCTATTATCCTGTTTTATTTGATCTATTTTGTTTTGTTTTTCATTGTACTTGTCTCTTGTCTCTTTTCAGCCACATTGGAGCGGTCCATTGCTTTTTGCGGATGGTGCTACACACTCCCGTTTCATTTTGCTCAGTTTTTGGGTGCAGTTGTGTGCTGTCTCTTTTTCTCACGCGGGGGTGTTGCTCGGTTTTCGTTGGGGGTGGATCAACTCAAAATTGACTTGATCCACTTTTTGGCGAGAGTTGGGCGGCATTTCCGTGTGCGAGGGGGGGATGGCGTATGGTTGTGATCGGGGGTTGTGAGGAGTGAAACGGGACTGCATACTTTCAGCGAACCGTTAACCAAAACGCCCCGCTGCTAACCTTTCCCCAACTATCCAACATCCCAGTGATTTCTCGTGGAAGTGCAGAGGATTTCTCGGCTTCCTTCAAAGCGAGTACCCTAGTAGCACACTTGTTGCCATTCGGTTGAGATAACATAAATATGACTTGCTAAGTTATAATCAAGTTACTACAACTAATAATGACCGTAGTGTGCTACTTGGGTATCATGTCAACACGTTCCTTCCCATTCCCTACTTGACCAGCATTCGGACACGGCCAGCGCCGGTATTGCTTTATAATGGGTCACCAGTTTTTACACATTGAAGATGTATGTTAGTAAAAAATTATCTGTTGGTTCTTTGTGTAAATATCAGCTGATCTAGCAATAACGGAATTGCATCCGTGGGCGGTCAATCATGCTCATGCTCGTACTTGGGGCAGTGGTTATCACAAGGATTGGATTTTTCATTATTTACTAACCAGGTACTATAATTTTTCATCTAAATTACTGATTCTAGTAGTTTGGTAGAACAAATACTGTAAAGAAATATAATCCATTGTGAACCGAGCTTGAAATGTGCAAATCGTCACTACCCCAAATGTTAATTCAAATGTTATCACCAATAATAGAGCCAACAAACTTTTTTTTCATGTTTATGATAAACACTTTTATGTGATATTAGATTAAGATAGTCGTCCCCGATTTTACTTAACAGCCGATTTCCGATTTCGTTGGAACGAAGCTCCTGCGAGGGTGCACATTCGCCCCACATGGCAGCGCCGGCAGTTCGGATTGATTTACCGCTCTCGATAATAAAATTGGTCGTAAAAGTTGCAAACAAGTAGCAAATTTATTGATTTTAACACTTTACTCGCTCGTAGAATGCAATTTGAACTGATGTACCCGGCTAATTATGGTTCGCCAGCCAATAACAATCCCAACTGCGTGCGCGTGCTGCTGGAACAATAAATCACAACTTCAAAAGGAATCTCCGAGTAATGAAAATTGCTCACGACTTGATCCATTTCGGTCCTATCGCTTTCAGGCGATAAAATGGTTACTTCAAGCTACTAGAAACCGGCGGTATGCGAAGCCGTCGGAATAAATATGTTTACTCTTGTTACACCGGAATCCGGGCGCGCTAAAATTATCGGCAGTCATCATCCGTGTCAGTCGCGAACATGCGCCTCGTCAACGACGTGGAACGTGTGCTTCCTCATCATCATCGTGT
This sequence comes from Aedes japonicus, assembly GCA_034211315.2. Lineage (NCBI taxonomy): Eukaryota > Metazoa > Arthropoda > Insecta > Diptera > Culicidae > Aedes > Aedes japonicus. The sequence goes on along the minus strand of JASCZW010001911.1, from coordinate 80,362 downwards.
CATGAATGCTCTCCTAGCGCTCGCTCTTTGCACAATCTTTCCGATGCGTCTTACCGTCATGGGGAATCATTCCGGTCCTTCCAGTAGCGTATGCAGTAGGATGAGTCAGGGTTGTATGTGAACCTCAAAATATTTTTTTAGCGCATCGAGTAACGTTTTGGTTGGTATTAGGGTCCTATAGCCACCATGCAAAATCTTACGCCAATTGTTCGAGGATTTACGTTTTTCTATAGGGAAACTTACCTTTGCACACAGCGAAAAAAATCTATGTAAGCTTGATCGAAACCTTGTGAAGCACTGTAATAACAAAATAAACGAGAATCATACCTACATCTGAATTAATATCACATCGATGTCTCATGCCGTCTATTTTGTGTATATTCACTGTTTGTACGCAGCAAATTACACTGTCTTATCGACATGGCTGATGTGCGTCTACCTAGTTGCGATGTTCAATTATATAATGTAATGTGCTGTGAAAATTAATCTCCAATCAGTGGCTTATTATTTTACTAACTTCTAAAAAAAGACGCTGGAACTCCGGTCCTCCCAAATTGATCACTATGATCACTAAAGACTGCCAGCTGAAACATGGTTACGTTTGTTAGCGTAACTTGGGCAATGTTGATAATTTGATAAGAACTGTTGCCGAAGGTTTGGGCACAGTCATAAATCCCTGCCACTTCACAATAATTGTTTGCTAATTTTTGTTATGGCTGCCCCGAGAAAATAGCCTACGTGATGGCTTGTTGTATCAAGGCCAGTCGATCACAATGAGGGCCTTCGGAAGACAACGACTATAGGCGTAACCAGGATCTCAAAAAGGTGGAGGACAAGCCAATTTTCTTTTAGAGAGGGAGAGAGCGAAAGAGAGAGAAAGAGAAAGAGAATTATCCACTTTCAACCACTGGACCTCATACAACGGACAAAACAACGTCCGGTGGACCAGTAGAGTAGAGACAATTTCAAGTTCCACCTGCTGTAGCGAGCCAGCCCTTACTTTGTGACAATCCACCTAAACGACGGGTGGATTATCTTCTCTTCTCTCACCCAAAGTACTTTTCAATACCCGTCCGATTTTGGGAACAAGATTAAACAATACTAGGCTTGTAGTGGAATTGAGAAACAAAAAGTATTTTAAAAACCATCGGTTTTTAGCGGCATTATGGAAGACGGGCAAGTTCCCAGTTCAGGAGCTTGTGTCTACCTCAAATTAGGGCTTCGTGGTTTCTACAGTGAATGGAGTGTTTTTCTGCAGCTGTTATGTGCCTCCGAGATGGTTGAGTTTCACAAATCGTTAATCGGATGACAACAGAGCTGACTGGCCAAAACCCGTTAGTAATAGCGGACGACTTCAACGCCTGGGCGCTGGATTATGTAGTCACTTCATCAACCCTAGGAGCCAGATCCTGCTTGAGGCCCTGGCCAGGCTCAACATAAACCTGGCAAACTTAGGTACCAGATGCACCTACCATAGAAACGGATTGGATTCGATCATCGACGTAACGTTCTGCAGCCCTGGGCTGTCAAACATATGGAGGGTGAAGGATAGCTACACTCAGAGCAACCACTTGGCGGTTCGCTATGCTTTCATCCACAATATTAGGTAGCGTGCAGAGGGAAGAGCGCCCACTCCGTGGAGGACATCATACTTCAATGAAAAATTCTTAAAGAGGCACTTTAGCGAGAGCACAACATTATCAAAACTCAGGACCCGTGGGGACACGGTTAACTCGGTTAACCCGTTTGCGATGTAGCTATGCCTCTGAAGTTAAACCTAGAGATGGGAAGTCATCAGTAAATTCATGATGAGAGTCGCTTGTCGACTTTCATAGAATTTACCTCCGCGCAAGAAAGAGGGTGAGCGTCGAATGATGCTAGCTGCCACCAAGGCCGCGCTAAAGAGGAAGATAACGGCTAGCATACGAGCCTGCTTCGAGGAATTGTGTTCGAAAGTCAATGTGAGACCATGGGGTGACCCCCATCGGGTTTTAGTGGCCAAAACCGAAGGTGTGGCAGCTCCAATCGAGCAATCACCAGACTTACTGCAAGTGGTCATTTGAGCACTCTTTCCGCGCCACGACCCGAGTCCCTGACCTCCTATCGCCGTAGATGTTCCAGCATCCCATGCCATGACAAACAATGCCGAACATCCGTAATCACGTGCACGATAATAACGGCACCGGAAGTAAATGGTGGAACGGTTACGAATGACCTTCTTTTTGTTATAGAAAAGTCGCTGAAGGTAAAAATAGGGCTAGGGCGGTATACTGAATCTGACCATCAAGAAGACTATTTTGCTGGCTCCAGAAATGTTCAGGGTATAGACGGCCTGTCCAACTACCAGTTTGGCTTCAAAAAAGGGAAGTCAATGGTGGATGCCATTATGTACGTCACCAAGATAGCATATTGGCAATGCAACGTAAGAGGCGAGAAGTGTGCTAATGTGCGGTAGTCGGAGGAATACGTTTAATAGCACCAGGAGACTATTGCCAACTCGCTTTAACGTCTCCGGGTTTCTACAGGATTGTGGGAAACTATTGCCAGAATTGGGTACTGGTAGTACAACACTGAGGTGGGCCAGGATCGTGTTCAAATCACCACAGGAGTTCCGGAATGTTTAATTCTGGCCCAGGTGCTCAGGAACACGACATTTGACGAAGTGTTGAGGAGGAACTTCCCTAACGGGGTAAAAATTGTCGTTTTCGTGGACAACATCCACCTAGTGGTCGTTGGATGGTCCATAGAAGAGGGGGAGTTAACGGCCACACACTCCATCGATAAAATCGAGGGATGTATGATATAGTCAATAACAGAGAAGCGGAGCAAAGGGCGACGATTAGTGCAGGTGCCTGCACCATCACCTCCTTAAGGTGGTCCCTGTGGTATTTGGCAGTTCTGATCGACGATAAGCTGGCCCTTATTAACCACGTCAACCATGCCTGTAAGATGTAGAATAGCTCATCGGTACAATGAAGCAAACGAAAGCTCCTGGCCAGCGTTTTTCTGTCCATATTTAGGTGCACCCTGAGCTCTAAGAGCTACCTAGGTAAGCTCGAGAGTATGGATAGGCTTATGTACTAACGCATCCCAGCCATAACGCATCCCAGTCGGCAACAGCAACTGGGTTGCGAACAGGTTCAATATGTTGGCATTATGGATAACGGGTAAGTACCCGATTCAGGAGGTTGTGTCTACCACAAACGAAGGATTCGCGGATGTAAAAGTGAATGGAATGTTCTTTTGCAGCTGCTACGCACCGCAGTCGATTGAACAGTTTTCCGATATACTCGATCGTATGAAAACTGAGTTGACTGGTCTAAACCCATTGGTAATTGCGGGGGAGCTCAACGCTTGGGCGTTCGAGTGGGGGCCAGATTCTTGTGAAGGCATTGGATAGGCTCAATGTAGACCTAGCCAACGTAGGTACAAAGAAAACCTATCACAGAAATGGAGTGGAATCGATAATTGATGTAACCTTCAGCAGTCCTGGGCTGCTTAACAATTGAAAGGTGGATGATGACTATACCCATAGCGACCACTTGGCGGCTATTGTATCGTTCACAATACAAGGCAGTTTGTGGACGGAGAAGTATCTACTCCATTCACCCGCAGTTTAAGGACGTCGTACTTTGATGTTGAGACTTTTAAAGAGGCGCTTGAGAGGGAACGAGACTAAGGCGAAACCCAGGAACCTTGCGGTGAACTACTCGTTATGAGACTTACACGAGCGTGCGATGCGATCATGCCGAGGGAAGTCAAACCGAGGAATGGAAGATCACCGTGCTAAAGAGAAAGAGATAAAGGGCAGAAAACGAGCCTGCTTTGAGGGTCTGTGTCAGAAGGCCAATTCGAGCTCATGGGATGACTATCGCGTAGTATTGGGCAAAACCAAAGAAACGGTGGCTTCAACCGGACAATCACCAGAGCTACTGCAGGTGATCGTTGGGGACTCTTTCCGAACCACGACCCGAGTCCATGACCCCCCCCCCGTCGCCGTACATTTTTCCCATGACCAGCGTTCCAGTATCCCAGACCCTAACGCTGTCATAGCGACGGAAGGGTGGGCGGCTTAGCCGAATACCCGTGGCCACATGGGCATTGACAACAGCACAACGGGAGCTGGCGACGAGGCGACGGTGCCAAACGATGTACGCTAAAGATGAACAAAGCGCCAGGACCGGGTGGTATTCCGAACCTGGCCATCAAGACAAAATGTTCAGGGTGGTGATGCAATGGTGTCTGAACGAGGGCGTCTTTCCGGACGCCTGGAAAATTCAGAACCCTAATTTTGCTACCAAAGACAGGGAAGCCACAACTAGATCCAAAGTAAAGGGAAGTCGACGGTGGATGCCATTCTGTCCATCATTAAGGCGGCTGAAATGACAATCCAGCGCATGAGGCGGGGAGTCCGCTATGCAGTGGTCTCCCTTGACATGAGAAATGTGTTCAACAGCGCCAGTTGAGTGGCTATCGCCGACTGGCTTCGACGCCTTCACGTTCCTGGGTACCTGTACAAGATTCTGGGAAGTTACTTCCAGAATCGCGTACTGGTAAATAATGCAGAGACAGGCCAAACACGTGTTCAGGTCACCGCAGGCGTTGAACAAGGTTCTAGGGTCCGGTGCTATGGAACACAATATTCGATGAGGTACTACGGTTTAAGATTCCGAAAGGCGTGAAAATAGTCCGACGACATCACTCCTGAGATATGTACCGAATCCATTGAAGAGGTGGAGCTAACAGTCTCGCACTCCATTGGCATTGTGGAGAAATGAATTAGTTACAGGAAACTGGAGCTGCCCCATCATAAGACTGAGGTCACGGAAGGAAAGAAGACTTAAAAAGCTTTCGGGTCTGGCTTTTTACACCACAATGCAAAGGAATGCCGTTGCCGAGAATTTCCAGACAAAGAAGGTGTCCAAATTGTGGCACTATCAATAAGAATGTTCTCGAGAAAGAGTGTCTGCAAAAGCTGTTGCTACCGTTTAGCCACGACTCTCCAGTCCTTTTTTTGTCTGATTTTGGCCTCTTGTCACTATGCAAAATCTGTCCTGGAATGGTATAAGGTACAAGAGGTTAAATACTTGCAAAAAACAGTCAATTTATCTCACTGTTTAGAACTTCACCCAGTAGAGAAGTATTGGGCTCTAGTTTCGCGGAAACTCTTCGAAACTAATAAGAAAGCCAATGCTACCGATCATTTAAAAAAAAAAACATGAAGAATCATCACGGCGGGCGTATCTGAGGATACCGTACGGAACCTGATGATGTGTACCACAAAAATCTTTTTAAAGATTTTTACAAAAAAAAAGGATTAACATCTTAATGAACTGTTTCTAATGTAGATGTAACTCTATTTATTTCACAAACAATCGGTTTTGTTGAATTGTGTGAATTTTTTGCTACTATTATTTTGGTGTCCGAAATTTAACCTGGACAGGCTTTATAGCTTCTTTTAGTGTTTCAATATTCGGAACCAATATTAGAATAAACAATTAACTAGAAACGAGAAGTAAGATTAGAATTTTCCATTTAATTCCAACTACCTTTATTGCTTATATTGACTGATATGCGTATTTCGTCTACAATGTGCAGACTTCTTCAGTGTCGTGTACTACAGTTGAGTTAATAGTGAATGACATACGCGTATCAGTCAAGATAAGCAATAAAGGTTGTTGGGATTAAATGGACAATACTAACCTTTCTTCGTATTTCTAGTAATAGGCATTCCACTAAACAGTTCACACTTCATAGGAAGAACAATTAGTTAATTAATCTCACTAGGATAGTATTTTGTTTGCTAGGTTTTGGTTTTAGTGGTTGGTGAGGTCCCTTTATTTCTTTTTTTTCCGTCGTTTCCTCACAATCACCGACGCCAGAAAGACGAGTCCACCACCTGAATCCTACCTATCGACTCATGAACATGAGCCGGGACCAACGGCTTTAGATTTTTTCGCGTCAGAAAAACCACCGACGTCGACTGGGATTGAACCCAGACCCACCAAGTAGCAGTAACGTTTACCACTACACCACCGACGCCGACCAAAAAACATGTTTGTTGTTCCGTATGATGAGGTAGTTCATGGATGAGACGAATACTCTAGTGACATCCTTGAAATTTTCAGAATCCTGTCTATCATAGTCCAGTAAAAAATCACTGAAATCTGTTGTTCACCGCAATTTATGGCTTAGGTTAAGCAAACTCATCCTCATACCAATCTTCACACTGAAAGCTGGATTACCAAAATAAATACCTTTCATTGTAGGAAAAGTAAAACATGTTCTCTGTTTTACCTTAAAATCCATTAAAAACACTTGCAACTCCTTACCTACTCAAGAACATCATTCGACGGATGTTCCGATGCTTTCCTTAGATCTTCAATATGACGCGCAAGCCAACGAACCGATGCCATTCACGCATTCACTGCCGAAAATAGCTACCCATTGATTATGGCGGATGTGGAATTTTCGGTTTCTCTTTGCCATATGTATGTTTAGTAGGTAATTTGGGAAGAAAAAATAATAAATCAACTCATTGCGTTGTTGGGTGGAGGTGCCAGTCTAACGACAGGTTGAAAACAGATGAGCGTTCGACGTTGCAAGAGTGTATACCTTGACCGTTCTCGCCCTTCATATATCTATAGACATTCTAGGTGGTGATGATCGGATGTATTTAGAAGATACACCGTTTAGTGGTGTTTTGGTCTGGCGCAAAATTATCGAAACCTCATCCCACGGACGAGCAGCATCTCTTGCTTGATAAAATTTCAGCCATTTAATAATTCACTTGGATATTTCACTCTCACCGTTGTGAGCACGATTAACTGTCAAGAGTACTGACGGGTTGTTGAAAGCTGACCCGATTTCAATTCGAAGCTATTTCCTTGCACAATCAAATGGGACAGGGAGAATGGTTTGTGCATTTAGTTCGGTAGTTTTACGATCAACGTCATTTGTCGATCATTGCATCAAGTTGATAAAAATAGCGGACGAAAGGATTGTCAACAAACGAGTAAAGCCACGCTCCACTGTTCGTTGTATCATAAATATTAGCTTGACACAAAATATTGCACTACACCAAATCGATACAACAAAAAAAAAACCTGTCAGGATGTTTATTAAACGTCAAAACTAAATTTACAGATTTTATGCGGCCTAAATTATAACAAAATAAGTGTTAATTTTTTGGACGTAATATTGAATGAAAGGATTTTGAAAGGATAGAACACTGATAAATTCGATATGAGTCTGAGTCTGATCGAGTAATCCACCACTTTTAGCCTTTCAAACATATGAATAACAACAAACCTAGAATAACAATCAGTAAAGTTCAGAACACCTTTCTCTCTTTAGTGAACTTTTACACAACATATTTTGGTAATTTACAGGTATTATAATGTATTGTTCAATTAACCATTTATAAACAAGATGTAACTTGGCAAAGTTATAGAACATGATATGCAGTTATTTTGTCTAGGAAACTAGAATGCAACCGCATTCCAAACACAATTCACTGTGCATTTTTGAGGTCATTGAATGCAAACACAATATCTGACTGATAGTTTCACAAAGCAGCCACTCCCGAACCAAAGATTGTCCATATTAAAATTGCAACACACAAACCATTTGCAAAAAATCCGTCCTCTAACCGATTGTCTTGAAATTTCCATGTTCACTTAATTTAACATAATACCTGAAGACAATCTGAACATCAAATTGAAACAACAATAAGTAAAGAACGGTATATAACCTAACCACTTTATTTTCAGCCAAATTTAACACAAAGTAAGCAATCAAATGACCACAACAAGATATACTATGTACATTAAATAACATATTACGGGTAAAGGGAGGGACCATCAGGGCACCCAAGTGAAACGATTTGGATAGGGCGCATGGAACTGCCTCCTCCCTATTGTTAACATTTTGGGTGGGCTCCTCGACCCCGTCTATTGGGTTTATTTTGTCAATCAAGTGCTCGATTCTAGTACTGTCAGTGTGAACTTGCTTTTGGAAGGAGATTCTCTTCCCTATATTCGCGGGTTTCGCGTAAGAGTCTCTGCTTACGGGCCCGTCCAAAGGTTTTTGGCCCTTCATACCGGAGCTTGATGATCACAAACAACAATAGAATCCTCATCAAATCGATTTTAAGATTATTCCACTGCTATGGAAAGTTACCTTACGGCTGTTGAAGTGGCGGACTTGTTCCGTTGCTACAACCTACCCCGCAGTGGGATGTTAGGCAAAGATTGACGTCCATGGTTCGAGTACCATTGCCCTTTCGCTTAATTTTCAAAAAACATCTGTTAGATCTCCTACCTGTCGCACTCTGACGGAACTTTCAACACTTTCTCTTCACATCTTTCATTCTAGCCAAAAACATTAATGTTCACTCTTGGTGGCTCATGGCGATGAGCGAACATCTCCTTCTACATGAAGATTTCACTGCTTAGGAGATTTACAGCATTTTTTTGCTCACATTTTCTTGTATCATAAAACTTTAAATAGCTTCCAGGTCTGGTTTTTTACCGCAATGCAAAGAAACGCCGTTGACGAGCATTTCCGGACAAAGAAGGTGTCAAAATTCCCAAAGATCTAGTCGAAAATCTAAAAGGATACGTACGAAAAAGAATGTCTGCAAGCGATTGCTACCGTTTATCAGAAGCCACGACTCTCCAGCTCTGTTTTGGACTGATTTGGCATCTTGTCACTAAGCGAAATTCGTCCTGGAATGATATAAGGTACAAGAGGTCAAATACGTGCCAAAAACAGCAAATTCACCGAACTCTTCGGATCTTCGTCCTAAGAGGAAGTACTGGACTCTAGTTAAGCAGAAACTCTTCGAAACTAAAAAGAAAGCAAATGGTACCGATGATTTCAAGAGAAGATGGAGAATCGTCACGGCGGGCGTATCTGAGGATACCGTACGAATTCAGAAGGCGGGTGTACCACAGAGAATTCGAGAATTTTACAGAAAGAAGAATTAACATCTTAGTCAACTCTTTTTTGTCTATTGTTGTGAAATAAACAATCGGTTTTGCTTAATTATGTGTGATTTTTTTTTGCTGCTTTATCCGTTGAATTAGGCATCGTAGAACCTTTTTTTATCCCGAAATAAGATAAAAATTTCATAAATGCACATAACATATAATCTGAAAAAAACATTCACGTGTCGAAATATTAGCTTGAATATTACCTACAAAAAGCAGGCAATAGTTTTTGGAGTTTATGTAAGGAAAATTGTGACAAGCTGTTAGTTTTAAGGACATAACTCGGAAACAAAAACAAACATCATCGTGAAGATTTCACCAATCAAAACTAATCTATAGAATAGATTTTATTTTGAATTTTCTATGACTAGGAACTTAGTTTCACCCTCTTTTGTTGATAGTTTACCTCCATCGTTAACATTTTTGTTTTAAAGATTTCCAAATTTACATTTTTTGAGGAATTTACAAGGAAGCCACAGTTCCCAAATATTGACAGAATGAAAAATGCCCTATAAAGAAATCGTGATTGCGGCTTTTTAACACTCAATGTTGCGTCATATCTATATCATCTACATGTATATCGATATCATCTTCAAACATATCAATATCATTATAAAATACATCTATATTATCCTCATATATATATATATATAATATATATATATATATATATATATATATATATATATATATATATATATATATATATATATATATATATATATATATATATATATATATTTATATATATATATCGATATAAGTCTACAAAAGTACCATTATATTTCAATAACTATTAAACGATATATTTCGCACAAAAAGCTCTTTCCAGGGCTACTATTTGGATTTTGCAAGAGTGTTATATTGAATTATTTTAAGAGTTTCGCACCCACCTTAATGCGTAAATCCTGGCTGATCCTGATTTTTGCACGATTTTTGTTCGACATAAACCAAATATATCATGTTTCAGTATACAAAATAACAAAGAGTCTTTTAAAGTTTGCTTACTTTTTGCAATCGCAGCCCTCATGTTATGATTTCCTATCACAGATATAATCGTATTATAACAAGTAGTTAAATGTTGATAATGTTCTTTTGAAATTCTAGCCAGTGCTTATAAGTGTTTATTTTCGTTTAAATGTGTTGGATAGAGTCGTTCTATCTAACAATAGGAATCAAATATGTTTGAGAATGTGTTTTAAAGAGAAAGTGAACTGTCACAAAATATGGCTTCAAAGTTTCAGAGCAACAATCAGAGCGAATAAATCTTAAAGATTTTTTAAATAATAGGATTAGTTTAAAGTCGGCTTCTCAACATTTTGAGAAATTATTGATGACCAATTAAACTAATGATTTTTATACATTTGCATATTCTTGAAATAAACCTGGTATGAGCATGTAAATGAAATTCATATTGATAACAGATCCTCAACTGTCTTTTAAGCCTTAAGGATAGTGACTCTCGACCATCGTAGCAAATACGACCGTGTCTGTATCATTATCCAAACCACACATACTTTGTCAGAGCCACTAACTGCTTTCTAAAGAGTGTACAATAGAATTTTCTCACACACATACTTTCTAATGCTGTTCAAACAACACCCACGCTATTTTGACCTAGACTACGTCTATCGGCTAGGGTGGAGATCAACGGAAAATTAAAAAAAAAAAATAGCAGCCATTACGAATATTAGAAACACTTTGAAGGCCAATGACTTTATCATTTATCGATAGATTTCCCAGATTGTAGCTTCAATCAGTAGAAACTGCTTGTCAATATTCAAAAATGTCATTAATAATTGATTAACTGTCGCCACTGCCTCATTGCGTCATTACGCGTATGTTCATGTTCGCCATGTACTTTTTCACTGTTTGGCCGGTTGAACCAACCTCCTGGCCAACCGCACGGAGTGACTTTTCTCTCGGTCTCCCTCTTCAGCATCCTTTGGAGCTTATTGTCGCTCAGGGTCGTCGACCGTCCGGAACCGCGCTTTCTTTCGATGCTCTGATAGTTTTCTAATTGTGCCAAGATGTTGTAGATGTTGGAACGGGCGTATTCAGCATCCACAAAGTGCCGCACGATTTCCGTTTTCGACACGGCGGGGTGCCGTTCTTTGAACGCGCATACTTCTGAACGGAGTTGCTTCACTGTTTTTGTCATCGCGGTTAAAGTTCGACTGATAGAGCTGTCAAATTTTGTCTGCTGACTCATGGGTTACTATGATCGATGGTGCATGGGTAGTTTTGTCAGTGCGGGTGAAGGTAAACCCATGGAAAATCGGCATTTTTTTGTCTATTTTTTTTAATGCAAACTTTATTGCCGCTCATCCGCATGCATAGGGGCAATCAATAGGTCATCTTTTGGCCCGATTTGGCCAGCTGCCACTATTCCAAGGTAGTTCTGGAGGGCCATGTTGCCCACAAGATCGGTTTTGTCCACAAGCTAATGAATCCTCCAAATTGGCCGAAATTTCAACCAATCGAAAAATACTGGGCAATATCATGGCAGTCAAGAAGAAGGTTCGAGATGACGTTCAAACTGGTGAAATTTAACCATCTGAAACTAATAACTGTAAATAAACCATTAATGGACTTCTTAAACTTATTGATTCACGAATTACAGTTCTTTTTGTGCGTATCAATGTAGTTTTTAGTCAGATGAAGGGGGCCTAGGAGGGAGCCTAAGAAGGCATTGATAGTGAAATGAATGATAAGTTTTTCCTCGAAGTAGTTATGTAAATTCTGAAAAAGATTAAGTATTTTTGTTTCCGCTCCTCTTTACTATCACGGAAACTCTTTCGTGAAAATTACGTGCTCAATTTTAAGGAACTCGATGAACCAACGACGCCAATCGTGAATAATACCAAGGCCAAGGTGTTAATAAAGTTCGAGTTGGTCGATCCTTTTTCGCGCAGAATCTTACTCCCACGTTCATAGAAATCGTTTGTTTTTTGAATCGTACACACGGCCGGGTAAAAAGAAAAAAAAAAATAGTTAATTCTATTCAAAAGTCTTCAAAAAATAAGGAGAAAAAACTTCCGCATAGGAAACCGCTTATTCCAGCGCTGTCAATCAAGTTTCGGTGCACTTATCAAATTCTCAAACACATTGGAAAGGCCGCATAATGGTGTGACAGAAAAAAAACATCGAATCTAGTTCTGTCCGGAGTGTGTTGTATGATGCTGGCTGGGTGAGATCCTATCAATACATTTCTACAATATTTCACTAAAAACTCTACATAAATATTAGAATTGAATTACACATGTAATCTATGCTTGTATTTATACATGTATATAAATTTGTGTGTATTTTAGTATATGTGTATATATTATTAAATCAGCCCCATTTTCATCTAACTAAAACTAGTAAAACAAACACTGGCGTTTGTTGTTGAACTCAGTGCGGAATCTTAAGTCAGATGTTTTATTATTCGGTTGAAAAAACTGCTTTACTTCGTAAAATTTTGAAAATATGCAGAAGAATCAAAAATTTCCAAAATTGGTGGCACTCTCTATGCAAAAACCAGTCATTGGTCGGTCAGTTAACATATTTTGCTTGCAACAGCATTTTAAATAATTGTAAAATGGATTGATATTTGTTACTCCAATATATTTCCTATGCCGCATATTGGATCTCACTATCATAATATGCACTGCTAAATCTCTGCATCAAAACAAATAAGCTATGGATCTGTAATGATTATAGATCAAGGCTTTATGTATTCATTTATCATATATTTTTTGCAGAGTTCATATTTAACTGGCAGCTGAACAGTGATGCAACATAGTGACCGTTCAGCAGCGAATTATTTATCAGCATGATTCATCGCAGCATAAATCGCTCATAGCAGCATTATTTATCGCTGAGTTCTGTTGACCAGCCCCCAAACATTATTTTCAAAGCATGTGATAGTGAATATATTCAACTCAATATTCATTCTAGCAACAAGCCTAAACGTGAGAAGAAGCTAATTAAAATGTTCCGTACAATACACGTGAACAAATGCAAAATATTCTTAGGCCAAATTCAACCGAGCTTCTTCAGCAGGAAGGCAACTGATTGTTTACTAGATAATGTATTTTAAATCTTCAAAATGAGAGTAATTAATTGGTACTCAATCATGATTTTAACATTGAGATCGCAGCAAGCTCTGACCACGAACGGTTGGGCTTTGGTGAGCTGTCACGTTTTTTCAGTATTTTTGGTGTGATGAAATTTATCCTTATTGGAATCTCAATAATAACCGTCGCGTGTGATAGTGGATGCTGTGTTTATGACCAGAGTCATACCTTAACATCATTTGTGTTGAATAGAACTAAAATCCGGTGTAAATGTATTTCTAAAACGAACCGATTGGTACACGTTTGCTGATTGTTGCTGATTATCCGGGTGAGCGCTTACCATTTTACTGATTTATTTGCCGTTTTTCTTAAGAGGAATGAAAATTCGTTGCCGAAAAATGCAATTGACAATATTGACAACCTTGATCACAAGAGCTGTTTTAACGATTTCGTGGATGGAAAGAGGAAGGCTGTTTTTTCAGCCATGAAGCAATTATACACTTGGACGTCATCTTATTCCTATACATCTTTTGATTCGAACCTTATCGGTTATTCAGATTACCATAATTGGTTAGGGGAGCAAGTTTGACGTGCATTTTATTCCGTTGTGTTTTCCGATACTATAACACAATTACTATCGACTGATTCCACGCCAAATCGGTCGGTCACCAAACTCAACTATCTTCGATTTTGATGAAACTTGGTACACGTCTTCGGTATGTTGAAAAAAAAAATCCACTGGTGTTAAGATTATTTGGATTCAAGAGTAACTTTTGACATGGGTATATGTTTTTTTTTTCCAACATTTTACTTGAAAAATCGTAGTTCAAAAACCTTTACATTTAGAGACAAACTTTATATGGGGGAGTTGTAGAGAACTTTGTAAAAAAAATGTACACTGAAAAAAAAATTTTTTTTTCATAAAGAAAAATCGAAAATAAATACTTAAAATCAAATATAAAAAAAAACTTATTTTTAATATTTTTCAAATTTGTTTTGTGGAGATTTGAGAAAAAAAGACACGTTTTGAAAAAACTCTAGGATGGACGCTCTTATAATAAAAAAGTGTTCCGAAGAGCGAACTTTGGTGCATATTTCAAATTTTGGTTATTCATTAATATAAATGAAAATTAATTATACAATATGATTTTGGAGATCATTAAAAACAATAATGATGATAATGATAAATCACCTGAACGCAACCGTTTTCGAGATTTTTCGGATTTTATTTCAATAGAATGAAAAAACATAAGAAAATTCGCTCTTTTCTTAAGTTAATCGAGATTTCCACCAGAAATGATAAATTTTCCAAGATCTTCATATTATAACGTTCACATTACTCTAATGTCCTCTTTTCTTTTGATATCAGGATGATAAGAAGACTCATTTGAAAAGAACAAGATAAATAGCACTATTGTTTTAATATTGCAATCAATATATTTATAATTGTTTTATGGCTGTATCGGTCGGGCCGCTCAGAGAATGAAGGGAGCGAATTTGCTAAAGCGATGAAAGTAACAGCGAGATAGATGTCGCAGGGGCGACAAGTGTGAAATGGACAGATGATGAAATTATGCGGAGGGTCATATAGAAGAAGCATATTAATCGAACTGCTGACTATTTTGCCAAGCTCCAACGATGTTAGAGGTCGGGTGTAGTGTGTGAAAACTACACTCCGAACAGTTCGGTGATGTAGCGATGAAAGTAACACATATTGTTTAAGGTAGGTAGACAAATAGCAGCTATAACGTATGTCAGTGTATATCTTCTCATAAAAAAAACAGCTAATGTACGCTGCCTGTAAACTACCAGAGATGTTTTATACCTGCATTTCCAAAGGTACCACAGCCAATATATATGCTCATACATAGTCGCATTCATCAGTAAAATCTATCTGAGTGAACTGAAAATGGAGTTTAACATGAAGAAGTGTTGTATGCCGTTTCCCACTAAACGGTGCTCAAAAAACCTTCGTAAATTAACCGAACAAAATGTCAAAAAACTCAAGTTTATGGGCAAAACACATTTGGACACTTCTTTGATGATTTTTGATAATTGTCGTTTGCATTTAAATAGAACGGAACAATCCCATGCTGCAATTTCGGAGCCTAGTGAGAAACCATCAATTACTAACATTATGGATCCACAACCATCTACATCACGGCAAGTAGACTTGTATGGTCTCGAGGAAACGCCATCGGCAATATCATTAATGTCAGTGCCATCTGATAGCAGTGTGCAAGATTATTCAAGGCGCCATAATATTGAGCTATTTAACAAGGGCGTAGCTGGAATCAACGTTTCGCCAATATCGGCTAAAAAGTTCCTGAACGTAAATTATGCCCGCAAAAAGTTCAAAGATGTTTCAAACGGCATTCGGACACACATATTTGGGGATCAAGGGGAGGAGGATGACCTGGAACAATTGAAAGTGAAAGCAGCCGAATATGACGAAATAATCGCGCTGCTAAAGGACCGGTATGCTGATCCAGAAACTTCGAGGGACGATCAAGTAAGGATACTTTCGGTTTTACCACAATCTTGGACAAATCAAAGAGTAATGGCAGAATTTGGAATTTGTTGTTTTAATATCACGAGTAATTTATGAAAAGGGCGTGTTTTTTGAGGTTTTGAAATTTTATTGAAAGAAAATCAGAAATATCTTGAAAACGGTTGCGTTTACGTGGTTTATTATTTTAATCATTATTGTTTGTAATGATCTCCAAAACCATATTGTTACATCAAAATTTATTTATAAGAATGAATAACCAAAATTTGAAATATACACCAAAGTTCGCTATTTGAAAAACTTTTTTATTATAAGAGCGTCCATCCTAGAGTTTTTTTTAAAACGTGTCTTTTTTTCTCAAATTTTCATACAACAAATTAAAAAAATATTAAAAATATGTTTTTTTTAGATATTTTATTTTTAGTAATTATTTTTGATTTTTCTTGATGGGAAAAAAAAAAAATTTTCTGTGTATATTTTTTTAAGAAAGGCTTTTTAGTTCCCTACAATTCCCTTGTATAAAGTTTTTCTCTAAATTTAATGGTTTTCGAACTACGATTTTTCAAGTAAAATGTTGGAAAAAACACATACGCCCATCTCAAAAGTTACTCTTGAACCCAAATTATCTTAACACCAGTGGAATTTTTTTTTTCCAACGTACCGAACTCATGTGCCAAGTTTCATCCAAATCAATGATGATCGGGTATGATTTTTGGGATTTCCGGCACATTCTGGATGGAATCCCTCTATCGGAGTAATTCATGTTTGACACTTAACTGTATCGCCACCGTAGCCATTCTTGGCTCAACTGGCTTGTACCTGCCTACCAAACTTAACTCCAGGACTCGGGAAAATATCTCCGGACACTTGGTATCCTTAATTGTCGGCGAACTTGGTAAACTCTTGGTAAACCAGTTTCACCACGGACCAGTTCCATTACCGACATGACATTGCTGTAAATACAGTTCCACAGTTGGAGGAGCTAAGTTCGAGATACGATGCAACTTTTGTTCACCTGCAATGCCATATGGAGCAGGCTTGGCCGTTTTGGATAGGCATCATTTAGGTACCGCGGAAAAGGCAGAACGCTAACCAGTTGGACCTCGCAAGGGATTTTCAGACAATTGAGAGTTGGTAAGTGCTCTCAAAGACGCGTGAGTGAAACAGGTTATTGTTATCCCTTTTGGCCCCTGAATTAAATGAACTATATTATATGATTACATCACTTATCAAGGTGAATCCTGATCCATCGAGCCCTACCCTACTAACATAGAAAACCCTCCTTCCTTTGACCTTTGTGGGGATGCAGAGGTTAACATGGTCCCTAATCAGCAAAGGTCACACTAACTTTCCTTCCCTATTCCCAACTGATTGCAAGGACGTGGCCGACTTCGTTATTGATTATTAAAGAAATTGAGTCACTGAAACGTGTACAGTGAGAATGGTCGGTTACTCCCAGCCCCATTCAGTTGATTCATTGTGCAATTTCACTGATTCTGAGCAATCACAAGGTAGCAATCATTGATACGTGCAGTCAGTCAAGCTAAGCTAAGTTCATATTTAACTGGCAGCCGTAGAACCTTTGGATTCAGATAGCGGAAACTAGAAATAAATAATGATACATGAAGTTGTATATCAGAGTAACGCAATGTTGATGCCGCAATCCAAGAAATCTCACGAGTTCTCTTTCACCACCCGTTTTTATATTTTCAGACATTCTTCTCTTTTCAGAGAGCGAGTAATGGCGCACTACCCAAGTAACACGAAATGTTAAACTGTATGCATTTTTGCTTTAATGTGACAAATAATAATGTTGCCGTTTCGGTGATTGAAAACTATTTAGGACACTACTATAGAATTGAAACAGCGCAGAAGGTGTGAGCCTACGTGAAACATAATTTAAGTCTCGACAATGGCTCAGAAATCAAAAATATCTTGTACTTCAGTAAAGCACGTGCATTGTCGGTGTACAAAAGGTATTCATGTGGACTCAGGTGTGAACCATAAACCCTAGGCTTACAGATCGGTCTTCTTACCACTCGACCATTCTCAGCATATGCGAGATATGGAACAATTAGAATCCTCTTGGTCCATATCATCGTTATTTGAACCAGCGCCCATGTGATGGGGACTCAGATACTCTCTTTAGCTCTAAGAGAATTCAGGAGTAGAAAAAAGTGAATCGAAAGTGGAAATAAAATGGATTTGCTACACTTTGATGATCGGTCAACCAGCACTTTCGTAGCGTCTAATGCGTCATCCTTAAAAGCAACTTTACCCTAGCCCAAATAATGTCTCGGATTGTACAAGCCAACAGCGCAATATTAATTTTGGCTGCCCGCAATTGCAGGACCGGCATATCGAATAAGTTCCTTAACGTTGCCGGCAGTACTTGAGATGTGATATAAATAGATTGTTGATAGTTTTTTAAAGTCTTATATTTAAAAGTACAGACGGTCATTCGACGTCCAATACGACACAGTAAACACATATCTGACTGAGTTGTGTTGGCATTTGACATTTCACTGAATATGTTTGTTTCTCAAAATACGGAAGACTGGCGCTGCTACATTTATACAACATAATATGCAACCACGCAAGACATGAAAATACAGATGGCTCGTATGTCCAACTTCAAAACATCAAAGCAGATTATATGACATGATAAGAGTAATCTGGGATTCGAATGAAAACGACGTCCATCTACATTACGCAAACTTGCCAAATTCACACTTTATAGAAATCTACAGCATGACATATGGAAAATTTAACTTTTCGATTTATGTTTTTGGTGCTGCCAAGGCAACCACAAGCCAGAGGGAGGAAGTGACAGTAAATGCTTAGGTCCCAACCGTTTGAAGATAAATGGAGCATCACTTAACCTTCTCAGACTTTATGCTCCCAACGACCATTTTTAAATAATTACTTTGGTTCTGTACACCAAACAGGGCATTCTGTTTAACTATCCTCTCCAACTATTCATTTCCTTTTTAATTTGATATCTACTGAAGGCTTCACGGGAAACCCCGTGTCTTTTCATGGTATATACCAAAACCTCCCTATCTCCAACGGTTCCATGGACGTGCCCAGGTGAGAAATCGAGGAGTTTTTTGTGGAGATTGTAGCGTGAAGAAACATATCAGTAACTGGTTCCGTTCCATGGTGACATACAATGTCTTCAACGAATTATTCCTCATCGTAGCTCCATCCACGAGGTGTGCAAACGTCAATGCTTATGCTAATGCTAATGCTAACCAATGTAGGTTTAGTCATCTGACACACCTTTATATCCAAGCGTGGACAGAGTTTCCTAAGAATCGGACACCCTGTACAATAATAATTTAAATCCCCTAAGTTCATGAAAATGGCACGTGATGAAGCGGCATTGTGCATTTGAGTTTCAGGTGAATCGGTTTCATGATTGAAACTTTTATCTGACTATGTTTATGCGAGCATAAGTTTGTTCAGCAATTGATCCTAGATATTTTTAAAGCACTTATCATAAATATAAAATTCTTCAAGCCACGTTGTATAAATCTACGACTCGTACTTGAAAAACTTCTAATAACTAGTTGAAAAGTAACCATACATGTACAACTGATATAAACTGGAGCATCTGCTATGCTATTCATTGCGAAAAATACCATCTCCCCTCTCCCATTGATGTTAGTGAGCATTAGGTCAAGAGCACACCATAACTCACGACGACACTTGACTTTCCACTCAGGTTATCTGTTTTCTGTTTACATTCCATCGGAGAAAAAAAAACTTGTAAATGGAAAATTAAAAGTAAAACTACTTTACTTTCCTGCCCTCCCGGCAATACTAGATCAGAAAGAGCATCCTCCACATCGCAACGAAGAGTGGAAAGTATGAAAAACGCGTTCCTCCAGCGTGGTGTCGTCGTTTTGACCGGCGGCGGCGGCTCGGAAGCGTAGTCGGAAAACAAATAAAGCTGTTAATTGAGACAATGTTTATGTTTGCTCTCCAACAACACTGCTCAAGTCCACATCTGCTGGGGCGGCCAATTACCACACATAAGGTTCCCCGTGGTCACTGCGCCACTCTTCTGACGACAATGATCCAACGGAATAATGCAAACGGATAGGTTTGCTTTGTTTGCCATCGGAAAAGCTCATGTTGGTTTGTGTTTTTCTTACAAGTTGACTCTGACAGCACGCCATTACTGGCGGGTGAATTCGATTTTTTTTTGGGTTGCTTTTTCAGTGAAAAATTTTCAATTTTAAGTCTTAAGTTTGCAAGCGAGAACGTTGTTCAAGTATGGTCACATTCTACACATGGGAACGGTTCTGTAGTGACTGGATCTTAATTGTAATTGCATTCGCATGCGGTCGCTCGCTGTTCTGCTTTCATGGATGATATACAGCTTCTAATTATCCTCAATATTGACTTTATCGCCTGAAACCAGTAAATACCAACTGCATGATTAGACTAGTTCAGAACATGTTTTTGGAACGAGTGTTTGCCCTTTTGATCTCTCAAACCGTTTGCTGATGATAATCGAGAAAAACATCAATGCTAGACGATTCTTAGAAAAGGATCGGTTCAAGGTGGGGATAACCATATGAACTTCCTAACGACACCCTCCCAGCGAGGAACGTACGACAGCTTAATTCTATTGATCACGATGCAGCCCTAATTAAAAAGCGTGTTTATGTATCTTCAAACAAGACAATATTGACGCTGGCGGTGATGGCGGAGCTTCGTGCTTGCGACAACCAATACCGAGTACATACTGTGTAATGTAACCGGGGAGCAAGAAATGGATAGAGCGAGTAAAACTCGTTCAATACTCGCAGAGCAAACAAAGACTTGCAATGTGTTTGATGCGGATTAGCGCGCGGATGAACTACGAAGTTGGCTTCGCATTATCACTTTGGAGTCAACTTAATTGGAAAAGCAAATAGACAAAGGTCAGCGCACAGTAAATATTCGAGAAAACCAATTCATTTGGAAAAGGCGGACTTTTATAGCGGTTCAAAATGTGTAAAAATTTAGTTTCGCTGTACCGACAATTGATAGGAAATAAATCACATGGAGTTCACGATTCATTTTTGTTATTCAACTGTCAGCACCTCATATGTAACCGATTATTGAGAACATAACTTTCAGAAAAGTGACTAACTGTTTCTTTTTTCGGGAATACGTAAAAATAGTTTACCATAAGCTGAACGCTTTGCTCCTTTTGGGATGGCCATCAATTCATGCCATCACCAGGTACCACTCTCCTCCATCAATGTCTACCTGGGCTGAGTAGGTTGACAAAATGAAAATAAATGACTGTTGAATTGAAATGTTTTTCTCCCAGTTCAGGCAGGCAGTAAGTGGTCGTGTTCGCTCTGAATAATTTATGTATCTAGTAATGTTTGCTGTGGTATAAATTGCAATTACTCAGCGAGGTGGATCATAATAGAATCGTGTCACCCCTTATCAATCAGAATTGTTACGCCTTCTTTTTGTTTTTCAGTACATTTCAATCGAAGAAAGAGAATATTCTTAGCATTGTAGGCAGGAGTGGCCATCTATAAGAGCTTGTACAGCCGTATCACGTACCTTTTTCTCATTTTACCCGCATTCCTCGCGTGTCATTTGCATTCTTCGTTTTCTCCTACGTATGTCTTTCTGAGTTCCCGCTTCATCATGAACCAATAAGTTTCGATTGGACGTAGTTCAGGCAACAATCAATATGCAACTAGCGATTTGAAATTGGTTTACTGTTGTAGAACGCCTTGGTCCGAAATACACCTTGAAACCAGCACCTTGCGATACATATTTGCGCCTTTGTTTTGATTTGTTGTGTTATTTTGACAGAATATTTGAGACTGTGTTCGTGTGAGTTCATTATTAGGGGCGCATTATTAAGCTTGGGACCGATGTGCTAGTACTGACTGAGCCAAGAAATTAATCGTTTTTGTATGGGACCTACTGTTCTTAGAGTTAGTCTATAATGGTTTCGCTGCGCGACTTCACTAATACATTCACTATAGCGTATCTGTGTAAACTCGATTTTGTTTGCAACCATCATCTGTCAAACTATTGATACAGAGTTCGATGGTTCGAGTGTCAACATTCAACATTAAAATTTTAAAACGAGTTTTCAAAAATGGTTTTAA
Source organism: Aedes japonicus (assembly GCA_034211315.2). Lineage (NCBI taxonomy): Eukaryota > Metazoa > Arthropoda > Insecta > Diptera > Culicidae > Aedes > Aedes japonicus. Next base: position 58,665 of record JASCZW010001911.1, on the reverse strand, counting down.
AGTGTTGTCGTTCGTTCCTGTTTTGTGTATTCGAGTGATAAATCCCATAAAATGTGCCGGCTTCCATTGTTACCCAAATCAATCATCGAATCACAGCGTAATGATGGAAATGTGGCTTGCGTGTGGGATAAAAAAAATCCTGCATCCCATCATCGTTTCTGTAGCCGTCACTTCGTTTCTGAGAAACCTGCGAAACTGTTAGATTCAAATGATGTGGATTAAGTTCCGACGCAGAAACTTTCGGGAGTAGATCCAGGGATAGACCTAAATTCTTCAAGTACGTCGATGGAATTGGAAATAAGCGGTAACCAGTCTGTAAGACAGCAATGCAGTTTCGTTCAACCAGACGTGCATTCATCAGTATGCTCGAAAGATACAGTCAACGATGCAGATATTAACATCTCTTCAACCAACCAAGCTTTTCATCACGATGTTCTGATATTAAGTAAAAACAGTGAATCTGCACTTCAAGACCATACGTTTAACTTATCTGGAATGGAAAAATCGTCGTATGGAATGCAAAGCAATCAAGAGTATGTGATTCATGTTTATATCAGACCTAAAATTAGCTGAACCTAATCAACATATTCGTTTTCATTTCAGATTCAGACATTTACAATCAATGAATAGTGGTTGTGTTGATTGCAATTCAACAATGGACGAAAATTCCGATGGTTATAACAGCTTCATTAGGAATCTCCCATCCCTGGAACAACCCACCACTAGCTTCGAGTTTGTAGAACCTGGAACAGTAATGCCCTCCAGCTGTCTTGCTGATATAAATATGTATGTAATACACAGCTTCGTTGAATTCATGATAATAACGTTTAACTCTAGATGTTGTTGCAATAAAGGCGTAAGTAAATTGATAATTTCCAATCCAAACACTTTCCGAAACCAGCCACCTTCAGCAGAGTCTTTCTTCGTATCAACCCTACTGTAAAAACCGAAGAAAGCCTTTTACACTGTATTGTAAAATAATTTGTTAACCGATTCATTTTCCTAGAGGGCTTGAGCTGTCTAGTGGAATACCTGTAACTAGAAATTAGAGGAAAAATTAGTATTCTCCATTTAATTCCAACTACCTTTGCTTATCTTCGACAGATACGCGTATTTCGTCTACAATGTGCAGACTTCTTCAGTGTCTCGTACTATTAACTCGACTAGTACGAGACATTGAAGAAGTCTGCACATTGTAGACAAAATAAGCAAAGGTAGTTGGAATTAAATGGAGAATACTCATTTTTCCTCAAATTTCGATTCATTTTGCTTTAGCGCTAAGAAGGTTATGCCTTTATTTCATCTTCATATGGAATGTTCTGAAACAATCATTTCCCATTACTTAATTTTTTGTTACATGCTTACAGGATCGCAGTACCGAGTGCAGTACAAACCGTTTGTAATCAATTCCCCTCTTTCCCTACTGATAATATCACGCGGATGAATTCTCAACAATCGACAATTTTGCGAGCTAGTTGTATGACCTATGCTGAATTTGACAAAGAATATGAATCGGTAGTTTCCAACGATTCTTCAAGGGTTACTTACCAAAGTGATGTATGCGTTCAAACTGAAAGATGCATGGATAAGGAAATACAACCGTAGACAACAGCTATAAAACGATACGATAAGGAGGTTGTTGATCTGCGAGCTCTGCGGGATAAGCTGCGGCAGGATTTAAGTGACGCCACAAATGCTTGTCAACTTAGTGTTTCTGCACTTGAATCCATCGACAAAAAGTGCTGCTATTTTACGGGGCTCAACTGTGGGCGCACGTTGAAACGTCTTTATGAAGCATTGGAACAGGACATTCCAGAATTTGAAACTTTGAGCAAAGAAAAAACACTCGTGTTGACTTTACGCAAACTACGATTAAATGAGCAGTTTTGTACGCTTGGTTACTTGTATGGTTTGAATCAGACTGCCATATCAAAATATTTCTATGAAACAATCAATGCGATTTTTCCGTATATGAAGGCTCTGGTACGATTTCCATCGCGAACCGTCTTGAAACAGCATATGCCGTTATCATTTCAAAAAAAAAAAAAATACCGCGATGCTGCAACCATAATTATCGACTGTTTTGAAATAAACATAGAGTCTCCCAATACCAAAGCAATGGTAGCAAGTGCCAACGTAAAATTTGATTCATTGCCAACAAAACAAACAATGACAACTGTAACAACACCGAATCCCTCATAATTTCTCAATAGTGATGAGAGTAAATCGACTATGCACTAAACAAAGGACACGGGATTTACTACAATAGATCAAATTACTGGTCTCAGTGGTTTATGTCCTGAACAGAGGAATAAAAAAAAAAAAAAAGTGCCAACGTATTTTCCAACTACAAGAAGCACAATACTATCAAAGTGATGATAGGTATCAGTGCATGTGGTAGCATAATTTATGTATCGGAAGCGTTTGGTGGACGAACGTCGGATAAGGAGGTAGTAAAATCGTCCGGATTCTTGGATCTTATTTTGGAAGGAGATTTCGTGTTGGCTGACCGTGGGTTCCTAATCGATAACATGCTGGCTCCAGTGAATGCATCCGTAGCATACCCTGCTTTCAAAAAAAAAAGAGCCATCAGCTAGAACCACTCGATGCACTGCGATGCACTCGATGTCGAACGATTAATCGGTTCACTACGCCAAAAGTTTTTAATTTTATCAGATATAATTCCTATTACAATGTTGCAACACTGGAATAATAACACCCCTGCGATTGATCAAGTTTTAACTATATGTTCAGCTTTAGTAAATCTATGTCCCACGATGGTTCCTGCAGTTTGAGTGCTTTGTGATCGTTATTATTCCGTTACGAAATAAATAATACTTCTGGCATCATTAATTTCTTGTGTATTTATTGGTAAATTTCTTAGAAACTAATTCTAAACTAAAATTCGAAGAAATATATAGCCTTTTCCCTACAGTATTGCGACATATCATCGCAACGTTGAATTTCAAATATCAAAACCTGGTTGGGGGACCACACGTAAAAGTAACCAAAGTTTGCCTTGCAAATATGAACTTGCATGACCGCTTGAAAAAAAATATATATGTTTTGTTTTGAGCGTAATCTGCTGTTCTTGATTTCGTTCAATAAAAGAATCCTTTAACTGCAATAAAATTTCAATCATATCTGTTCGGTTTCGGGCAGAATAAGGACACTTCACCTCGACCGTAATTACGCCATGGCAATCGCATGTGAAAATTGCATCCGGTGATGCTCCCAGAACTGGATATTTGTCGTAAATCATCAATCCTGCCAGCGTCTTTTGCAAATTTTTGTGTAAATGTTGCACGGATTGAAACAATTGATCAACTGCTTTCTCTTCATGGATTTTACCATACTTTGTAGCTGCCGCCGAAAACTTCTGTTCATTTGGGTAACAATTTTTGTTTATAAGAGTCAAAGAAGGTCGGCCTACTTGTGTGCTATACACATCTTTCATATTAGATGCTGTGATACGCCCGCTGCGGAATATGTTCCACCATTTGGAATCAGATTGTGCAGCAGTAAGCATCAATCTTTTTCAACAGGGCTGGATCACTTCTGAGGTTCCGAATAAACGCAGATGCACGAGCTCTCAATTCAAGCACCGTACTGTTATCTGACGAATCATAAAGTCATTGAAGGTTGTAGTCCATAAATTCTTCATTCACTTCGGTCTCATATACACAAGCCGCACAGCTAAAGTTCATGTTTTCCTCACCGCAGAACAGATTGGTGGCAGCAACTTGTAACCCATCCATCTGAAGCTTGTTTAACAAGTCTAGACATCGATAATCACTGTTTATGGAGCTGACTTGTTTGGTGGGATAAGTTCTCTGGATCTTTCTGCCGAAGTCGATATCACGCACTTTCTTGTACAAATTATCACTGATACTGGCCGGGGGCTTTTTCCAGTATGCCGGTAAATCTGTTACAGATAACTGTAATAAAAAATTACATTTGCATTCAAAGTCAAAATACTGAATATAATGTGTACACCTACTTTCTTTTCGATTATCGAAGCTCGGATACCTTCCAATGCAAAAATTGCTGCTCCGACATGACTGAAAGCTTCCAAGAGCCCGATTACGCAGTTGCAGTGTGCCGCGAGGATTCTACCGGTTTCACTGATCAGAATCCAAGGTGTGAGAGGCTTCTCATTAAGAGCGAATGAATGGCGAACACTTCCTTGCACTATAAAAATATCCTGCACTTTCTGCCCTGAAACAGACTTTACCCACCCATTTTTATAATATAGAATGGCATCCATTCCCTTCGTGCAGTTTTTAGGTTCCCCAGTAAACGGATTGGGATCTACAACCATAAACTGATAGATACTGGCCGTCGTAATCGTCAAAGGAACTGCTGTGGGTGTAGTTTTTATTGTTGAAGGATTAACACCGTAGCACATTGCCACCTTTTGGCGATATCTTCGAGCAGCAGCTTCACAATCCTTAAAATAAATCAAATATATAGAAACAAAATTCGAAAAGCAAATTCAAATTGCTAACCATTTTTACGTGACAGCGGTTTGTTTATTATCTTCAACCAGCCAGATCTATGTATTAGTAAAATCGCCTACTAATACTAAACAAAGCAGAAACCACTATGGTTCAGGGCAGTTTAGTGGATCAATGTACACCAAATTAGTCTTATACTATTCTAGCACACTTTTAAAATAGTGGTTTTTCAATATGCTGCTTCAAAAATACGAAAAGACATTTTGAAACTATTCAGTCTTGTGAATTTTATCATTGATCGTGTCTGCTGTGACGAAAATTTGACTTCGCTTTTCACAGGGACAGATTGGCTGCCAAATGACGTATTTCGATGTGAATTTAACCATTTTCGTCCTTTCAAAACGTTTGAAACGTCATTGCGAATTTATCTTTTCCTATGTTAAACTCCTGTCCTGGGATTAGTAGGAGGTCAGCTTTGACGTACGAGGCAAAACATAATGAAAGTTACATGCGTTGTGAAACGTTTCAATAGTAAACATATATTGATAAAATCCATTGCTTTGTTTAATTTTAAATGAGAATTCATGCACAAAACTGAGGAATCGATAAACACATAGATTTGCGTGTACTTTCAATGAAACAAACATTAGAACACATTTTTTTTGAGGGTATCTAGCTGGATCTGCGTGACAGCTTGGTTATCAAGACGAGACCCTTTCCCAACGTCACCCCTACTATGACCAATACCTTAGAAGCAATAGCCTATGTTGGCCGCTTAAGCACTAATTGAAGTATTTGGTATTGGACAGTAGTATTTTTCAAAATTTCAGTTTCAATTTTCCCGCGATGATGTTTTGTTATGCAGTCGTAAGATGGAAGCTCCAATTAGTACCTAGAATAAAGCTCCCAGTGCTGAAGTCATCTCTGTACCGTATGCAGTCGTAAATAGATTTCTAAAAATATGTAAATTGCCAAACAATAATTCTTAGGGACGACATTCAGGCCTTTGATGTAGTCTATGTTGACAACTAGTAGTACTGAAGCCAATCCCAAGAAGTACTGCAACAAGAGTATACACAAAATTTATTATTCATTCAGCGAATGATATTTCTAGGCAATTGCGATGGTGCGCCTATGTTGGCCACTTACAGCACTGAGGTATCTTCTAATAATACTTCCAAACGTTTGAATTAGTATGTAATGAGCTTCCATTTTAAAGTGTGTTATAAGACTAGAACTGTACAACGTCAGTCAGGTTGTTTTATGCCAATTTGCCTTAGTTTTCCGATGATCCAGACTCAGGAGTACCGTTCTAACATACATACCATTTTCCTTTCACTTACATACGGCTCACGGTTTTCATGATACTCTCTGATTTGATTAATTTTACCTGGGCAGCATTCAGCTCTTGAAACCCGAAATGAACATTTTTTTTTTTTGGGGCGTAGAATCACAGCGTCCACTGAGTTGAACTTTTGTGATATACCCCTGTTTACTATACTAATTCGCATCTTAAAGTTAGATCACCATTTGTCAAGTGACCAGCCTAAGACGCGTCTCCCAGTCAGGCAAAATTGAGTTTATAACACCCACCACCTTCCCAGGATTTGCAGTCCAAATTTCTTTAGGTTGCATATAGCCACTGTACAGAAATTTAAGTCTGCTCTTGTACACAGCATCACAACTGCAAAGCAGATGTTCCGAGGTTTCACGTTCCATGTAACAGAAACGACAGATATCATTCTGAACCTGGCCAACGTTTTTCAAATGATATCTACTCGGGTCCGGTTACTAGGCCAGTATATGTACAAAGTACTCTCTTATTGAGCTCCAGAAGCTTTTGACTAATTGTAACATTTGGAATTATAAACCTTTTCGCTTGAGAACACTTTGTGGTGACCAACCAATTGGTCATCACCCTTTGCTCTTCTCAAGATTTTAATTCCATTTTTATGGCACAGTATGATATACCGCAGAATGGTTCTGGGCCAATAAACTGTGCATTTGAACCTTGTTTAGCAAGCTCGTCTGCTCTTTCATTGCCTTCCTTGCACAGTGTCCCGGAACCCAGCATACATATACCGAGTTGTCTTGGCACACCTTTCGCAGTGAAAGAATGCATTCCCAGACAAGTTTGGATGTACATTTATAATTACTTAACGCTTTGAGTGCCGCTTGGCTGTCTGTAAAAATACAAATATTTGCATATCTATATTTTCTCTTCAGACAAACGTTAACACATTTTATTATAGCAAAGATCTCCGCCTGGAAAACCGTTGGATAGTTTCCCATCGCCACTGAGATTTCTACCCCAGGGCCGAAGATTCCTGCTCCCGTTTTTGTTCCAATTTTTGAGCCATCTGTGAAGAATTTTATGGAGCCATGACGAGCAGCTCCGACTTCCCAATCTATACGTGACGGTTCACATATCATTGGCCCATTTTGAAAGCTTTGTGAAATGCTCAGGTGGCCGACTAAGTCACCAGACATGAAAGTTTTCAACCGTTTAAGTCTAAACATACTCTTTTCCTCTTCTAGTTGCACGTATTCGTGCAACGGCAGCAGATTTAGAATTGCATTCAACGCATTTGATGGAGTTTTTCGCTCCCTTTATAGCAATTGATTCTAGCCGTTGAAGTTTTGTAAGCTTTTTCTGTGCAGTAGCCTATTTTGTTTTTGGCCACCACACAAGAGAAGCATACGTTACTTATGGACGTATTATGGATGTATAAATCCACATTATCATTTTTGGTCTTAGACCCCATTTTCTGCCAAATGTTTTTGAGCAAATCCAGAAAGCACTGGTTGCCTTACCGATCACACACTCAAGGTGAGCATTCCAGTTCAGTTTGGCATCCAGTATCACTCTTAAGTATTTAACCTGTTCACTAAGATGGATCTTTAATCCTCCTAGCAGGAACGCTTTTAGACTAAACTTCCTTTTCCTAGTGAAAGGTACAATTACTACTTTTGCTGGATTAATGCTAAGGCCCTCCTTGATACACCAAGACTGGGTAAATTTTAGGGCCCATTGCATTCTTTCTGAAATGATGTTGTCAAATTTTCCCCTCACTATAATGACTATATCGTCTGCAAAACCTACAACCTCGAAACCTTATTCCTCTAAGCTTCTTAGAAGCTCGTCTACAACTAAGGACCACATAAGTGGTGAGAGGACTCCTCCTTGGGGACAACCTTTCGTTGCCCGTATTGTAGTAGACGAACTTCCCAGCTCTGAAGTGATTTCTCTTTTTGCGAGCGTGGTATGAACCCAGTTAATTATCTTCATTTCAAATTCCCTTTTCTTCATGGCCCAAGCCACGGAAGAATAGGAAGCGTTGTCGAAAGCTCCTTCAATATCTAAGAATGAACAAAGTGCAATTTCTTTTACCGAAAGAGCTTCTTCTACCTTTGAAACCACAGTATCAAGTGCCGTAACTGTTGACTTACAAGACACTGCTTCGCCGTTTTGAAGTAATGCTGGAAATATCCCGTCCATTCCTGCATATTTGTAAGGCTGAAATGATCTCAACGCATTTTTTACACTCAAAGATTTTATCAACCAAGTCATTAGCGGAGATTTTTGTTCTAACCGACATTTGAGAGGTCCTTGTAGAACTTCTTTCACCTTCAAGTGATCCAACTCTGATTGGATCTACACACAAAACTGATCCAGGAAAATGTGTTTCCATCATCAACTTTAACGTTTCACTTTCATCCTTCATCCTTCATCCTCATTTTTCAGATTTCCAAGTTCAATCGTATGATCCTTTGCAAGAGCCCTCTGAAGTCTTGTGACTTCCGGGCTATTGCTTATGTTTTCACACGTTAGAACCCAGGATCTTATTTCTTTATTGTACTCAGTAAGTGCACTTCTATAGAGGGTCCAATCTGAAGTTCTTTTCACTTTATTAAACAATCTACGAGATGTTTTACGCAGACGTTCCAGCTTAGAGTTCCACCACGGAACATCCCTGTTAGAGGACGATTCCTTGATAGGACAACTAATATTGAAAGAATTTAAAATCGTATCATTTACATTTTGGGAAAATGATTCCAATTTCTGAACTGAATCAATCTTTCCACCTTATTTAAATAACTCCGAATTTAAATATTGTGCATATTGATAACAGTTTGTTTTGCTCGGATTTTGAAATGTAGTAGTTGACCGAATTCCACCACTCCATTCGAACACAATGTGTCTATGATCTGACAATGACGTTTCCTCAACGACTTTTCACTTTGAAATACGTTTATAAATTGCACTATTGAACAATGTCAAATCCAAGACTTCTTGTCTGATAGCATTTAAAAAGGTAGGTTCGTTTCCCTTCTTATATCTATGTTATTTGATGAGAGATATTCCAATAAGCACCCCCCTCGATATCCGTACTACACCACACGGTATGATGTACGTTGGCATCATAGCCAATTATGAATGACTTATTATTTGCTCTGCAGTACTTGACAAATGAGTCGATCTCAGGAGGAGGCACCTCAACCATGACCGCAACAATGTCCCGTTTGAAGAATTCTGTAGTGGGATTGCAATTCAATGTTTTATCAACAAAAATAGCAGTTCTAGGCGTACTCTGCTTTCATCATAGAACAGCTTACAGTGCTGTGTTTGAATACCAAGTTGTTGCAGTGGCAACGAATGAAACGGTTTCCGAAATCGTAACTTTATTTAGCAAGTTAAAATTTTCCTTTAAATACATATTTGCTGAGTAATTATAGGTTATATGTTATAGATGTATGCTCACGTTTATAGGTTTCGTATAATTCAATGAATTCGTTCCCGGCGCAGAGGAGATGTTTTTATATAACCTAAGTAATGTAATTAAAGTTTTACCGTACATGGGATTTAACATTTTTGGAGAGTTACCTTACAAATTCAAATCCATATCCTACCAAATTGGATGGCTTATACCCGCCTAGATAGCGCGTTTGATTGTCACTAGGCTATATCAAAGTTATACAATAATAACTAACTGAGTTCACTTCGCAGTATATTTCATTTTCTCACCTACAAATTACAGCACTATTCGAACAAAACTCAAATAATTAGGTACTAATTCACTTAAATCACTATTAAACTGAGTATATTAAATTGGGGAATAGAATCCGTAACCGTGTTCTTCAATCTAAATTCATGTAAACCTGTCAGTCGTGTCAAGGCATGGTTGAGGTGTTTCCACTTTTGACAAGTCGTGACGAGGTGCGTTGCTATACTCCACTAGGGGTGTCGCAACAGTCCCCCCCAGTGATTGGATCATGGTCCTGGTCACTCTTATCTGCACCGATGTCCAGTATTGCCAAGCGAACTGCCGGACGCTCGTACATACCTGACGCTGTCTGAACCGTCGCCGATCGAACTTTGCCATCCTTAGACACCTTTGTCGCAATAACTCTGCCTTTGGGCCAGCAGTTTCTTCTGAAACTTGGGTCGATAATAATTACAATGTCTCCTAACTGGATCTGACGACCATGCGCAAACCATTTTGTTCGTCTTGTAATTTCGGGGAGATATTCCTCCAGCCACTTCTTCCAGAACACGTTCGCCAGGACTTGTGATGATTTCCAGGCACTTCCTGGAGCTAAGCCGCTATCGTCATGAAGTACTACTGGTTTTGTGCCATCTGTAGAGCCCAACAAAAAACTGTTCGGAGTAAGCGCCGGGGTAGCTTCGTCGTCAACTGGTACATACGTTAATGGGCGCGAATTGATGATATTCTCAATTAAAACTAGAGCGTTTCTGAGTGTTTCGTCAGTAGGCAGGCGTTGAGTTGGAAAAATGCTGGTCAATATCTTTTTCACTGATTGAATCAATCTTTCCCAGCTTCCACCCATGTGAGGAGAAGCAGGTGGATTAAAAGACCACTTGAGATTTTCGCTCGTAAACTCTTTCATGAGGCGTTCTTGGTCTACTTGTTCCAAAACTTTCTTCAGCTCATTACTCGCACCGATCAGGTTGGTTCCTCGATCACTTATGATCTCGATAGGAGTTCCACGTTGTGCTATAAAGTTTTGCAAACATATGATGCAGGAGTTCGTTGTCAATGAATGAGCCAGTTCGATGTGCACAGCTCGAACAGTCAGACAAGTTACTAATACTCCCCAGCGCTTTTCAACACGGCGACCAACAACCACCTGCATCGGGCCAAAGTAATCGATGCCTACGTATGAGAAAGGTCTAACATAGGCAGCGAGTCTAGCCTTTGGTAAGTCAGCCATTGGATGAGGCTGTGGTTTAGCTGACATGATCTTACATTTCTGACAGTTCCGCCGAATTCTGTTGTAGACTACCCGCAACCTAGGAATGTAATACCTTCGCCGAATTTCGTTCAGGACGGCCTGGTGGCATTGATGATGGAACTCCTCATGAACTTTCTGGATGATCAGTGATGTGATATGGTGATCTCGAGGAAGGATGACCGGATGTTTTGTAGATTCATCAATTACTTCACACGCGCTGATGCGGCCACGCATGCGCATCACCCCAGCGTAATCAAGATACGGTTCTATCTTATAGAGAGAGCTGTTTTTAGGAAGAGTTCGCGTGTCGCTTGCTGGACCAGGTTTCGCAAGCAATTTCCGTTCGTCGCTATAGATATCCTCTTGAGCTCGGTGGAAGATATAGTTAACAGCATCACTCAGTTCATCCGCACTCAGTGGACCGGTAGCAAGCTGTTCGGCAGCTTTCTTTTTCTGGAGATTCTTGGAAAACCGCATAATGCATGCCACGGTATGAAGCAAACGTTTCCAACTAGAAAAATACGTCGAATTTACGACCCAATCATCATCTTCTTTGTGGTGCAGCAAGTTCGGGCGAAGCTGTTCTTTTGAGGATTGCAAAGATGGAAGTTTCGGCCAGTATTCATCTGATTGCCATAGAAATTCCGGGCCGTTGAACCATCTGCTATCATAATCAAGACTCGGTGCACGTGTTCATTTCGTGGCTTCGTCGGCTACATTCAACTTTGACGGCACCCATTCAGCAACATCCGTGGTTTCTAGAAGCTCACTTATACGAAAAGCGACGAACTGGCTGTACCGTCGATGGTCAGAATTCAGCCAACACAAGACGTCACGAGCGTCAGTCCAGAAGAATCGCTTAGATATGTTAAACGAATGGCCTTGTTATATAGCCTTTGCCAATCGGGCACCGATGACACCTGCCTGTAGCTCTAGACGCGGTATGGACACAAATTTGAGTGGTGCGACACGACATTTGGCACCTATAAGTGAGCATTCGACCTGACCATCCTCCTCAAAACGAAAATAACATACAGCGGCGTACCCATTCTCGCTTGCGTCCACAAATGTATGGAGTTGAACGGAGGAATTTACCGACGTCCTTTGACGGTAGCATCTAGGAATCCGTATGTTTTCAAGCTTAGACAAAAACTGCAACCAGGTCTTCCACTTCTCCCATTCGCGTTCCGCTATACATTCGTCCCAGCTTAAAGGGCGATACGGTCAAAATTTGGTCAATATCAACTTGACGTATTTCTTTCAATTTTGCATTTAAGAAACCTGAACACCCCTCATTTTGAAGGTGTGTGTGTAGAATGTTGCTCCTATTTTGATTTTGGAATTCACTCTTCAGTTGTCAAAATGCCGTCCAAGCAAGAAGAGCAGCGTATCAAAATTTTGCTCGCGCATCGCGAAAATCCGAGCTACTCGCACGCAAAGTTGGCAAAATCGCTAAAAGTTGCCAAATCAACCGTTACAAATGTAATTAAAGTGTTTGGGGAACGTTTGTCGACAGCCAGGAAGTCTGGATCGGGGGGAAATCGAAAACCGGAAGCCGCTGAGACGACAAAGAGAGTTGCCGGTAGTTTCAAGCGAAACCCTAACCTATCTCTCCGAGATCTATAAGTTATAGATGACGAGAAGAGCAAATGTGTGAAATAGGCGGAGCATGCTAAAAAAATTAACCCAACAGCGGGAGATAATTTCTCACCCGTGTTAGGCAGTATTAGAAGAGGGACATATCGCTAGAACTAGAAACAAGCAATAGATAGTATAAGAGCCCGATCAGTTGCATAACCTTTTGTCAGTCAAGGGGATTTCCCCCCTTGCCTATCCTGCATGGGGTAGTATGACAAAGGGTTATGTGCCTGATCGTCTACTATCGTTCAAATGCCCTCCGCTCGTTTTCAAACTTATATCTTTTCAATTTCAAAGCCTGCCGTTCCCTTACGGATCTATCAATACACTTTCTCTTCATGCAAAATTGTTCTAGCAATAAAATTACTGCTTCTGCTAACTTCATCAAAGATCGTTACTTCCGCGCTGGGGAGAATACAAAAAATAACAATCAAAAGATCAGATAGTTGGCAATGAGTCCGAGAACATCGTAGACGCTCAAGATGGTTCTCAATAGCTCCCGTTTAAAGGGTGTATTCGATAAAAATAGCACACAGAAAATATTCTGTAACTTTTGAATCGTATGAGTAAAAAACCTAGAAATTTGAGTAGATCTTATCCATAGTGTATTATTTACATCTGCCAAGTTTTATAGTTATACATTCAGTAGTTTCAGTCATGTCGTCGAAACAAGAAATTGTCCGTGAGAAAATTTTGTGCACTCACAATCAAAATCCAGGGGCGTCCCACCGGTGGATTGCTAAAAGGCTTGGAATTGCAAATACAACTGTGTCTCGTGTAATAAGAACCTTCAAGGAGCGTCTGAGTGTCCAAAGGAAGGAAGGGAGTGGTCGTAAAAGTGGTCCAATCGACAGTAAAATGGCCAGGAAAGTCGTACAACAATTCAAGAACCGTCCAAACATGTCAATTCGAGATGTCGCTAAAAAGTCTAAGGTGTCAGTCGGTTTTGTGCAGAAAACCATGAAGCGTGCTGGGTTACATGTTTACAAAGTGCAAAAAGCCCCAAACCGGAATGAAAAACAAAACATCACTGCGAAAACCCGCGCCCGGAAGCTTTAAACGAAGCTGCTCACCAAATCCGGTTGCATCGTGATGGATGACGAAACATACGTCAAGGCCGACTTCCGTCAACTTCCTGGGCAAGAATATTTCGTTGCCAAGTCGAAGTTCGATGTTCCGGAAGATGTTCGAAAGAAGAAACTATCGAAATTTGCAAAGAAGTTTCTAATCTGGCAGGCGATTTGCGGATGTGGTGAAATAAGTGCTCCCTTCATCACTTCCGGAACAATAAACGGTGCGATTTACACGGAAGAGTGCCTTAAGAAGCGTCTCTTACCATTCATTGAGAAGCACAAAAGATCAACTCTGTTTTGGCCTGATCTAGCATCCTGCCACTACGCTCTAAACGTATTGGAGTGGTACCGAGCCAACGGAGTCAATTTTGTGCCAAAGGATATGAACCCACCAAATTCACCGGATCTTCGTCCAATTGAAAAATTCTGGGCAATTATGAAAACGGAACTTCGCAAACATCCCAAAACTATAAAAACAGAGCTAGAATTGAAAAAAATTTGGTAAAAACAACAAAAACACTGGGAAAATCGGTTGTACAAAATTTGATGGGTGGAGTGAAAAGGAAGTTGCGGGCATTCGGGATGGGAGACGAAATTGAATAAAACAAATGTTGTAAGTAGTTCTTCATTCCCTGAAAATTTCAAGAAAATCCGATAATCAGTTTAATTTTGATGAGTATATATGTGTGTGCCATTTTTATCGAATACACCCTTTACAACAATGTTAATTACAAAATGAACATAACATCTGAATGTCGGCATGATGAAGCATATGTTTATATACTTGGTAACTATATACATTTCTTGCAATGGGCATAATAATCAATGTTGACTTATCATGTTGTCGACGAAGAAATTCCCAACCCGCATTGTCACATATTTTGAATGAACATCGAACAACGTTTGTACGAATCTTCACAGCTTCAAAAATTTCCCTTCCCCCTAAGAGGATGACAGAATTACTGACGTTCCCATTGTTTATATTTGTAGTTTAATTATACCCACCTACTCGGCGGATGGGACAGTGCAGTAACCGCAAGAGTTGGTCTAATTTTATCAACATCAGCTGGTCTCATTAGAACTAGATGAAACTAGAAACCACCCAGCGCCCAAATATTCCGAGGTCCAACTGATTTATGAAAGCAAACAAATTAATTAACGCATTGGCCTGGGAGAGAAACTAATTAAGTTCTGTTAGCATGATAGGAAACAGTTCTAGTACATGTTCGGTAGTAGTAATAGAGAACTTTTTTGCTCATAATCCAATCAACCGGCGGCCGAGTATGCTCGTGTGATTTTCGGCCCAAATTTCATAGAAAAGTCAATTAGTTTGCGGAGCATTTTACCTAATATTCTTCACACAGTAACTGCTCGGTCGTAAACAAATAATAAATCTCGATTCCGCCACACACACGTTACTGGAAGTAGCACGTGGGTTTCAACCAAAATTTCCGCCAAACATTTTTTCTCTCCCGCTCTCCAACAGTTCACTCACTCCCTCCGTTGGAAAGTTTCGCCATCAGCCTCTCTCAGGCTTGCATTTTCCATGCTCTCACTGCAACGCAACAATGAGGATCATGAAACGACCAAACGACTTCCTTCTTTCCATGAACCTAAATGGGTGAGAGGCGGCGGAAAACTCCCCCCTCCAACCCTCCCTCAACCATTGCTACCTGACAGTCTGGAGCAGCACATCGTTGTTGTTCATTCATAGAGACCGAGATAGGGCAGTTGTAGTCTTTATCCCGTCAGTTGGATCCCGACCGGCATCGTGACCGGTAGTTGAAAAGCAAACACTCCCGATTGCGAAGCGGATAGGCCTCCTCCGGTCGCGCGCGTTGGCCCTTTTTTTTGGTGAGGTGATGGTACTCGGTGATTTGGCAAAAGAAGCGAGGGAATTTTTCCGAGTTGAGGAATATGATGCGTAATGCTAATCATTAGCTTATTGAATGAGCGTCAAAGGTATCCCAAGGAGCATTGAAGCAGTATTACAGCAACGAAGGATACAATTTATGTGAATCACTTTGGAGCGATACAGACGACCCCCCAAGATTTTGTTTGTGAAGTGGATGAAATTACTATCGTTTGATCCGGGAGTTGAATGTGGTTCATGAATGAGGTTTAAAGTGTACGTGGTGTGGCTAAATATAAACATGGAAAAAGGTGTTGATCTTACGTCAATGCAAAGGTACCAAAAAAATGTGAGGAAAATGTCGATTTCAACACACGCGATATGAGTGTGAAAATTACGCTGTAATATTGATGAAATTTTGAAAACAAAAGAGTAGTGAAAAATAAGGTGGATGCTTTGGAATATCAAAAGCTGTTTTTCTTTTTGGAAAATATTGATTGGATAGCAAAGAGCAGTGAAGAAATACGGAATACACAGCATTCCAACTACATGCTAGCGGATTACTAACTTGCATCTGAAGAGGAATACCGGAAACACAGGAAGGTAAAGGAAGCTTCAATATGAGGTGACAACATAAAACAAAAAATCATTAAAACAATGAGAGAGAGTGTTTTTCTTTGGGAAATGAAATTCCACTCCTGTGTAGTTGATAGATAGTGCAAAAGGAGGACACGACAATATCCTTGCATTGGTACTACACCAAAGAGGGTTTGAGGTTGATCACCACTTCGGACCAACGACAAAGTGCATCACCACAAGCCAATCAGTGTTGCAAGCGAAGGTGCAGGGCAAGAGCTCACAGTTGTTAGTCATGCAACAGGTGGTAAACATTTATATATTATTTACAGCACAAGTCTTAGGATAGCAAACTGTGTTGGCATTATCATCCGCTGTTAGTCAATCGTTCCGAAAAAAAAATAAAACTATCTGTGATCTCAAAGTTATTCATTAAAACAAACTTTTCACACGACTCTTACTGATATTTTAAAGTTTGGATTTTATGAGAGGCATAATTGTTTTAAAAAAAGGACGTTCTTCAACATGTGCTTTATAAAAAAATGCGAAAATTTGTTTATACAACCAAAAGAACTGTCAAAAAATGCAGCCAAATGAACCTGATGGTTTTGATGATGCAGAAAAATTAAAAGTATTGACATCGAGATTTAACCTTTCTGAAAAATGTTTGGCGAAAAATTGTAAAATATGATTTATTATATTCCATGGAATTTTAAGACCATTTTTATTTTCTTTTTTTAACGTTAGAATTCCAATATCTGATGAACAGTGTAATTATGCTCAAAAATTCATTCAAATGGCCATAGATTTGCTATCATTAGGGTAGATTCAAACGAGAAAGAAAATATGGATACTTGACATGCAGTCAAATTCTAGCTCAGTTACTAAAGGGTGTTCTGATCAAAATTTCGTCAAACATTAATTTGTGTGACTCGATCAAATTAAGATAAATAAGTCAAATTCTTTTTTCTTCTTCGAGTTCAGTTAATACAGAATAAAGAAGACATATTCAGCTAAGCTTTCTTTTTACCGAATGAGAATCGCCGGGTCTTTCGCTTAACACCTGCCATAAGATTTTATACAGTCTCCTTGTCCACTTTATTCGCCACAGAACGCCAGTTTTCCTTGAACCGTTTCTCACTCATAACAGCTTTTTGAGTCTTCTTAAGGTTCCGCTTGACGATGGCCCAATATTGTTCGATTGGGTGGAGCTCTGGCGTGTTGGGAGGATTCTTGTCCTTGGGCACCATTTGAACGTTGTTGGCAGCATACCACTCCATGGCCTTTTTTCCGTAATGGCAAGATGCCAAATTCGGTCAAAATATAACGGAACAATTGTGTCGCTTTTGGAAAGGCAGTAGATGTTTTTATAGGCACTCGCTCAGATAAATTTCCTGGTTGACGGTTCCTGCCGCAATGTGAACGCTGCTTTTAAAACTACAGGAGTGTCTGCCACACCAGATATTTCTTCGCGAACTTTGACAGTTTAATGTGCTTGAAAATATCTGCCACATTTCCCCGTCCGGTTGCCGTATAAAATTCCTGTCCAGGAAGCTGTTTAATGTTTGCCTTGACGTAAGTTTCATCGTCCTGTACCACGCAATCAAACTTCGTCAGCATCGTCGTGTACAACTTTCGCGATCGTGCTTTGGTCGACGTGTTTTGTTTATCGTCGCGATTTGGAATCACCACCTTCTTGTAAGTCGACAGTTCAGCTCGGTTTGAAGCTCTATCCACGATTGAAGCCGCCACTTCCAGCTTCTTTGCGACATCTCGGACGGAGAAGTTGGGGTTCCGCTCGAAACAGCGGGCAAATCTTTTGTCGTCGCTTTGGCCTCCGGCTTTCGATTTCTTCCCAATCCAGCTTGCCGGGCTGTCGACAAACGTTCACCAAATACTTTCAATACGTTGGTAACAGTTGATTTAGCCACATTCAACAAATTCGCCAACTTGGCGTGAGAGTAGGTTGGATTTTCACCATGCACATGCAAAATGTTGATGTGTTGCTTCTCTTTCTTTGACGACATTTTGATAACTGAAGTGCTAATCTCAAAATCAAAATTGAGGCATGATGCTGCACGCACACATCTTCACAATGAGGGGTGTTCAAAATTTGTTAATGCATGATGAAAGGAAATGTGTCAAGTTTAAGTCGACCAAATTTTGATCAGAACACCCTTTAGCTCCGAGTTACAAACTGAAGCAGACGCTTACGTGGTAGCGCACGTTGCTGAAGCTCGAGTTGTATTTTTCATTGATTCTGTTTGATGTTTTGCGTTGTCAATGAGACCAGGTCGCAGCTTAAGCACAGCTACACAATATAGCCTATTAGACATTGGATTGGAGTCACCGTTGGCGGCTACGGTAATACCTGACAATGTAAACTTGCTACAGTAAGAACCGCAGACCCCGGAGAAGAATTCACAAAGGTAAACGTTACACCGGTACCAATACATGGTAACGGTGTTACAAGTTAAAGAAAATAAATTTAATTTAAATTGGTGAAAAAAATAATAATTATTGCCAACACTATTATTTCAAACTCTCCTCATTGAGCAATTAACGTTCCCAATCTCTGAATCCATACCGGTTAGAATTTCAGAAGAGGGAGACCAAATGATAAGTGGTTGGAAGAGTTAAGCCACCGGATAAACTCATCCGAATGGTGATAGGCCCGAGCTTCGACAAGAGAGGGTTCGGATCGCTCACCAATTAAATTAGCATTAAATCAATGGTGCTGAAGTTCGAAAGCTCGAAATGCAGGCAAGTCGGCAGTTAAAAGCCGCTAACGTAAGTCAAGTACGAGTAGCAAAAGAACCAAGTTAAGTCATTAGTAGATGTGGCACGCTAAATAGTGAAAGTAATTTAAATGTTAAAAAAGTGAAGAGAGCCAGAACCGCGTGTGTGCCGACGGAAATTGTACAAGGAAAAACCCTTCAATAAGGGTGCACCCCTCGGGACGGAAGATCGAACCGTCCGATCCCGGTCGTCTGGCCGACTCGACCAAGAGTCGGAGTCCACGTGTCGGGATATCCGAACGACACCTATCCTTCGTCGACCACCGTTACCTGAACGCTACCTGCCGGTAAGTTACACCAGTTAAGGCGAACGGGCAGCAAAGCTTTGCTCCCCACCTGATGCACCGTGTTGCTACACTATTTTTCCGCTCCTTGATAAAGTCGATTCCCAAGACGCACGCCGCGTGGTGGAATCGCATCGAGGACACGACCCGTCGTCGAAGAAGCCGTACGCAGTTAATGGAAACTGCACCCCCTTCGGAACGTCGAGGAACCGTTAGCCCACCAGTTACAGCACACATATGACAGATCAAAATTTTCCGATTATCTATCAAGAAACACGATCGACCCTAGGGCTTTGTTGAGGAGGACTGAAGCGTGAAAGATTGAGTAGGAATCTTATTGAACTAATCTAATCGTAGAGTTTGTTGCCTGTAGGCAAGTTGAGGCAAACCAGCATAGGAAACCTCTTTTGCCGATGTGTTGAGTCTTTCCCCTGTTGAGTCAGCTAAGTTTTTCTCGCCCTGAGGTCTCAAAGCCGGGACGGGTCTATTTGAGAACAGCTTTCTTCGCGGTACACTAATCGTCTACCTGGCGCTTAAGTTAGGTTTGTGACTAATCAATTGGCCGAAACACGCGACCCGTTACAACATTATAACAGATACATGCCATCAGCTCGAAGCGTATTAGCATAAGCATTAGCATTGACACACCTCGTGGATGGAACTATGAAGAGGAATAATTCGTCGAAGACATTGCATGTCACCATGAAACGGATCTTATAACTGATACTGCTACGGATAACTGATAGTCTTCAGTGCATATCAAAGGAAAAAGGAAATGAATGTTCGGAAAAATAAACAGTTAGTTAAACAGAATGCCTTGTTTGGTGTACTGAAAAGAAATAATAAAAAAATATCGTTTTGAGCATCTAGTCTAAGAAGGTTAAGTGATGCTCCATTTCTCTTCAAACGGTTGGGACCAAAACATTAACTACAGCCCTAGCCCTATACGGTTTACGGTTCAATCCACATTACTCGCTCTCTGAAAAGAGAAGTAGGGAACGTCCATTAATTACGTCACGCAAAAACTGACTTTTTCTACCCCCCCTTGTCACGTTTTTTGTATGGACCTTCAAATTTTTTTATATGGATCGTCACGTTTTCTCTTCTTGGGGAACTTGGTGTGTGAAATGAACTTCACCTCGGAGCTCACTTTCTTCGTGGAGGAAGTAAAATACGAAGTGCCCTGCAAGTTGTTGCCGCCCAGGGTGAGATAGGCCCCGTAGTCCATCACCACCGCCACGCCGTGATTCGCCTGAATAATCGAGTTGACCACTGAGTTGACTGAGAGTCAGCCGCTGCCGCTGTGTCATTGCCTGTAGCTCCAAAACCAGTGGACGCGACTTCTGCTTCCTGTGTGTTCATGTTCACCAGGTACTTTTTCACTGTTTGGCCGGTTGAACCGACATCCCGGCCAAGCGCACGCAGCGATGTAGCCACTTTTCCCTCGGTCTTCCTCTTCAGCATCCTTTGGAGCTTCTTGTCGCTCAGGGTCGTCGGCCGTCCGGATCCGGGCTTTTTTTCGATGCTCTGATTGTTGTTTAACAGTGCCGCCATGATGTTGTAGATGCCGGAACGGGCGTATCCGGCGTCCACAAAGTGCCACACCATGTTTGTTTCGACGCGGTGAGGTGTCGTTCTTAGAACGAGCACATATCTGAACGGAGTTGCTTCACTGTTTTTGCCATCATGGTTAGAGTTCGATTGACAGAGCTGTCAAATTTTGTCTGCTGACTCATAGGCTACTATGATTTATGCTGCATGCATTGTCAGTGCGGGTGAAGGTAAGGTCATGAAAAATCGACAATTTTTGTCCATTTTTTAAAAATGCAAACGTTATTGGCCTTTCCCTACCTGTTTAAGCAAAACTACAGGTGTTGTTTTAAGAAAAGTTCGATGATCTTGTGGAAGTATATCGAAAAGCCGCTAGTTCAGTATTATCAAGAGCTCCTTCATCGCGCTGCCTTATGTTCGCCGATATTTCTCTTTTTGATAACATCTCTATAATCTAATCAACAGTGCATTTGTCAAAATCACGTTTCGTCATAGCTGTGTTGATTGACTCATGAGTTGTGTTATCGAATACACCTTCGATATTAAGGAAAGCAGCTAGTGAAATTTCTTTTGCTTCATAAGATTTGTAACAACCGTGTGTTGAATTAGAGAGGATTTGAACAAGTTGGAGCAGGAGTAACTGGTCCAGGGATAGACATGTCAATTCCGATGGGCAGGTGACCTACTGTATTCCAAGCTGAAATTCAAGCAATTCTGGAATGTTCTGCTATATGCTTGCGTAGAAACTATAGACATTCAAATATATGTATTATGTCAGACAGTCAAGCAGCTCTAAATACTTTAAAGTCAGCAACATGCACATCTAAGCATGTTTGGGAATGTGTTCAGTCACTTCAAAAATTGTCTTGTCGTTATCAAGTTAATCTATACTGGGTTCCTGGTCACTGCGGAATTGGTGGAAATGAACGAGCCGATACACTAGCAAGACTCGGATCGTCTCTTCAGTTCGAAGGACCTGAGCCTTTTTGTAGTTTATCTGCTTCTTCTCTTAGAATGGAGCTAAAAGCCTGGGAATCTTCGAAAGTGAATGAAAACTGGAACAACACTTTCACAGCTAGGCAATCAAAGCAGTTCATTACTCCAAATATTTCTACGACTCTCAAAATATTTGATCTTTCTAAAAAAGATCTAAGCACATGTACTGGTCTTTTAACAGGCCATTGTCCGAGCCGCTATCACTTGAAGGTGATTGGAAAGCGACAAGATGATTCATGTCGCTTTTGTGGCATGGAAAAAGAAGACTCGGAACATTTATTATGCCACTGTCCGGCAATTTTCATTAAAAGTAATCAGTTCTTCGACATAGGGCTCCCTTGATATTTGGAGAACAAATCCCAGTACAGTAGTGCAATTCATTCGAAGTGTAATGCCGTGCTGGGATAATACTCTAAGTCAAGCGTTGACGACCTTTCCTTACGTTAGTGGTACGTCACCTGGACAGAGCTCAAAAAAAAAGGATATATCACAATAGATCTAAAAAATGGTCGCAGTGATGAAAATACCTGACAAGGAATAAAAAAAAAAGCTGTGCGTTGTACCTTCTGGCCACACCTCGGATCGCAAGACCGTCGTTGGCTTTAACGCACCTCAACACTTTGCTGCGCAACATACGATCTCTGCTTCCAGTTTTTGCGTAAGTCCGCTGATTCCTTTCCGTACTCAGGGTCGCCTTGTAGGTTTTGAGCACTCGCTAAACTGTTGTTTTCGGTATCTTTAGCACTTCGGATCCGGATTTTCCAGGTGTTTGTGCTCAATAGTTTTTCTTCTTTTGAGTTCCCTCTGACGTTATTTCTGAACGCGATCGACTACTTCGATCAAACTTGCACCAGTTGTTCTCTATGGAAGTGTTAAGGGCTTATGCTGAATCATTCTTGATGACGGTCATTATCTCAACATTTAGAATTGATATAACTCAGAGCCGGTACTAGATATGGAAAATTTAGATGTAATATCCCATTATTTTCTTCGCATCCCATTTATGTGCATTAGATAAGGCAGAAACTAAAAAATCTATGTAGCATCTGTGTACATTGTAAGGAAAGATTCCGAAATTTAACGTGGACAGTAATTTATTGCTAGAACGAATAGAAGTGAAAAGAAAGTGTATTGAGAGTTCCGTATAGGGCAACGGAAGGCTTTGAAAATGAAAGATACAAGTTTGAAAACGAGCGGAGGGCATTGGACGGTAGTATCCGAATCAGGTTTTACCTGTTTTTTGTTAGCATTTGGCATTTTTGTTGGCATTGCTGGAATACTGTAGACTGTCCCAAAAAATAAGGGCACACTTTTCTTAAGCTGCCATTTGAACATATATTTTTATTCGCGTAGTCTGTCGGCTCTATCTCATTGTTTAGACACAAACGTAAAACCGAGCACAACTCACAGCAAAGTCTCATGCGCATTTTGAGAAATGGAAAAGATTACCGTGGTGAAACGCCGTGACATCGTGCACAAGTGGAGTACTATTCCAGGATTACCACTAAGAAAGTTGGCAAAACTGAAAAAACGTTGGTGTTAAAGCGGAAGTTCAGGGAGGTGTATTCCCCAGATTTTGCCACGAAGTTGACGAAAAAAAGGATCTTCGAACCCCAAATTGGACAACACCAACATCGGTGATGGCTAGACACTGGTTTTTGTCCCCAGGGTTGCGGCTTATCATTTTTGACTCAGGCATATTCATTTGCCAATATCTCCTTTCAGAGGGTCGATTTGATAATATGTATGATGAACTTGTAGTGCATGAGTAGACCTACAACTTTGTTTAACAGTACATTGCTCTAACTCCTATATCTTCGACATGAGAGCGTATATTCACAGTGATCTTCACGATGATAATCGCGTGATCTTCACCGCGAATTTCATCGCGAAGATCACTGTGAATATACGCTCTTATTCCTCAGATATAAGAGATAGAGCTATGTATTGTTAGACCAAGTTGTAGGTCTACTCAAGCACCATAAGTTCATCATACATTATATTTTGAAATTGAGCTTCTGAGAAGAGCTATCGGCAAATGAATATGGATAAGTCAAAAATGATAAGCCGCAACCTTGTTTGTCCCTTAAGGAGTGGAAATCAACCAAAAAACACATATCAGGAACTAGTTCTACAGAACGTAGTCAAACCGTGGGTATGTCGTCATTTTGGTTCCAAGGATTGAGTTTTTTAACAGGATTCGGCACAAGCTCAAGAGCGAAGTTTACGCAGCTCTGGATTGCGGAGCATTTTTCAGGGTCAATTTCGAGCTTGGAATGGCCAGCGAGTTCACCAGACCTGAACCCTATGGACTTCACTGTCTGGAATCTGTTGGATACCGTAGTCTGCTATAAAAAACATGAAGGTGTGGAATTTCTGAAGCGACATCTGGTGGCACTGTGGGATGAAACACTACAAGAGCTCCTGTGGTCCTCGTACGATGTGTTCCTCGATCGTCTGCGTAGAGTAGTTAAACTGTTGAGCTGGGCCAGTGAATTTTCAAAAAGTGAATTGTTCTCAAGTGAAGTTGAATGTATTAGGATACACAATAATCATCATTTCCTCTGAAAAAGCATATGCCTATCAAAATATGACTAATTTCTTACAAGTAAAATAAGTACTATGCAATTTATTATTGTCAGAACTGTATAACTTGTGGACGAAAAATTAACATCTCTTACAAAAACTTAAACACTTTTTCACTACCACAAGTAAACACAAGCAAACTCCGATTAATTCCGCTTTAAGAAGCTTCTCCTCAGATAGGCCTATTTTTTGCGACTAACAGACATCTTCAATGTCGAGTGCTCGATCCCTCCGCTGTCAAATCGGTTATTTTACTAACTGTTTGCAATCCTCCCACTTGTTGCCTGAGGCAGCAAGAATTTGATTACACAAAGAAAAGGTGAGGAACTTAAAGAAAGCTAGAAAATTATTGCTGAGACATTTCACCTGATCGAAATTACCCCAAATGACCCTACAACTATAATTTTTATCCTCATCGGATATGCTGAATCATACTAGTATACATTGCTCATTTCCATTCATTTCCAAAGACAAAAATCCAAAGTCTAAAACTCAAACGCATCCACCGGGAAGCCGCTATAAATTTCCATCCCATATACAAATCGTAAAATCATATTAATTATTCCAATCGTGGTTAGTGGGAAGCCGTAAAATTACAATCAATCAATCGCGATCCAGATACAACGACCCCGCATGGAGAATTCTAAAGCGATGCCATTTTGCGGCGTTCGAGTGTTTTCATTGAGTCAGTACCTACCGAAAATTGACAGGAGGAAACAAACATCTGGTTTTGGTTCAATGCGTTCGATGTGTTTCGAGGGAAACCAAATATATCTCGTTTCCGGTTACATTGGTTTGCTCGGCTTGTCATGAACCGTTTAACTGCAAACACGCCAACAAGCATTGTTCAAACTTTTCATAGATTGCAGAACAAATTTCATATTAATTTTAAAAATAGTATTCGCTGACGAGACCGTGGCAGGTTTCCGTGGGATAGATGATACTTGATAAGCTACAGTTTGGGTTAACCACATTTTTTCCAGTCAATCAGGATCGTTGGTGAATGAGAAAATGAGCAGTTGGGCGTTCGAGCGGTTTTTATTTTGTGCAGTTTGTAAACACATTTAATCCACAAAGTTTTCGTAATGCGATACTTTTTTACATTCTGAGAATGTGTATAATTAACGTATAATTTATTTTTGCCGGTTACATGAAACATCCTACTGCTGATAAAAATTGTGATAATGATGAAGGTTATGATGATTGATGACTATACGATGTGATGTGATGTAATAAGAACCCACCATCACTGCAAGGATTACCCGTGTCTGCAGGACTCAGCAGGTTGTTCCAAGAAAATAGCCTGCGTGATGGCTTGTTGTACCAGGGCCATTCGATTTCAATAAGGACCTTCGGAAGACCACGGCCAAAACCGCGTGTTTTCACATGAAAAGGGACTGGCGACTCTACGAAACCTTGTCCAGTCAACAAATCCTTCAACTGCCTTAGGCTGCCCTCCCTATCCCAGTAATATAGTTGTGATAAGAAAAGTGGAAAATTTTAAGATGAATGATAATTTATAAACAAAAGAGTATGAAATGCAAGCAATTTTACGGCTATATTTAAGTTTAGAGCATGAGCATGAGCATGATTGACCGCCCGAGGTTGCTACTCCGTTATTGCCAGATCAGCTGTTATTACACAAAGAACCAAAGGATGATGCTTGGGACTAGCATACATCCTCAATGTGTAAAAACTGGTGATCTTAAACTAAGGCAATACCGGCGCCGGCCTCGTCCGAATGCAGGTCAAATAGGGAATGGGTAGGAATATGTTGACGTGATACTCGCTTTGTTGGAAGCCGAGAACACCTCTGCACTTCCACGAGAAATCACTGGGATGTTGGATAAAATGATTGGGTTGGCAGCTGGATCCGTTTTGGTAAACGGTGTGCTGAATTCAACTGATGTCGGCAGCGAATAAGATATTTAACTATGTTCCCGATTTATTCTCTGTACAGAGATGCACATTAATGCTATTCAAATTTTGGCACCGATTTAAACCAACAGTAAGGATGCTATTGGGGCCACTCACAAGTGTGGGTGGTTTATTTCAATGGGATACAAGAATACGTTAAGAACATCGAGTTTGAGGACCGATTTAAACCAACAGTAGGGATGCCGTTGGGGTAACTCACAAGTGTGGGTGGTTTATTTCAGCATAATAGAAAAGTATTTTAAAACACCGAGTTTGAGGACCGATTTAAACCAACAGTAAGGATGCTTTTGGGGTCACTCACAAGGGTGGGTGGTTTATTTCAATGGAATAGAAGATTACGTTAAGAACATCGAAATTGACGACCGATTTAAACCAACAGTAGGGATGCTGTTGGAGCCACACACAAGTGTGGGTGGTTTATTTCAGCATAATAAAAAAGTATCTTAAAACACCGAGTTTGAGGACCGATTTAAACCAACAGTAGGGATGCTGTTGGAGCCACACACAAGTGTGAGTGGTTTATTTCAGCATAATAAAAAAGTATCTTAAAACACCGAGTTTGAGGACCGATTTAAACCAACAGTAGGGATGCTGTTGGGGCCACTCACAAGTGTGGGTGGTTTATTTCGATGGGATACAAGAATACGTTAAGAAAATCGAGTTTGAGGATCGATTCAAACCAACAGTAGGAATGCTGTTGGGGCCACTCACAGGTCTGAATGGTTTGTTCAGCAGACTTCAAAAGTATTTTAAAACACCGAGTTTGAGGACCGATTTGAACCAACGGTATGGATACTGTTGGGGCTACTCACAAGTGTGGGTGGTTTATTTCAGCAGAATACAAAAGTATTTTAAAACACCAAGTTTGAGGACCGATTTAAACCAACAGTAAGGATGCTGTTGGGGCCACTCAATGTCGTGGTTATTTAGCAGAATACAAAAGTATTTTAAAACACGGAGTTTGATTACCGATTTAAACCAACAGCAGGGATGCTATTGGGGCCACTCACAAGGGTGGGTGGTTTATTTCAATGGAATACAAGAATACGTTAAGAACATCGAGTTGTAGGACCGATTTAAACCAACAGTAGGGATGCCGTTAGGGCCACTCACAAGTGTGGGTGGTTTATTTCAGCAGAATATAAAAGTATTTTAAAACACCGAGTTTGAGGGCCGGATTAAACCAACAGTAAAGATGTTGTTGGGGCCACTCACAAGTGTCGGTAGTTTATTTCAATGGAATACAAGAATACGTTAAGAACACCGAGTTTGAGGACCGATTTAAACCAACAGTAGGGATGCCGTTGGGGCCACTCACAAGTGTGAATGGTTTGTTCAGCAGACTTCAAAAGTATTTTAAAACGCAGGAGTTTGAGGACCGATTTAAACCAACAGTAAGGATGCTATTGGGGCCACTCACAAGTGTGGGTGGTTTATTTCAATGGAATACAAGAATACGTTAAGAACACCGAGTTTGAGGACCGATTTAAACCAACAGTAGGGATGCTGTTGGGGCCACTCACAAGTGTGGGTGGTTTATTCAATGGGATACAAGAATACGTTAAGAACATCGAGTTTGAGGATCGATTAAAACCAACAGTAAGGATGATGTTGGGGCCACTCACAAGTGTGAGTGATTTATTTCAGCAGACTTCAAAAGTATTTTTAAACACCGAGTTTGAGGACCGATTTAAACCAACAGTAAGGATGCTATTGGGGCCACTCACAAGTGTGGGTAGTTTATTTCAATGGAATACAAGAATACGTTAAGAACACCGAGTTTGAGGACCGATTTAAACCAACAGTAGGGATGCTGTTGGGGCCACTCACAAGTGTGGGTGGTTTATTCAATGGGATACAAGAATACGTTAAGAACATTGAGTTTGAGGTTCGATTAAAACCAATAGTAGGGATGCTATTGGGGCCACTCACAAGTGTGAATGGTTTGTTCAGCAGAATACAAAAGTATTTTAAAACACCGAGTTTGAGGACCGATTTAAACCAACAGTAAGGATGCTGTTGGGGCTACTCACAAGTGTGGGTGGTTTATTTCAGCAGAATTCTTTAATAACCTGTTTATGTTAGTTATAAAAACAGGGAAATTACATATATATTAGAAATTCCATATAATCAGTCCATAGAATGAATTCTTAGATCCTAAGTATCAATTTTGATTATCAACATGGATTCAATATGCTTAATAAGTACATGTTCGTTGAAAATTGGTAATTTTCGAATATACTCGCTGCAGTTCAAAACCAGACCACTCGAGTCAATCGATCCTGCTCTAACTCTATAGAGTCGCATAGTGTGGCTAGTCTACTGTATGTGCTATACAATGCACGAGATGCGACACAATAGAATGCAAGTGGCATCGATTGGGGTGAGTGGTCTTCTTCGGTTTTGCAATGCAACGAGTATATTTTCATCTCCCAATTATGTGCTCTCAAGTATTGTTTTGTTCATATCTCCATGAAGGATTATCCAATCATAATGATATTTTGACCAGTTATTTGGAGTTATTTTAAAGCTCTAATTTGGCACCAACAAAACTAAAATCGGTACACAAATAGCTCAGTATGTAATCGGAGACTAAACTGTTTGATTACTATTATAATAGGCCGTCAAGTACTATTTCGTTCATATCTTCGTAACGGAATGTCCGAAAGAAGAAAAAAAAACAATAACGTTCCATTGGAATGTTGTAGCTTCCATTTGCCGTCAACAGAACTTAAATCGGTTCACAAATGGCTGAGAAACCGATGTGACACACAACCGACATACACACACACACATACATACACACAGACATGTGCTCAGTTCGTCGAGCCGAGCCGAATGGTATATGACACTCGGCCCTGTGTGCCTCAGATAAAAAGTCTTCAAGCGATCTTAATACCCTTCTATTGATGTAAGAAGGGTAAAAAGAATCTCAGTCCGCTAATTTAACGCTCATTAATTACAGAAAAAAAAATTCACTGTCTCTCCTAGACAAGATGTGCACGTACTCACCGGATGAACGAAAATAGCATATTATCTCAAACTTTACTCCTCCTGTTTAGTCAAAATGTCCTCCTCCGTAGCCATTCTTGACTCAACCGTTTTGTACCTGTCTCTGGTCAAGTACCAGATCCATTGCCGACATGGCACTGGTGTAGACATCTTTCCACTAAACCACGTTCGACTCTGACCTAATCACCGTTTCATACGGCCCTCCTATTTCCGATTGGCAGGATATTTTCAGCTTGTTCTTCGTTCAGTTGCTTCCGCTGCTTCGTCACCATATCAGTCATAATCTTCCCACTATGGAAATATTATGGTTCTCATAGGATGTTTTCTTGTATCCAGCGCTTCAGATAAGTTCAACCGATATTCGCAGAATGTTTCCACTGCATAGAACATCCATGCCAATGCCACAAATCAACTGTTGCAGTTGGTGCCAAAAAATGGAACAGAAGCACCGTGAAACTACACAAGAGCAAACTGAGCTGTTTTAGCCACATCATAAGCGAATTCTTCCGGATCTTTGGAGAACTGTGACGCGATTCCTGTTACGAAAGAAACCTGCTATCGTAAATTACTGCAATAATCACTGTTTTAAGTTATTAAACTTTAATTTTCTTTGGTCAAATCACAGCGAAAAAAATAAACGTCAAACGTGTTGAACGGCATAGCCTACTCCTCTTTTACGGCTATATTAAAGTTTAGAGACAATTAACACATGTATTTAAACTAGAAAAAGAGAAGAAAAAAAAGAAATGCCCATGTTATTTCAACTTCCTTTATTGCATATCTTAATAGATAAGCGTTTCCGTTTCCGCCGCTGTCGCTGTCGTAAAGCGGCTCCGATAGTTCCGGGGATAGTTCTAAAGAAGGTACCCAGTCAACAGTTTCGGTATCTTTTGGTCTTGCAGGCTTCCCTGAAGGTAAATTGGATTCAAGAAACTGTGTCTTTAATCAATAAGATCCACTTACCTGAACGACAGTGTAAGTTGCAAACATATTTGCTCCTCTATCGAAATGATTCGTCTTATTTAAGTGCGTTTATCCAGCGGTTTCTCCGCTCTGCATTTAAGCGATTAATGCAAACATTTTTGACGATAGCAGGGAAACAATAAAAACTACGATTTTCCGTTGATTTTTATAGAAACATCCTCGGATAATACATTTTTTAGACATTTTCACTTAAAATATTTAATCTTCTTAAGTCGCGCTGAGAAAAATCGACTAACAGGCTGAAGTAAACAAACCATCGAGTTCATCGCATTCATTTGTGACGTCAACGTGCAATGACGTATACCGGTGTGCCATATCCATGGTTAACAGTGAAGCGGGGAAAAATGTACGCACTCAAACGCAACTGCGCTTGGCTCGCTCAACAGCGAAGCATTATTTATCGTTGAGTCCTGTTGGACAGCTTCGAAACGTATTGTTTCATTGCATATGACAGTGCCAGATGCTGGACAATATAATCATAAGCATAGATCAATCTCAAATGACTGGAAGAAACATGAAATAAATAGTGATCTCAGATCATTTATATATGAAATAAATGTTAACACAATATTCAACCTCACATTCTGGCAATAAGCCCAGATGTGAGAGGGAGCTGATGAAGTCATTCCTTCCAGTACACGTGAACAAATGCAAAATACGTAAAGGAAAAACTTAAGCGAACTTCTTCAGTAGGTAGGAAACTGATGGTTTTCCAGATAATGTATTTTAAATCTTCAAAATGACAGTAGTTAATTGGAAATCAATCATGATTAACACATCGAATCATTAGCCCGATCGAAAGAACCTATGCTCGTATCATTAAATGTGAAAAAAAAAATGGAAAATATAGAAGTCTTAGCCCTATTTCCCAGCAGCTGATAAAAATAGTCATCCCTGGCTAAGCCCAAATTTTCAGACACAAATTGAAACTTGACTATGTAAAAAGTGGTTACAGTAATTCAATAAGGGAACATAATATACGTATGTACAAAATATATCAGACATCCACTGGATTGTTACTGAAAAATAAAAAGAGATATGTATTAACATCCTGCTAGTCCGGGAAAAGTTTTAAACAGAATAGATCATTCCAAATATCAAAGATGTAATTTCAAGTAGCGATGTTATTTTATAAGACCAGCTGTTAAACATTTCTTTCAAAAGGACGGAAAGGTCAAAACTTGGTCGACTCAAACATAGCGTATTTTTTTTTAACCGTGCATTTAAAAACCTTGAACACCCCTCAACTTGTACGTGTATGCTTTCGGAATGTAAACTCAATTTTGGTTTTGCAATTTTCTGTTCAGTTGTCAAAACAACGTCGAAGCAAGAAGTGCAGAGTATCAAAATTCTGCACACAGATAAGCAAAACCCAAATTATTCCCAAGCCGACTTGGAAAAATTACCTAATATTGCCAAGTCAACCGTGACGAATTTTCTGAAAGTGTCCGGAGAACGTCTGACAACTGTCAGGAAGCTAGTATCAGGAGGAAACTGAAACCAGGAAGCCGCAGCGAACGGAAGAATAGTACCCAGCAATTTCAAAAGCAATGCCAACCTTTCCATCAGAGATATCGAAAACAAATTGGGAAAGTCCCACACAACAGTGCAAAAAGCAAAGAAACGAGCCGGACTGTCAACATAGAATGTTGCAGTGACATCTAATTGAGATGATAAACAAAACGAGTTTTTTGACCAAATTCGATTGCGTCGTGATGAACGATGAAACAGACGTAAAGGCTGATTTCAAGCAGCTCCCAGGTCAAGAGTTTTAAACACCTACCGGAAAAAGAAAAGTTCAAGCTAAGTTTCAGTAGAAAACAATGTCAAAGTATCCGAAAAAAATACTTTGTTTGGCAGCCGATTTGCACCTGTGGGCTAAAAAAGGAAAGGTTCGTGACATCTGGCATTGTCAACCAAGATATTTATGCAATGGTATAGATACTTTCAAAAACGCTAACTGCCTTTCTTGAAGAAACATAGTTGTTCCGTGCTGTTTTGGCCAGACCTAACAATTTTAGTTTTATTCTTGCCATATAGCACTCCACCCGACTTTGTTGATCCAAATCTTTAGAGCCAAAAATCGTACAAAGTGGCCCACTCTATAGACGGTTGTGGAAAAAAGTTAATAAAACTTTCATAAGACCTTTAAAGTTTTGAAAATGTTCTATTGAATGGTGTAATGACCAGTTATTAAACTTCATAAAACATATTGGCTGCCATGGAAACCAGCATACAGACAAATGGTAACAGCTGTCAAACTTCACTATGATATCGTGTTTTGTTTCTATTCTTCTGCTGTTCTGATTCATTTAGCAGTAAATAATATCTAAGAAGAAGTTTTAGTGCTGTGGGAAATTCAGTTCAGTATCAAAATATATAAAAAAAAATTCTACAGTGTATCATATGCGCATTTAATTTTATGGTGAATATTGAACCGAAAATTAATTCTCCTCGAAAAAAATGCGAGCTGACAACAACAACAAAAAAAATTAAAACTAATATATTCGATCATAGTCATGAACCTCCTGAATCTCCTGAAAATTGATAGAATTCAATAAACTTACTTGAAAGAATACCGAAATTGGTCTTCGATCAACAGTTCATTTGCATTACATTTACAATTTGGTGCATTTATTTTTCAAAATTTCAATTATAACTTATATTTCAATATGGCGATTAAAAAAAAATAACAGTTTTGCGAAAAACCCAATTTATCTTCGCAACGACTACTTTAAAACTTTTTGGTCATTTTGGGGTATCCCTTAATGCTAATTTTCCGTTCAATGATTTTACTGAAGGCAAAAGAGTTTTAAAATGCTTTTTCAATTGGCAATAATAAGAAAATATGAATGAATCCTAAAACGGCATTTCGTAAAAGTATTTTACGAGTTCATGAAGTTGAAATAAAACCTTTGATAGGAGTTAAAGAAATGTTGGAAAACAAGTTTTTAAGATCGTTGTATGCAAACTGTGTAGGTTGTCATAAACCTGATTGAAAAATGAAACCTTTTGGCACATATTGGTACCATAATATTACCAAATTGATACATAGTGACTTTCATAAAATTTGGATAAACCGTAATAAAGTCTGATGGTTATAGAAATATTATTGGGGTTCTTGCCACTACTGCAAATTGCTCAGGAATGGTATACCGCCAATAGTGTGCAAACCGCACCCAAGGAGAAAACCCCTCCAAACTTCGCTTTGATTGTTATTTTTTGTATTCTCCCATGCGCGGAAGTAACGATCTTTGATGAAGTTTGCAGAAGCAAATAATTTCTCATCTCCATGCGAAGCGCTAGGAGTGGACAGTAATTCATTGCTAGAACGAATAGACATGAAGAGAAAGTGTATTGATAGTTCCGTATAGGGCAACGGCAGGCTTTGAAATTGAAAGATACAAGTTTGAAAACGAGCGGAGGGCATTTGAAAGGTAGTAACCGAACTTTTTGAGTATTTTTAAGGTTCCGCTTGACGATTTCCCAATATTGTTCGATTGGGTGGAGCTCTAGCGTGTTGGGAGGGTTCTTGTCCTTGGGTACCACTTGAACGTTGTTGGCAGCATACCACTCAATGGCCTTTTGACGTAGACTACGTCTTACGGCAAGGGTAGGGTCTCAATTGAAAATCTAGAAATAAGCGACCGTCACGAAATATTGTTACAAATTAAACGCTAATAACTTATTAAATGCTTGACCGACCAAAAGGTTTACACCAAACGCTTGGAAATTTTCCCGCGTATCAATTCAACTTTCAAACATTATCCGGTAACAATTTTAAACTATTGAAAATAACCAAATTAAGAAGTGATGTCTTATAATGAAGATTTTTAAGAGTAAATTTACTAAATGCGTTCTTAATTTCTATCACAGACTTCAAATTTAAGTTAGGAACGTCTCATACGCGTCAATAAACGATATAAAGAGGGGACACCTTAAAATTTTCGCAATTCACTCGGCAGCCACGGAGCTGTGCAGAGCGGTAATATGATATTACGAAGTAACATTTGTTG
This sequence comes from Aedes japonicus, assembly GCA_034211315.2. Lineage (NCBI taxonomy): Eukaryota > Metazoa > Arthropoda > Insecta > Diptera > Culicidae > Aedes > Aedes japonicus. The sequence goes on along the minus strand of JASCZW010001911.1, from coordinate 24,649 downwards.
CACATTCCAATGACTACTGTAATGAATAATTTTTCTGTTGTGTGAACGTTTCGCTTTGGATAGTGTTTTAAGTCTAGAAAAAAATAAGTTTTGAGAAACTGTGAAAGTGAGAATAAGTACAATGCCTAATCGTTTTGATGATGGCTACCGTATGCGCAAATTTTGGAAGCGCGTCAAGATCAAACATACGGAAAATCCTCCTGATGAACGAGTTTGGGGCTATCGGGTGAACCTGGAAGCAGCCAGAAGTATGTGTTACCAACGACTGGTCAGAACGCTGGAGTAGAACCTTCAACTCGAGGCTGTATCATCATTTCAAGCTTTCTAAAGAGTGTACAATAGAATTTTCTACTATACAGCTGATCTAACGATCTTTTAGTACCACACCCACACTATTTTGATCAGACGGAAATGGTAGGGGTCAAATAATAATTTGAAAATAACTGAAACATACACATTTCTCAATAGATTTTCGAGATTATTGCTTCAATCAGGTTTTCACAACTGTCAACTTACAAAAACCAGCACAACCGTTACCCTTTCATCATACTAACATCAAAACCAAACGTCCCTTTCCAGGGCCACCAAATAATTTGCTAAGAACGAATCATAGAATGTTCTAATTGTCCATAATTGTTGGGGGCGTTCTGGACATCATTGAAAAACAATCTATGAAGTATGCTTTTCGACACACTCAAAGCTGTAATCGTAATTATATTACTTAAGGAGCCATAATACCAAATTACTTATACTACTTACAAAATTAGTTTTCACCTTTATCCAATCCAACTTAACCCGAATCTCCCCTAACGTAATCTGTTCCTCAAACTGAAAATAAACAACAATTCATTTCCTGACTATCTACACTATTTTTGGAATAATTACATTGCACCAATCAATACTAATTTAACTCTATACTACAATTAACTTATTTCTCTATAGCTTCTAATAAACAAATTCAATTCACCGTATCTAACTTTTAATCTATTCTTCTACTCGAAATTCTATTTTCCAACATGGCAGCGCCCTGTATTTACATCGATCACGATCGACACTGACGTTTCTCTTTGTCGGGTTAGCCGATGACAAATCATACGGAACACGTTCATGCGTTCAACCCTTTCAGTCCGGGTGTAACAATAATGATTCACTAACTTATGCTAGCCCAACAGTACCTGCGTTGCAATGTTCCGCTACGAAACTAAAGAAAATAATCAAACGGTTTAACATCGTCTACGTCAACCGGTCGTGTGTTATACGAAACCCTACTGATTTTTTCCGTAATGGCAAGGAAAGGCAGTAGACGTTTCTGTAGGCACTCGCTTAGATAAATTTCCTAGTTGACGGCTCCGGTTGCAATGTAAACGTTGCTCTTAAAGCCACAGGTACAGATGGTCTGAAAATATCTGCCACCTTTTCCCGTCCGTTTGCCGTATAAAATTCCTATCCATGAAGCTGTTTAATGTCTGCCATGACATGAGTGTCATCGTCCTGTATCACGCAATCAAACATCGTCAGCATTGTCGTGTACAACTTTCGCCGACGTGTTTTGTTTATCGTCGCGATTTGAAGTCACCACTTTCTTGTTAGTTGACAGTCCAGCTCGTTTTTTAGCTCCATCCACGGGCGCCACTTCCAGCTTCTTTGCGACATCTCGGACGGAGAGGTTGGGGTTCCGCTCGAAACAGCTAGTAACTCTTTTTGTCGTCGCTGTGGCCTCCGGCTTTCAATTTCCCCCCGATCCAGCTTTCCTGACTGTCGACAAACGTTCACCGAACACTTTTAAAACATTGGTAACAATTGACTTAGCCACAGTTAACAATTTCGCCAACTTGGTGTGAGAGTAGTTTGGATTTTCGCCATGCACGTTCAAAATTTTGATGCGTTGCGTCTCTTCCTTCGACGACATTTTGATAACTGAAGTGCTAATCTCAAAATCAAAATAGAGGCACGATGAAAGGAAATGCGTCAAGTTTAAGTCGACCAAATTTTGATCGAAACACCCGTTATATATTTACCCTTCAGAGGGTTGTTCGGGTTTTTCAAAAGCACGATTTAGACAAATGATCAAATTTTGATAATTACACTCTTAATTATGCGCTTCAACGTGTTCGTGTAACAATGGCTCCTTCCCAGGAAATCGGTTTTCCGTTCGCTAATCGATACAGTTTGAAAGAGCTCGAACAACTGATTAATCAAATCAGTCCCTTCACTTTCATTCACACACATTCGAACATAGCGCCAATTCGATACCTTTTCTGTTGGCTGTGCCAATGTTGGTCAAGCTTGGTTAAACATTAACCCTTCCGTACAATTGGTGGGTGTAATTTCGTAAACAGCCTTTTCAAACCGCAAAACCGAAAAATGTCCTCCCGGCTCTACGCCCAGCATGCGAATAACCTTGTGTTTTACCTGTTTGCAAAAATGAAAATCGAATCAGTGTGAGGAGGATTCTGGGAAATCTTTTTCAATTTCCCTCAAGCCTCAACCCAGCATGAGTTATGGGCGTATGAATTGGATTAGACAGCGTATTCTTTTGTGTAGAGCGGATCAATAGAAAGCAGCGGCAGTAGAAGTTTGTTATCATCCAATCTAACGTATGGGCTTTTATCAATCCCATTTGATGAAGGCATCCTTTCGGTTCAACTTCTGCCTTGAAATATGTTTCGTGTGAAAAATTATCCACAAATCCACCATAAGACTAGGCACAATAATTCACACAAACTCACAGCTGCGGGAGGATTCTATTGGAGCGGAAAATCTCACGCTAGAGGGCAATTATAATTGCGTTTTGTCACATTTCCGTACTTATTTGAATCATATTAACTGCCTCAAGTGAAAACGAGGCCCATCGCCAGAAGCGACTATCTTCGTTTCGGTGTGTTATGTGATTTTCCAATGCCAGATGTGTACCGTATCTTCGCAGACCGATTCCGAAAATTTCCACCATTTGGTTGCTGCTTACATCATGGACTAGGGAAGCATATTTACCACCGAGCTGCTCCCGGTTGATTACGTGTTTATCGAGAGGTTGTTAGTGTACTCAAGTGTTATTGTATTCAGATATACATATCTCGAGGCCTTTGATAACGGAAATCCGGATGAAGTGGCTGTATAGCTTCAACGCGCGAGCGGGACTGAAGGGCAACGTTTGTATCCGTTTATTATCGTGCTGAGTTTGATTTAACTTTTCATATATAATTTTGAAATTTTCAATATGTTGATCAGATGATCAGATTTTCCAATCAATGAGGGTATGTGCAAAGGATTTGTTGAACATATGGTATGAGCCAAATGTTACGTTTATCATAAGGCTTGTTCGCGACAAGATCTGGACACCCCTAAATATGTATAACTCTGGAAATACTCCATCAACACGTGAAATATTTCACAGACTGATGGACGTATGTCTTTTCATTGTATAAAATCAATTTTTGGTGGCGTTAGTTCTTGAAGCCTGCATCTTTTGGTGTGTCGCTAGTGACGATTTTAACATTTTAAGCTATATTCACAATGGATTGTATGCGGAAACGTAGTATCTTGTATGATAGCAGAAATATTTCTTTCATTTGCATCAACGGTAGAGTTTTGTTAAATGAATCCAAAAGTGTCCATTTACAAAATCGTATACACTAATCATTCGCAAATTGATTCAGACGTTTTCCGCTTATGATCGAGTATAGCATTCTGACGCAGCATTTTTAACATTTGTAAAAAACAATATTTTTTTAACAATGTTCAGAATATTGTTTAGGAGGGATTATGTCTCTAAGGGCCGATATCTTCACCCTCGCTTAAATTTTAAACCAGGTTTACCCATATAGTTAAACCTTCTTTAGTGGTTAAGTGAAGGGGAAGAAATCAGCCCTAAGAAATTCAAAAAGGCCTGTGTCAATTAGCGAACAGTAAGTGTACTTTTAAGGCTCGATATAACCATAAAGCATAATGGTGTAAAATTTAACAAATGACAAATGGTTTGAAACAGAAACCGGGTTTAGAACTTTATCGAAGAATCTCAAAGAAGTTGAGGCAGTCTGCATTGTAGGACTTTACCAATAACGAGATCTTTCGTTTTTATGTATATTTATTGATTCGATCAACTCTAGTTGGTAGAGCATATAACATTCCAACCAAAATGAACCAAAGTAAATGTCATTCACCTGTATTACATGTTTAAAATAGATATTTATTAAATGAACTACTACTTTTACTACTTCGGAGCAGTTTTTACTGTTTCTGTTGTTATATCGTAACCTTTTTTTTGTTGCGCCAAATTTTGCGTAGTAATTAACTCTCTGTTGAAAAAGTCCACCAACGCCTTTCTGTGGTTACAAAATGCTTTCTGATGATTGACGTGGGCGGACATTTTTTCAAAAATATGCTTTTGTTCAATGACTTTTGAAGCTTTTTTCGTAGTTAGCGCTGCATAGTATTTTGGGATATTCAGCTTGGTGTCAGTTCCAACTAAAGCCATGAACTCTTGTTCCGAAATTTTGCAGATAGTCTGAACATCTGCTTGAGCTCCAATTTTCAACGATTTTAATTTTTGTAGACACTCCTCGCATTTTATTTTTTCTATGACTTTTTTCTGAACTGAAATAGATGTCTTGGTCAAAAAACAATCCAATATGATTCATCATTGGTTTGATCCAGAGCTTGACGATTGATTTCCATCCTAGGGTCCAGCTGAACGGCAATGTCGTCATCGTTTCTTTGATTAATAGTGCTCAAAAAAAAAAAACTGTTGTTTATTATCGACATGTAGCATTTGCATATAAGAGAAATCGAAGCAGTTTCCTGAAGTTGACGAACGTAAATGATTGTTAACGATAAGTCGTTTATAAGCAGCTTTGAACTGAATCATCGAAAACAAAGTCTCTAGATGGTCTTGGCTCTTTCTGTAGCACATCAAAACATCGATTTCTCCTTTCTTGACAATGTAAAGTTGGTACATTTTCCTAAAACTGTGAAAAGCTACAATAAAGCCAAGAAAGCCCGTTTTATTTGTGGTTGTTAAAATTGGTTGCCAGCCAATTGTAATGCCCTTTTTTTGAAGAATTTCAATACTTGAGATGAGCTGCTTGGCTCTATCGAAAAGAAAACAATATTTTCTAAAGTTCGAAGAACTGATAGGCTGCTAGTAGCCTTCTGCTTTAGCATGTTTACTGTTAAAAACATCAAACAAATGTTTAACAGCATTAATGAAATCGGCTGTTGCTTCCGACTCACAGAAGTCTGGGACAGTGTTCTTGAACTGCTCCAACGACTCGGCAACACTTCTACTGAGGGTTTGAGCTGCCAAATCAACTTAACTTTTTCGTTCCAGCTATTGGCTTACCAGTTACCTGCTGCATGCTATTCATGAGTTCAATATATTTCCATTTAACCATTCCACTAGTTGTCTTTAGCTGCTTTTTAGCACCAAGAGTATTACGCACTAACTTGAGCATATGTTACGGGATGGTTGAAGTACGTTCGAAAATTTGGTCCGTATTTCAGACATGCTCCCAGTCTATTTGCAGTACAGATATTGGTGCTCGTTCCATCGAATACGAAAGCAATGACCTTAACATTGATGTTGGTCAGATACTCAAGGATAGTTTCCACCAGATGTGCCTTCTGTTCCGTATTAAGACCATCTATTAGGAAACAACCAATGGGAATTTTCCACGATTCCGTTGCACTCGTTACCATTCTCTAGCCATTGGCAGCTCATCAGCTCCTTCCGGAAGATCTTCAGTGAATTTAACCGATCCCTCGAATTGTTTGTTAACATCATTCCACTCTACTTGCCTACGAATCACAATCTCATGGATCATAAGATTTACCAATAGCCGTTAACCCTTACTATTGGCTTCCTCAGCTGTCCTTTGAAGAGTAACAATAGTTTCTGACGTCAGATCAGGCTCTCCGTCCAATGATCAGTGCTGAGCTCCATCACGGTACTGACAGCGTTAGAATTGACAAATGAGATTCTTGCAATTTTTTTTTTAAACCTTATATTTCTATGTTTACTTGTTAATATTTACATAAAATATAAAATTGTCTAAACTTAATAAGTTTTCATTTGTTTCTATATGGTAGCTGAAGAATAGACCTAATGATTTTATAATGGAGTTCTTTGAGGTTCGATTAGTATTTTTAAAATTAGGATATACAAAATCTTCTGGTTCTAATCTGGCTAGTCTTGACTCGAGATGCAGTATTTGTCTTCGTTGAAACCTCCATATTTCCCTGCTGCTTTGACAACGGAACAGCTTGTGTATCGTAGTATCTGCTTCTCCTGGACATGTCTCGCAATTTGGGTCATCTGCCTGCAATTGACAATCCATGCAACAGAAGAGCATCTCACTCTCTCAAACTTCTCATCAACATGAAACAACAACCGAGAGATTTTTTTCTCTCGCGTTTCTCACTCATTTTGTTTATCTTGTATAACTGCTATGTGATACGATCGTATCACGAAGAATAAATATACCGGCTTGGAAATTGACCGTCATTTTACTACTCTAGTAAACAGACGATCATGATGGTCATCGCTGGTAGCGGTGTTTACACCGTCAAATTTAGCAGACATTACCCCGTCAGTGGCGATATTTCCGCAGCTTGAGCTTAACGGTTGAAGGTTCAGTAGTTGTTTTTTCCCCCTTTAACCCTTATGTGTTTGACAGGGTACCCGGGTACCTTTTCGGGATTTACACTACAAAATTTAATTTTTTTGTAACAGAAAGCTGGAATTCACGGAAGGCTAACTTTTTAATAAAAACATTTTATAAAGTAGCAAGGAGGGGGAGGGGGGACTTCGATTTTTTTTACTCTTTAGCTGTTCGACAAGGTACCCGGGTATCCACCAAATTCAAATGATTGGAACTCTGACAATTATTGACCGATTTTAATGCTTTTGGCACCGTGACCATTTGGAATCATTTGGTTCCCGGAATTCCGGGTTTCTGGAGCTGTAGTGTAGTACGGAGACACTATTTGACTGGAGCTGTAGTGTGGTGAGGAGACAGTATTTGGGAATATCAATTGAATTTCCGGGAATAAATGTCAAAATCTTTGGAAAAATTCTTATAAACTATGTCTACTCCATTCTGGGCTATAAACCGATTTGTCCCCGAAGTGGCAATTCTGTTACAGGTTTCCGTGGTGCCTCGAGTGACCAAGAACATTTTCAGAAGAAAACCCTAGGAAAACTACCCTAGTAAAATTCATGAAATTTCTCCAGTAGGATATTTTTTAACAGTTAGTGGCCATCTGATGATTTGTTTTCGGACATGTCAAGTTCCCCAGGGGCCTTGAGTGACCCTTAACATTTTCAAAAGGAAACCCTGGCAATATGGGTTTCAAAATTCAGGAAATTTCTCCAGAAGGCTATTTCTCAACGTTTTGTGGGCATCTAATGATTTATTCTCGGGCCGGTCATTCCGGGACAGATTCCCGTTTGGCCTCGAGTGGTCATGAACATATTTAGAATATGGGTTTCAAAATTCGTAAAATTTCGCCAGAAGGATATTTATCAACGTTTAGTGGCCATCTGATGATTTCCTTGGACCTGCCAATTTGGAACAGGTTCTCGTGGAGCCTCAAGCCATGAATATTTTTCAGAACAAAAACCTGGCAATGTTTTTGTTTAGAGAACGTCCATTAATTATGTCACACAAAAAGTGACTTTTTATAACCCACCCCCACCCCCCCCCCTTGTCACGTATTTTGTATGGACATTCAATTTTTTTTTAATTATATGTCACGTTTTCCCAAACCTCCCTCCCCCCTGACTGCGTGACATAATTAATGGACCTTCTCTAATAGCCTCACGAGACACGACGGGAACCTGTTCCGGGATGACCGTTCCGAGGATAAATTATCAGATGGCTACAAAACGTTGAGAAATAGGCTTCTGGAGAAATTTCCCATATCACCAGGGTATCCTTTTGAAAATGTTAATGGCCACTCGAGGCCCCACGGGAACCTGACAGATCCGAAAACAAATCATCAGATGGCCACAAAGTGTGGAGAAAAAGCCTACTGGGAAAATTTGATGAATTTTGATAGCCATGTTCCCACGGGTTTCTTCTGAAAATGTTCATGAATTTTGAAATCAATATTGCCAGGGTTTCCTTCAAAGTTTTGGAAAGTGTTGTACTAAATAATCTTTACTGCTGATTGGACTTACGTTTCGTCGATAGGAGTTTTATCGAACACTGTTGGAATCACTCCTTTTTTCAAAAAAAAAAAAATCTACTTCCATTGAATTTGAACTCTTCTGGCCTAAAATGCCTGTCACAGATACGAGTTTTCTTGAACTTTTTCGATTGAAAGTAGTTGCCCTGTAAATATTTTGAAAGAGCATATCCATTTTTACCAAAACATCAACTGTGGTTGGAAATCTGTGAATAATATTTTAACTTCGTCAAAATAATTAAAGTATAACAATAATTCATAAATACACAGTTTTTTACTGTTGATTGAGATATTGTACTTAGACAATCTCTAATGATGCTCTTCATATTTGCTAAAATCTTGGCAGTCTTGCAGTCAAACAACATTGAGATCTGGCGGAACACATAAAGAGAAGAAAATTTAGCTGTCAAAACGATTCCAATACTTTTTTTATTTGTTGTTTCGATACAAATATTATGTATTTGTGAAGCGTATTTGCACTATCCATTTTACTTATGTGTAAAAAATTAAATGCTTTTTTTTTGTTAATTTTATCAATTATTTATCGATACTGTTCATATTTTGGCGCACACGGCATAAGTATTTATTGATAAAATAGAAACAAATATTGAATTCAAACCATTAACGTAGAATGTTTTCATATTAGTCTTATTTACGTGTGACGACACTTTGGTTTGGAAGAATTTTTGAAAAGCAATATATTAATGTTTCTATTGAACTATCATTAAAACTTCATAAACTTAGAGTGGGTCTCTTGATTTTTTATTTATATTGACTATTATTTAATTTTTGGAAGTTTAAAGATTCTCGTCCATTACTTGCTTGTTTTAACACTTTTACAAATATTCTTTAAAGCACTATGTACGTACAGTTATTGGCATTCAAGTTGCAGTTATTGAGAATTATTTAGGGAGTAATTCCTGATAAGGATGAAACTGCATTTGTAAAAAAAACGACAATTCATTCGCTGATTTCTATCATATAGGACATCAATCTCGAGACATGCAATTTTGATGAGCAAATGTTTTTTTTATGATTTGGTTTAGTTTGCTTGTGAATTTACGAATTTACATCAATTAACGAGAAATCTTCAATCATAAAACCTTTATGGTGTTTTTTTTGTGTGTATATATCAAAAAAAAAAAAAAAAAACTAACGAGCCGAAGACACCAAAACGATTTAATTGAATGCCGCAGTTCTTCAGGAGATTGCATACAGCTAAGCTCGATTCATTGTATAACAACACATTAATGTTTACGGAAGAAATCCGACAATTAAACCCACCGCAGCCATCCTTACCCTCGCCTTGACCCTGTTAAATTTAACTTTTTTTTTTCGAGCGCAAAACAACGCAATAAAAATACTTCTTCTACCAAAGTACTCGAATCAGTTATTAAGATAAAACATTCTTATAGCTGGCTGAAAAACAATTAAAAAATATTATCGTTGTGATAACCACTTCACTTAGTCCAACGAGTACAACACGGGAAATTTTTCTCTCAGAACTTCCGCCGCGAATATTGTGTATGCTGCATACAGCATTCAAACAAACCGAGCTGTCAAATTAGCAGTTCACGCAGCACCAATTTTTCGGCTTCACGATTGTTGTTCGTGGATGACAGCCGCTTCAGTCCTGTGGATACTACAAGTTTATAGATCGAAGCTGGCGTTGAAAGAATAGCAAGTGCGAAAAGCAATTGTGTGCGGTCGCAATGAAAATCCGGATCTGTCAGTAAGAAAACTTGCAAAATAGCTTGGTTTTTCCTGCAAACACTGTTCATAGCGTTCTTAAATCATTCTATACACGTTTGAAAACAGTCAGGAAGACAGGGAGCGAAACTAAAACGGATATCAGGAATGACCAGTAGGACGCGAAGGTGAAGCAAATATTGCAGAAGAGTCCAGATCTTTCGGTACGTACTGTAGCTAGAAAAATAAAAATTTCCCTAACTTTCGTGCATACTTCCAAGAACCGGCAAGGTATGAAGTAGTTCAAGCTGAAAACTGTACCAAACCGTAATAATAAACAGAAATTGACGGCTAAAACCCGGGCTCGCAAGTCGTATCGCGAATATATGACGAAGTTTTCCTGCGTGATAATTGACGATGAAACTTATGTGCAGAAGAATTACGGCCATGCAACGAAAAGGCTTAGAGGAGCATTTTAGGACGAAGAAAAAGGCCAAATTTCACAAAAAATATTTGGTTTGGCAGGCAAAATGCAGCTGTGATCGAGCAAGCCAAAGCTCCATCACTACCGGAACGGTAAACAAGGAAATATACCGTGAATAATGTCTAAAGAAGAGACTTACCATTGTTACCATTCCTACGCAGCCATGACGCTCCCTCGCTATTCCGGCCAGATTTGGCAGCTTGTCACTACGCCAAAGGTGTTTTGGAATGGTATAAAGCGAATAGAGTCCATGTTGTACCGAAAGAGGCGAATCCACCTAACTGCCTGGAGTGGCGACCTATCGAGCGATGTTTGGCTCTCGCGAAGAGAGAACTCTCTCAATATAAACAGCAAGCTACAACTTTAGAAAAAAAATCAAAAATCTTGGACAAAAGCAGCTAAATTGGTTGCAAAAAAGTCTGCACAGACCCTAATGGCTGGAGTTAACTCAAAAGTTCGCAGTTTCTTCATCCAGCCTAATTACGTAACTGTTACTAGTTTTTAGATGACTAATAATGCACAATCAAATGAATTAAAAATGCATCTTGGCATTTTTTGGCACTAACAGCAAATTTGTTTTATTCCAAATTTAATCTGTCCAGATTTTGTCGCGAACAAGCCTTATCAGTATCCATTCTACACAGGGCAGAACAGCCATGAATTGACCTGAATATGATTGAGTGCACGCGGATTATGTGATTGTATAAATGATCATAATTATATTGTACTACGTTTAACTTCCTTCATAAGAATTGAAACAAAGGGAAATCAACTGTTTGATGATAAAGGCCCATATCCGCTTTCAACTGTTTCTCATTTTCAATTGTTTTTCAAGCTTTTGTTTTCGAAGTTTTTTCCAACAATTGAACAAAACACGGAAGCCAGTGGATCCATTGTGGTGAAACTCATCATTGAAAAATCTTTTTTCGGAATTGACGTGCTGGTTTTTTTCAGTAAAAATATTATGTAGAGTGGTGCCATGACTCGGAGACAGCATAGTGGAAAAAAATTCCGGTCATCGGCAACGAAAGTTTAAGTGAGCAGAGAAGAAGCCACAGGTCGTTCACAAAAATGATGAATATCTATGAATGATACCAAAGACGGACGTGATGCAGAACAATTTTTACCGTGCTCAGTTAACCACTACATACGAGGTACTGTCACATATATGCCAAAATATCCACTGCGTTATCCAATTCCAAGAGCCAATGTACTTTAGTTTTTCGACGACTAGAGTGTGCAGCACGGTCTCAAATGCTTTCGCGAAATCAACAAGCACCGCGTCATTTTGCCTTCAAATTTGTCGTTGGTGAGTGGTGTTACATGAAGTCATGCTGAATATAGGAAATTACGAGTGATGCACCATCTTGTGCATCAGCTTTTCGAATATGCAGCACCACGATAATTTGTCTCACGGTTGACGTTGCCAGACTTACAAATGGAGCAGATAGAAGCAGTTGCCCGAACCCCCAGGAACGCTCCTTCAAATAGCGATCGGTTGAACAAAGAAGCAACAGGTGCAGCTAGTTCCATGGAACAGTTTTCCAGGAACATTGGCGGCATTCTGTCTGTTTCGGATCGTTCCATGGCGTCCAAGTCTTCGATAACTAGCGAAATTTCATTCGGAGAAAATTAGACGATGGGAATGCGAGGAAATATGGGCGAAGCAGCCTTGACATGGTACAGGTGACACTTTACTGAACACCCTCTCGAAGAAGCACAGGTTGAAGCTACCGAAGGGCATAGTGCCAAAGAGGACTGCACAGAAAAAAATAATTAATTTTAACAAGCGCCGAAAATTTCCCCTCGTGTAATTCCAAGCCAGAGCAGCGTAAACAACGATATTGTTTGCAATCTTCCATACAACAGGCTAGATTTAGGCGTAATCTGGCTTAAATTTACATGAAATATCCCATTATTTTCTGCCAAATCTAGCATTCCCTTTATGTGCATTAGATAACGCAGAAAATTCAGTGTTTCTTTTTATCTGTGTGACAAAGCGTACCGCGAGTTAGTTGGCTGCGTCATACACGTCTCACAGACGTCTCAGCCAGCGTGACGGCAACACTTCCCGTGGAGACGCTTTCCCTTGCTTTGCCAGATCATCGAACGTACCTATAAGTACACAGAAAAAAATAATTAATTTTAACAAGCGCGCAAAATTTCCCCTCGTGTAATTTCAAGCCAAAGGAGCGTAAACAACAATATTGTTTGCAATCTTTCATACAACAGGCTTGATTCAGGCGTTATCTGGCTTAAATTTACATGAAATATCCCATTATTTTCTGCCAAATCTAGCATTCCCTTTATGTGCATTAGATAACGCAGAAAATTCAGTGTTTCTTTTTATCTGTGTATTTCTTAATTATGCCCTTAAATACGTTACAGTTATACATAATTATTACTAAACTATAGAATTGTGCCTAAATCTAGTTACTTGATTCTAAAAACTATTGTATGTATTATGAATTAAACTTATTTGAACTTAAAACATGACTTACAATCTACGGTTCACAGCAACCGGAAAAACGTGTTACTTCTCGTCGATGTCGATGTTACTTCTCGCCGTTTCCGAAAATCCTCGATGATCTGCAAGTCCATTCTTTTGTGGATGCCAGCAATGTTGCCAACTCGTGGGGTGTATACTTCCGACTGGTACATAAAGGCAGCGTCCAGATGAGGCTGGTGGGAGCCAAAAGTAAAGTGGCCCCTCAGAAGACTCTGTCAACACCAAGGCTTGAACAGAAAGCTACAGTTCTGGGAGTGCGATTCCTAACAGCTGTTCTTGAATACCATACGCTTCCTGTGCGGTTCTTCTGGAGTGACTCTACGGCAGTACTGGCGTGGATTCGATCTGATCACCGTAGATTCCACAAGCTCGTGTCCATAAGAGTTGGAGAAATCCTGACCTTGAGTGATCTGCAAGATTGGAGATGCGAAAGATCCCAGATGAACGTGTCCGACAATGGCACAAAGTGGAAAAGAAGTCCAAATCTGGAGTTCATCTGTCCTTGGTTCACAGGGCCCGAGTTCCTACACGGTGCCGAAGAATTATGGTCCAAATAACCAATCGTAGATACAACTCGCGGAGAAGTTCAACGTATCCAGGGGCACTGGAAATCCAAACTTCTGATAGATTGTTCTAGATTCAGTAGAAGGTCGAAACTGCAGCGCACAACCGCATACGTCATCCACTTCATTGGCGACCTGCGTCGAAAGAATGTGGGACAAAGTGTATGGGAGGAGGTTGAACTTGTGCAAGCGGATATTCTGCTTTTGAAGATGGCGCAAACGGAAGACTTCCTGGAAGAGAACGGAATCCAGCTGCATCTACAAGACCTGGCCTTTCATGGACAAACAAGGCATCGTACGAATGCGCGGGCCGCATTGGAGCGGCGAAATTCCTTCCATTTCATGAAAAATTTTAAGCGGTTCTCCCTAAACATCATCCGGCGACGGAATACTTATGGAAACCTAGCGACGAAACCCTGGAGACCATCATCGTCGAGGCAGAAGCGTTGGTAAATTTCAAGCCGCTCACAAACACTTCGCTGGTGTCTGCGAATCAGGAATCTCTGACAATCAATCACTTTTTCCTGGGCAGTTCAACCGGTAACAAAATTGTACCAGCAGTTAATATAGAAGTCCACGCTACATTCCGTAGCAGCGCCAAATTTTGGATGAGGTGGACTAAAGAATATTTTCCGGTCATAACTAGTTGAAGTAAGTGGTTCTACGAGGCCAAGGATCTGGATGTGGGTGAGCAGGTGCTGGTTCTGAACGGTACTGAGCGAAGTCAGTGGATCAGAGGACGGATCGAGAAAACCTTCGTTGGGAGTGACGGAGGAGTGTCGGGAGAGTCCTTCAAGCATTAGTACGAACACAGAGTGGCATCCCACGGTGATCTGCAGTAAAGCTGGCAGTGTTGGACGTCGGAGAGGGACGTAAACCTATTGCGCCTCCAGGACATCCGGAACAACACCTAGGTTAACGGGCGGGGGTATGTTGCGGCAACTCTTCCCACCGCAGTGACGCCGTCGCCATGGAGCTAGATGCTTTACAGCAGGCTGTTGTTGAACCGAACGGGAGACGGGTGAGTGTAAAAATCGCATCGACATCGCCCATTCCTACTTTCTGCTGAACTCAATTTGAGAGGCCACTTTACTCAGTCGCATGGGAACTGCGACTCAGTTTCGTTAGACTGAGTAACTCAACTTTTTACGAAACTGACCCGCAGATTCAACGCGACTGAATAAAGTGGACACTCACATTGAGTTCCATTTGCGGCCGTGCAGCGATAGCAGGCGAGAGCACGTGGGCGAAGACAGGTGAGAGCACGTGAGAGCGGTCGTTTCAAAGAGAGAGTAATTCACTCACTCTAAGCCATCCCATCACAGGCACATACTTTCTCTTTGACTATTATTCCACCGAATAAAGGAGCACTTTGCTTGATCCTTTGCTTGATGTGTTGAAGGGATACCGAGCCAACGGAGTCAATTTTGTGCCAAAAGATATGAACATACAAAATTTACCGGAAATTTACCCAATTGAAAAACTATGGGCAATTACGAAGACAGAATTTCACAAACATCCAACAACTATTAAAATAGAGCTTAAAAATTTGAATTAATAGGTTGCACCAAATTTGATGGGTGGAGTAAAAAGAAAGGCGTGGGCATTCTGGATGGGAGATAAAATGCAACAAAACAAATTTTGTTAATCATAAATCATTAGCAGTTTTCCATTTCCTAAAAAAATTGAGAAGATCAGATTATCGGTTTAATTTTGGTGAGTAAATATGTGTGCGTCATTTTAGTCGAATACAACCTTTACTAAACAATTTTATTTCATAAACATGAACCTGAAATAGACCTAATTTTTTGTGTCCAGATATTAGAATATTCGAGCCAATACGTTAAAAAATTATCCATGACGAGTTCTCAGCTTCGGAGAACTCTTGTTGTTCTCGGATGTTTGAACCGATCCGTGCGGCTGTTGGCTACAGCATCGATGCTGAAAAGCTTTTCGTCGGAGAACAGGATTATCATTTTTTTTCCTTCTTCAACAAGGAAAGCAATCTCTTGGAACGAGTCACTCGTAGTTCTTTGACCCGGTCCGTAATCAAGTGGCGTTTCACTCTGGCTCTGAAAGATGCATGCAGGTCTTCTTTGATGATTCTCCGTATGGATTTCTCCAAGTTTTCTTATGGAACGCACCGGGTTGCGAGCAATTCTTGCACGGACCGATTTGATCACGTTCGGCGTGCGTGCAAAGCGTGGATGTCCGCTTCCCGGCTTCCGCTGCTTTATTCCTAAGCATAGCTGCTGGGACTTTTTTATGCGGTTAATTGTTGCCAAATGGCAATATCTTTCGGCTTCTTCTGGGCGAGCAATACACTGGTGATCACTTCTTTCGCGAACATTTTGACGAATTTGCAATAAAACAAATAGAATATTTGGATGCAACACTTGAAAACAAACATAAACAAATACACTTTCGACAGAAATTAGTCACTATCTACACAAATTAACCCAATACTCAAGTTTGAACATTTTCACATTATTTTCTGCCGCACCCTGTATATTCATAAAAAGAAAGGACGATTTTAGGTGGAGCTGAGGGGCTTTCAAGATCAAATTCATACGTTTCTTCTTTCTGAGACAGTTCAGTACCAGCAGGTTGGTCACCATGGTCCATGGTCAGATTTCAGTTTTGAAGAACTTATTCATCCAGGTTTTATTAGCTCTGTAATTTAAATTACTACTACTCTTCCAGGATTCCAGGAGGAATTGAAAAGTGCCATAGAATTCACTGCATTTTATTGCTGCAGAGTCTTTAAAGGATGGGGTGGAGGGGCCAAAAATAACCGAAAACGACATAAAATATTGCAGCAACCCAGATAGGCTTCGTTCTCCTTCACGACTTTAAAATCGATCAACTGTCATTTGCTCAGTTGTCAGATTTTGTCTTCTGTTTTAAATTTTCATGTTTTGTTTTTCTTTTCAACTGGTTCAGCGTTTGGCGCAACCGCATCAATGACATTTACCAAAATGAGCAAAAAAGCCGAATTTTGTCACTCGTGGAATTCCAGGTTTTCGATCTGAACGAAGTGATAAAAAACGCCGTGAAGTGGATGTCTTATGTCTTGTATGTCTTATGTGTTTGTTTGTATTATTTTTCCACGAATCAATTTAATCCGGTCCATTTGAAATAAACAGTCCAAGAACAATCCTAGCTCGAAGACTGACTTCAAGTGTCCTTCAATTGAAGTACAATTGTAATAGGACGGGAAGTACGATTGAAGTAGAAATGGGGATTTGGCTACTTCTCTCGTATTTCAATTGTGCTAGGTTCAGCTATCTGGAAAGGTTTGGCGTAAAGTTGCGAGCAATGCTTCTACATGGTTTGTATAGGTTGTAAAACATCTGTTTTTTGTGGATTATTTGTTTTTGTGTATGTAGTAGGGGGTTAGCTGTTAAAACTTTTTTATTATTGTACAACTCATAATTTAGGAAGGTTTACTAAGGCGGACTTTTTTTTTAAAATAGATCGTGTGTCTCGTAAACAAAACTAAAAAAACATAACCGTGTTGGTTTACTGCTAGCGGATAAAATAAAAATTGTTCAAAATCTTGAAAACGGTGTTTCGATTAGTGAAATAATGAAGAAGTACAAAGTTCGGACTGCATCTACCATCTATGCCATGAAATATGCAGAAGATAACATTCCCAAAAAAAATTGGCCAACAATGTGTAAGAAACTAAAATGATATTCCGTGAAAACAATTCAACATGTTTTGTTCTCAATTTACAGCAAAACGAAAGCGTTTCAAGAAACCTCGATACCCTCAGGATGACAAAGCTCTCAACTTCTGTTTCTGTTCAAAAATGACAACACCAATCCCAAGTAACAATTCAAGTTTTGTTGTGGTTTTAAAGCACACTTAAAGGTTAAATCATGGTTTTCAGATCCCTCATAAAACCAAAATTGGTACTTGGGAATGACTAGTAAGCCAAGAAATGCTACAAATTCAAGCAAAAAAAATCTTCAAGCGTGATGGTTGGTATAAGGGAATTCGGAGGCCGCGGATCGGATCACGGTCATGGCTTGCAGCAACATGGTTGGGTCGCTCAAATTACTGTTAGTTTTGATTGGACAGTCTCACAGACCTCGAGTAAAAATCAAAAAGCGCTTTGATGGTGGAAAGCAGCCCTTAAAAGAGTGTTTTTTTTTTCCTAGGAATACGTTCTCGCCTGCCTCAAGTCAAAAGAACTTTCCCTACGAGCCGCCCTTGTTTTGGAAAATTGCACAGCTCATTACAATGCAAATGAGCTAAAAACTGCCGATGGATCAATTTTTACCATTTTTCTCCCTGCAAACACTTCTGCCGTTCTTCAACCGATGGATCAGAACATCATACAGATAATTGAGACGTGCTTCAGGAATCTGATGATGCAGGAAATTCAAATTCGTGGAGGAGAGTATGACGAGTGCGTAAAGAAGATCAACATAAAGGACGTCATTTTATTTTTTTAGTTGCCCAAGCGTGGGAGGTAGCGAGTAGCAGCAGTCAGAAGATGTCAGTGTAGGAATATTGTTATGCTATTTTGTACTGGTTTGTGAATTGTTGAAAATTTGAGTTCCACTATCAAGCATAAAGAATGATAATATTAGTGGATTAGTCACTCTGACACGTTGTGTTTGTGTTTCAGGGTGTCGGAAGGTGTATATGTGTTTTAACACATCTGTCATAACTACAATCAAAAATTTATCCTTACTGGCAACCATGGGCCATTTTGACTTTTAATCCACGCATATTCAAACATCATCTGAATCACATCAGTGCAAGCGAGAGGGAAACAAAACAGTGCGAAAACATACAATCGATTCGTGTAAGTGGTGTCAGAAATAAATATATCTTTCATTTGGTGAGGAGTGTGTTTGAAGTGAGTTGGATTGTGTTTTTGAGAGTGTTAACACATGATGGCCGAGTGATTTACTCCCTGGTAGTATAGAATACGCTGAAATCAAAGTTTCGTTCATTTATATTATTACATCCTTAAAAGAATTCTGCTAAAAGTAATGTTTTATGACAAAAAGAAAGTATAAGAAAAAAAATAGAAAACCATTTTTAAAAAATTGGAGAATCAATAAACCAATAAAAAAAACTTGTGGAAAAACATAGGTAACAAGGACTGGAACACCTTGTTCGGTGAATAAAATTGATTTTTCGTTGATTCTTTTATAGAAAACTAAGAACAAGAAAAAAATCTGAGAATAAATTTTGCTTCGATAGATTGCAACTTCGATATCACGTAACGAAAGTACAAATTGAGTTACGTTGTATCGATGTTTGACTATATATAAACATAATATATTGAATTCATGCGGAGTATATAATTTTGCACTACATTTTAATCATTTGATTAAATACAAACCCATCAATGCCCTCACCATATCGCAAGGGAGATAATTATTATAAGCATCATACACAATATAATGAAAATTAAAAGAAAAAAACAATATTGTAGTCCAACAATAATGCTTGCTTCATATAGAACCGCTATGTTTATATGTGACAGGTAAAGGTTTTACCTAATATAGAAAAGCATTAAACTAAATTCGCTTGCCGCTTCGCTTTCGCTGTATGCAGCCCCAGAATCATCAACCCATTATTCACTTTCCAACATTGAATTTCAAATCCATCTCAACACTTACTTTCGACACGCATCTGAAACATTCTCCTTCCCCTCTCTCTCCATCTTCACTCAGAATGCGAGCTGCAGATGGAATCGCCTTCCATTATGCAAACAACAACACACTCAACAGTAGCGATGTGGAAATCGTCAAAGAGCAAGGTAAGTCAAGTCGTTGGCAAACGCATTCGATTCCGAGAAGTGCTAACAAATTCAGAAAATAAACCGTCTCACCCCTGGCCTGGCCTTTTCCATCCCCGCGCAGATGCTCTGTATGACGTCCCGGTGGGGCTGATCGTGCTGCTGTCGATTTTCTACGGTACAATCAGTATTCTAGCTGTGATAGGCAATTCGCTGGTGATATGGATCGTCCTGACGACCAAGCAGATGCAAACGATAACAAATATGTTTATAGCGAACCTGGCGCTGGCGGATGTCACCATCGGGATGTTTGCCATCCCATTTCAATTCCAGGCGGCTGTTCTTCAGCGGTGGAACCTGCCCGACTTTATGTGCCCCTTTTGCCCGTTTGTGCAATTGCTTAGCGTGAACGTTTCAGTCTTCACATTGACGGCTATTGCCGTCGACCGACATCGGGCCATTATAAATCCGCTTAGGTAAAAGGTGCCTTTAATATGTTTTGAAGCTGGATTCTAACAGAAATCCCCATTGCAGAGCACGTGCGTCGAAAAACATCTCCAAATTCGTCATCAGTGCCATCTGGATGTTATCGTTTGCACTAGCGGCTCCGACCTGTTCGCGCTGCGGGTGGTTCCTATTTCAATCGTTAGTCTCGGTGAGTCAATCATACTCTGGCCATCATACAATCATAAAAACACTGTTATTTTCTATTCGGTAGGCGAAACTAACGAAACCTACGTCA
This sequence comes from Aedes japonicus, assembly GCA_034211315.2. Taxonomy (NCBI): domain Eukaryota; kingdom Metazoa; phylum Arthropoda; class Insecta; order Diptera; family Culicidae; genus Aedes; species Aedes japonicus. Next base: position 4,714 of record JASCZW010001911.1, on the reverse strand, counting down.
ACATGACGAAACCCTTTTGCCAAGTGGTGAACTTTGAGGAGTCCGAGATGCTGCTCTATCGATACATCCTGACTCTGGTGCAGTACTTTGTTCCGTTGTGCGTCATCAGCTTCGTCTACATTCAGATGGCCCTGCGGCTGTGGGGCTCGAAAACGCCGGGCAATGCACAGGACTCCCGGGACATTACGATGCTGAAAAACAAGAAAAAGGTGAGAGAGTTGTTATTTTCACTCGGAACATACATAACCGATGTACCATTTTCGAAGGTCATCAAGATGTTGATAATTGTGGTGGCGCTTTTCGGTATCTGCTGGTTTCCACTTCAACTTTACAACGTCCTGCATGTCACGTGGTCAGAAGTGAACGAGTAAGTAATGGACATTTTGCAGATTATGATGCACTTCAATTATGAAATCGGCTTATCATACAAACTGACATTCTACTGTGGTTTTCGCAGGTACCGCTACATCAACATCATTTGGTTCGTTTGTGATTGGCTCGCCATGAGCAACAGCTGCTATAATCCATTTATATACGGCATCTACAATGTAAGTATGGTTCAGATCGATTTAATTTTTTCGTTTATTGCAAAAGCTAAGGTGATTCATTGAATCTGTGGTCCATTACCAAAATGCTGATTACTAATAATGGTTTGGTAATGGACTTTCCATCGGGCACAAGAGAATTCATTAAAGAGCAATGCCACGGTTAATTTTTGAATGATAAGATCAGTAAAATGACACAATAAATATGGATAGTAGACAGAATTGGAAATCCCAAACAAAAACTTCATGACTGGAAGACAAAGGACTGTTTATTGTGCTGAAATTTCTAAAGGATTTCTATAAATGCATTTATAATAGCGTCAAACGAACTTTTCCTTAACATACCTTCTACTTTACTCTAACTTTACTTTTACTTTTCTTTTACTTTACTTTTACTTTACTTTTACTTTACTTTTACATTACTTTTACTTTACTTTTACTTTACTTTTACTTTACTCTTACTTTACATTTACTTTACTTTTACTTTGCTTTTACTTCACTTGTACTTTACTCTAACTTTACTTTAACTTTATTTTTAATCTACTTTTACTTTACTTTTATTCTAATTTTATTCTACTTCTACTTTACTTTTACTTTACTTTTACTTTAAGTTTCAGTTACGTTTACTTTACTCATACGTAACATTTACTCTACTTTTACGTTACTTTTACTTTACGTCTGCTTTACTTTTACTCTAATTTAACTCTACCTTAACTTTACTTGGACATACCTTTCACTGTACTCTTACTTTACTTAGAATTAACTTTTAATTTACTTTTAATTCACTTCTACTTTACTTTTACATTACTGTTACTTCACATTTACTTAACATTTATTTTACTTTTACTGTACTTTAACTTAACTTTTACTTAACTTTTACGCTACTTTTACCTTACTGTATCTCTACTTTTACTTTACTTTTAATTTTTTTAATATTTTTACTTTTTCTATAACTTTACTAACATAGACACGAATGCCAATAGTAAAGTGGTAATGTGTCTGTAATAAAGTATAATAATAATATTAATATAACTTTACTTTTACTTTACTTTCACTCTAACTATACTTTACTTTTACTTTAATGTTACTTTACTTTCATTTAACTTTTACTTGACTTTAACTTTACTTGTGCTTTACTTTTACTCAACCCTTACTTTACTTTTACTTTTACTTATTTTTACTGTTCTTTCACTTCACTCTTACTTAACTCTTACTTTACTTTCACTTTACTTTTACTTTTTTGCCTGTAGTTTAACTTTACTTGTACTTTACTATTACTTTAGTGTTACTTTACTTTTACTTTACTCTAACTTTACTTTTACTTTACGTCTTTTTTTTACTTTTACTTTTCTTATACTTTACTTTTACTTTACTTTCACTTTACTCTTACTCTACTTTTTCTTAACTTTAAATTCAATTCAACTTCACTTTTACTTTACTCTTACTTTACTTTCAATTTACTTTTAATTTATTTTTACTTCACTTCTACCTTACTTTTACAGTACTGTTACTTCACATTTATTTTTCTCTTACTGTACTTAAACTTATTTTTTACTTTACTTTTACGCTACTTTTACCTCATTTTATCTCTACTTTTACTTTACTTTCAATGTACTTTAAACCTCTCTTATACTTTACTTTTACTTGTTCCATAACTTTACTTTTTATTTACATTTACTTTACTTGTATATTACTTTAACGTTATTTATACTTTACTTTCACTCTAAGTATACTTTACTTTTACTTTAATTTTACTTTACTTTCACTTTTCTTTTACTTTACTCTAACTTTACTTGTGCTTTACTTTAACTCTACCATTACTTTACTTTTACTTTTACTTAATTTTACTGTACTTTTACTTCACTTTTACTTAACTCTTACTTTTCTTGCACTTTACTTTTACTTTTTTGACTGTACTTTAACTTTACTATTACTTTACTTTTACTTTAGTGTTACTTTACTTTTACTTTACTCTATCATTCCTTTTACTTTACTTATACTTTTCTTTTACTTCTACTCTCACTTTACTTTTACTTTACTTTTTCTTTACTTTTAATTCACTTCAACTTCACTTTTACTTTACTTTTACTTTACACTTTTACTTTACTATTACCTTACTTGTACGGTACTCTAACTTAACTTTTACTTTACTTTAAATTTGCTTCACCTTAACTTAAACTGCACTTTTACTTTACTTTAACTTCACTTTTACTTACTTTTACTTCACTCTTACTTCACTTTTACTTTACTTTAACTCTAATTCTACTCTACTTTTATTTTACATTTACTTTACTTTTACTCTACTTTTACTTTACTTCTACCTTACTTTTCTTTACGTTAATTTTACTTTTAATTTACTTTTACTCTACTTTTACTCTACTTTTACTTTACTTTTACTTTACTTTTACGTTACTTTTACTCTACTTTACTTTACTTTTACTTTACATTTACGCTACTTTTACTCTACTTTTACTTAACTTTTACTCAACTCTTTCTTCATTTCTGCTCTCTCTACCTTTACTTCAACTTTACTTTTACTCAACTTTTAGTTTAATTTTACCCTACCTTTACTTTACTTTTACAGGCATACCTCGATAGTACGTACATCACCTTTCTCACTTCAAATCGAAATTCCACAAAAACTACTGATTGTATCTGAAATCTAGTACAACCAAAATAAAGAACAGAAGTTTGCTCTTTCTTTTGATTATTGTTAATTCCAGATACCACCAGTAGTTTTTACGAAATTGCGGTTTGAAGTGAGTAAATTGATGTGCGTACTATCGAGGTAAACCTGTACTGTACTTTTGCCTTACTTCTATTTACTCCTACTTTACTCTTACTTTACTTTAACTTTACTTCAACTTTTCTTTTACTTTACTATGACTTTACTCCACTTTTCTTTTGCCTTACTTTTACTCTGCTTTACTTTACCTTCACCTTATTTTGACTTTACTTTTGCTTTACTTAACCGTTCTTTTACCTAACTTTAAGTTACTTTAATTTTACCTTTACTCTACTTATGCTTAACTTTACTTAACTCTTACTTTAGTTTTGCTTACTCTACCTTTACTTTAACATAACTTTTACTTCACTTCTATTCCACTTTGAGTTTACTGATACTTTACTTTTACTTTACTTTCACTTTACTTTTACTCTACTTTTACTCTACTTTTACTTATTTTTACTTATTTTTACTTCATTTTCACTTTACTTTTACTTTACTTATACTTTTCTTTAGCTTTACTTTACTTTACTTGAACTTTACTTATATTTTTACCTTTACTTATTTTTACTTTACTCTTACATTACTTCTACTTTGCTCTACGTTACTTTTACTCTTATTTTACTTTACATTTACTTTACTTTTACTTCACTTTTACTACATATTTACTCTACTCTAAATTTACTTTTGCTTTACTTTTATTTGACTTCTACTTTACTTTTATTTACTCCTACTTAACTTTAACTTTACTTCTACCTTTTTCTTACTTTACTTTTACATTAGTTTTACTTTACTTAAGCCTAACTTATTCTTTATTTTTGCTTTACATCTACTGTGCTTTTACTTTACTTCTACTTTAGCTTTACTTCACATTTCCTTTACTCTTACCTTACTTTTACATTACTTTTATTCTACTCTTACATAACTTTTGCTTCACTGATAATTTACTCTTACTTTACTTTTATTTTACTTTTACTTTACTTTTATCTGACTTATAATTTACTTTTACTCTATTTCTACTCTATTTTTATCTTGCTCTTACTTTAGTTCTACTCTATTTCAATTTAACTTTTACTCTGCTTTAACTTAACTTTTACTTTACTATTACACTACTTTAACTTTACGTTTACTCTACTTTTACTTTAATTTTACTTTACTTTCACATTACTTCTACTCTTCTATTACCTTACTTTTACCTAACACATACTTTACTCTTACTTTACTATTACTTTACTTCTACTCTACTTTAAGTTACTCTCATTTTACTTTAACGCAACTTTTACTTTACTTCTTCTTACTTTTACTCTTCTTTTCCTTTACATTTACTCTACTTTCACTCTACTTTTACTGTACTTTTACTTTTCTCTTACCTTACTCTTACTTTACTTATACTTTTACTCTAATTTCACTTAACTTCTACTTAACTTTTACTGTACTCTAACCT
>JASCZW010001910.1:0-127233 GCA_034211315.2 Aedes japonicus | reverse complement strand
ATATATTTCCAGCATATTTGAACAAGAAATGTTGCTTTTAATCAAAATATTTTTTTCAGTTATTAGCATGAGCATTTGGATTCAAATTGATAACATAATTTGAAACTATTTCAATAAATTTGCTCACAATACAGGATTTGTTATCAAGTTGTTTGCATTGATAACAAAATAAGTAATTATTATGATATTCAACGAGTATTTTTTTGTTATTAATTCTGTTATTTTGGGTGTTAATTCAGATTCAATGACAACATATTCAGTGATCAAAAAATGATAACCTGGTATTAGAACTTGTTATCAATTTGGTATAATCCTTTGCTCGGGATAACACTATGGACATCCGGGCTTTCTATCAAAATATAAGAAAAAAAAAGAATAGCCTATCTCCAGTTTTCAGACGTTATATGCAATAATAAAAATCCTTTTAAATGCTGTTGCCCCAACTAAAAAAACCAACATTTGAAAAAGGCCTATTTTGTTTACAAAACCATAACAATTTTTGTTTGACAAACGATAGAGACAATTTCAGCACATCAAAAGTTTTAATTGTTAGTGTTGTAATTGTAAGTAGTTCTAAAATAACTAGGAAGACAACTTAGCTGAAAAATTTCAAAAAAAAAGTTACAGCAAAATAACTGATTTTTATAGGGACACCCTAAGCTACGTAGGAAAAAATGCTCTAATTCGGTAATATCAAAAGGTATAGAAAAAATTATGCCATCAAAGTTGCTTGAAATTATTTATTCTACAACTTTTTCGAAAAATGGTTGCCTTGATTTCTGCAAACATAAAAGTTAGATTTTCGCTTTCTCTGTAAATAAGGACCACCCTAGTTTTCATTCACGCCAAAAGACGCGTCTTGTTATTAGAAACAACTTTGTTGAAGACAATTTTGTTCCAAAACTTCAAACATATGCTGAAAATGTATCTTTCCAGCTAGATTCACATTCTGGACCACAGTGCCGTGTTCGATACAGCTCACACAGGATAACTTAATCGCTTCCACCCGAAAGGTTGTCCGCAATCAACGTGGACTCGACAGACGTTCCTGGCAGTAATTTAATCAAAGTTACTCGATTCAGTTTCCATATTCTCCACTTCAGACGCCGCCCTGGTTTGCCTTCATTTGGCATTCTTCCCTAGATTGCATTCTTTGATCGACCCAACATGCAACAGGAAAAAAAAGGGAACCATTATCCTGTACATCATTCTGGAAGTGCATTCGGTCCCTTCCTAGCAGATCATTCCGATTCGCTTGTATTTCTTTCAAATCCGTAGTTCCATCTTGCATCTCCGAACTAAGCAACTATTCTTTGTGTCAATCCATTTGTAAAATTAATACTCGCTCCACCTTCCCGAAATGCAACTGCCATCCAGGGTCTTAATTTTCTTCCGAAAGACCGGAAGCCGGGTCAAAAAGCAACAGATCCCTCCATTCAGTCCAGATGTTCCCGTCGGCTTCGGATGCGATCCGTAAACAAAGATTGCACTTCCTATTTGGCAAATTTGCATGAGTCTCGAACGCTGAATGGCTTCCGTTGAGTCAATAGAGAAGGGCTTTTCAATTGAACGAACATCAACATTTCAAAGTCCAAGCAAAGCCATGTTCCTCGAAATTCCCCTAATGAAATTCCACGGAAAAGCTAAACGTAAATCTGCAGGATCTATTTAAGCAAAACCCGAACCATGACTCGAAACTCGTCCTCGCACAGTCCTCGGTTGATTAAACTTTCGTTGGAGGAAGAGATTACGGTTCGTTGTACTGCTGCTGCTATTTGGCAAGGATTTGCCGCAAAAATCCTCCCGGAGAACAATGTTACGAACGCGTTTATTCGCCCAGGCAGAATCGAACGACATCCATGGCATAATGTCGCTCCGGAGATCCGGCTGCGTTCGGTTGATTGTTGTTTTTCTATTAGGCTCAGTTTTTTCTTTGCCCGAATCCGGAGCAGAGGTTCGGTTTTATTTTCCGGTGAATTTATTACGCGGTGGTTTGAAGGAATCAACGCTTGGCATTGAGAAAATTTTAAACAGCGCTGTACGGACATAAATCAGTCCTAATCCGGCGGGAGGTGAAACAGGGCGAAATGGGTTTATGGAAGCACGTTTTACAAATCTAGCTTGGAGATTACTTACTCACATGCTGCGTTTGTTGGGAGAAAGAGAGGCGTACCTGTAAAGATAGAAGAAAAAAGGAAGATGGCATTTATTAGATGGGTTTCGAGCGGGAGAATTATCGATTTTGAGGTATTTGGTGAAGGAAGGATCCCATTTGGGAGTAATGTCGTTTTTGATGGGACTATTGAGCTTTGCTGGTGGTTTTTGGCTTATTCCTCGCACTAAAATCATTATTCTGGATTCCTATAGCGAATGGATCATTTCCATAAAATTGATTCGTTTGAAAACAAGGTATAAAATATCGCTCATTTTTGCTACAGTGATTTACTCCGATAAATTCAAATGTTTTTGTAATGATTATTTTCAGATATAGATAGTAAGATTTGTAATCAGATTATCAACAGTTTTATACCCACGGTCATTCTATCAAATTGAGAATCCATGAATTATTGATCAAGCATCTATTTTTATTTATCTAGTTCCGATATTCGTACAGGCTCAATCGAGCCAAGTTTTCGTTATTTATTCACATCAGTTTTCTTATATCATAAGTTAGAAGAGGAGAACAGATTGTGAGCGGTCGTCTCGAAATAAGTTGTATTAACAATTTTATGGATGGGAAGAGGAAGCGTGAATTTAGAGTATCTACAAAAACGGTATATTTTCATTTCCAAATCGTACTACATACTGTACAATTTTCGGGATTTCATTCGTGTGATGTCAAGACTTATGTTCAACCACTACTCGATAGATGCACATCTCTTTAGAATTGACCTCGTCAATAGAAATTTATGTAGGTACAGAACCGGTTATGATGACATCGCTCCCGCAGTTTGGCATTGCCCGGATAATGATGCCTCCAGAGCTCGACTATTGGATACCCTAGTGGCCCGAAGTAAACAACCAAAGCAGCACACAACGATCAAAAATGGTTTCAGCAACTTGATTGTAACTTGATAGAGTCACATAGCAGCAACATAACTGATTTGTTTTGGGAATGCGTGATCTCCCCTGCATGCAAGCGATTTACGAATTCCTTTGTTTGTCTGATCTAAGAGTGTAATGTCATCACCGTAATGTCGTCCACTCTAGTAAATTCCCTGCCATTGTGTCCCAGTTATACTATCCTTTTGTTTCCGTGCACCTTGATCCTGCCCAGCAAGCTGTGGTCACCCATCTGGGGTTTAGTTCCTGAACGGGGCTACAGGGACCGAGGGTTTGGTAGATGTCGCAACCATGAGCAGCAAATATTATCTTGAATAAGTTCCCAGCCAAACGATAATGTTACCTATTAATCTCAAGCCGGCCATGAGTTATTGGCACCCTACTTTTCGACGAGAATGAAGAAGCCATAGTAAGTATTTCATCAACCGACGTATCATCAAAAATTTCTTCACCAAAACAGAATGCGACTAAAAATTTGATTTACTGTCAACATTTCAATCGCTTGAAAAGCACAGCCAAAATGAAGTAAATTTATCAAACTTATTGTGCGCATCCTTTTCGGTAATTCTTTCAACTGAAACAAGCTGGGATCAGAAGAAGTCAGGCGGCGGAGTTCTAATAGCTATTTCAGCTGATTTCAATTAAGAATTAATTCCCACATTCAAATTTAAAGCATTCGAGCATGTTTTGGTGAAATCACACATAGCAAGTGAAATGCACGTGTTCGCCTGTTCTTCTTCCAAATTCTTCCAAATATAATCCCAATTTTCTCCTGAAGCAAAAGCTCACACCTATGGCGACTTTAATCAACGCCAGGTTGACTTCATTCTGGGCTTTGAAAATCAAAGTATCTTACTCCCAGTCGTTGGGGATAACGAAACATTGCAGTTAATTTTTGATACAACGGCCAAGTCATTACTTAACCAAATTAACGTAAAAAATCAACTAAATTGCTATTTGCACTTTTTATTTACGAATACTTATGAAGAGTTCTGCGTGATCGAATTATTAACTCCATTATGGAAAAAAGAAGCGTACCAAACAGCAATCGAAAACTCTTAATTCGTACATGGATACCAAAAACCCAACGACTGTGAATACTTTTCTTTGGATACCAATTAGCGAATTATGAAAACATTAAACTGAAATTATGCAATGTCAATTGGCAAACAATTTTAAGGAATGAAAGAAATGTCGAAACTGAAATCTTAACAGAAATTATGTCACAGGAAATGCCTGTAAAGAAAAAACGAAGTCACAGAAGAACTAAATATTCAATCTGGTATAATAAACACATAAAACATTTTATAATTCGTAAGCAAAAAGCTTACAAAAAAAAGCAAACAACAGTGAAAATTAAGCAAAATATTTGGACATATACGATCAACTGAATTTTGCCCCCAGTCAAGGTTGCGGCTTATCATTTTTGACTTATCCATATTCATTTGCCGATAGCTCTTCTCAGAAGCTCAATTTCAAAATATAATGTATGATGAACTTATGGTGCTTGAGTAGACCTACAACTTGGTCTAACAATACATAGCTCTATCTCTTATATCTGAGGAATAAGAGCGTATATTCGCAGTGATCTTCGCGATGATATTCGCGGTGAAGATCACGCGATTATGATCGTGAAGATCACTGTGAATATACGCTCTCATGTCGAAGATATAGGAGTTAGAGCAATGTACTGTTAGACAAAGTTGTAGGTCTACTCATGCACTACAAGTTCATCATACATCATATTATCACCCTCTGAAAGGAGATATTGGCAAATGAATATGCCTGAGTCAAAAATGATAAGCCGCAACCCTGCCCCCAGTAATGCATTTGAGGAATATAATTCTAAAACAAAGCTTGCAATAAAGTCTTGTCCAAAGAACTTCTTTAATTACTTAAAAACCAAATTAAAATTGAACAATTTTCCCTCAAAAATTTTCTCGACCGAAACCCAAGAAGCACACTGTATTACTTATCAAGTCATATTTATATTATCTCAACTGAATGGCAACAAGTGTGTTACTATGGAATGTTGGAAAGCGTCAGATGACAATTGTAACTTGTTTGCAACATTCTTCCAGGAAATCTATACAACATTTTCTGAAGAAGATCGTGACTGTAATTTATCCAGACTTGCCAAGGAACATCGGTGTCAATCAGCTTCATGTTAAGGATATTCTACAGGCTCTAAACAAATTTAGAAATTCTTCCAGTAGTCTCGCAATGGAACTTACTGCTCCACTGTTATGGATTTTCAATATGTCACTGGAATCTGGAAACTTCTCACAAATATGGAAACTCTTATTCTTAGTCACTATCTTTAAATTTGTACGAAAATGAGACGTACGTTATAATCGTGGTATAGCCATTATCTCATGCATTCCATAACATTCCGAAGCAATTTTCAACGAAAAATTATTTCAACAAATCAAAATCAGAATTACCCACATGCAACATGGCTTCTTCAAGATATGTTTGACCTCAACAAATCTCCTTGAATTTATAGATAATTCATTAAATGAAATGGCTAATGGAAACCTGTAGAAGCCTTTTATACATACTTTTGCAAGTCTCTTGACCGCATTGACATACCAATGTTACTCCTCAAATTGAAAAAAAAAATGGGAATAGAGACGGGACTTCTGAAATGGCTTGAATCGTATTTGACTAATCACCCACAAATAATAAAACCAATCGGAGATAAATCGAATCCTATTCAAGTTACTTTAGGTACCCCTCAAGGCTTTCATTTAGGACCACTTCTTTTGAAAAAAAACAAAAACAAATGTAATCATTTATGCCGACGACATGAAGCTCTTTCTGGAGATAAGAAATGAAGAAGACATCAATATATACTGGAATGAAATACAATTATTCTGCATATGGTGTAAAAAAAGCCCATTGAAATTGAATGTGAATAAATGCAACTTAATATCGTTTAACAGAAAAAAAATACATCATCAAACATTAAAATTACATTAGGAAATCAGAACAATGTGAAAGAGGATTTAGGAATTATATTAGATTCCAAATTAACATTCATTGGCCATTACAACACAATTCACAGGGCAAACAATATGTTAGGCTTAATCAAGCGATTTTGCTTTAACTTCCAGGACCAATATACAATTAAAACACTTTATGTTGCCAATGTGAGCTCAAAATTGGAATATTGCAGCAGTATAAAAACAATTGTTATGATATGCCCATCGTAAACTAGGTTGGACTTCATTTCCTATTCCATCATATGAAGCACGCTGCATGCTTATAAACATCCAGAAATTAAAAGAGCGTCGTGAATATGCAATGGTTTCACTTGTAAACGACATTGTTTCGCAGCGCATTAACTCAGCGGTACTTTTGTCAAAATTAAATTTTATGCGCCTACTCGACAACTCCGAAATCTAAATTTATTCTTAATAAACCATCGTCACGCAAAATATGCATAATTTGGGCCATTAAATCCGATGATGGCCTCTCAAAAACTGCGAAACCATTGAATTTACATTGCAATGTCTAGGCATAAACTCAAACAATATTTAATACCATACGGAATCACAACTCTTAGGAAGTAATAATATAAAAGCAGATCATATAATTTTTTTTTTAATGATTTTAAAACAAAAATTGAATTTTAGAAAAAACTGTAACTGTTTACGTACTTGTCTACGTCCGGTTGATGTAATAAATAAATCAATTAATCAATAAAGTTACATTGAAAAATAACACATTTATAATAACAATATTGAACATCGGCTCCGTAAAGTGTTACACACACCTGACCCTAACAAATAAACGAATGTATTAGAAAAACAACTGTACAATCTTATGTTTGAACATTTTGGGTGAAAAACAAACAAACACAGAAACCTAAATCTTAATCTCTCCATACAGGTTTAAACTTCTGTAACAGATCTTATTTCACCCGACATTGCCAAAATCAAATTTATTTAGCGACCATCAATATTTTTCATGGTCGAGAGCATAGATGCACGGGAAAGGTTTTCGCGTCTCACAAAAGACATTTTGTTAACCTTCCCTCAGCAAAACATAACTGTTGATACAAACATCGTACTTATGCGTTCTGAACCTCGTGGGCTAGTTTAATCGTTTATGTTTACTCATGGATTCCGAAGATCATCGTACGGAACGCGTAGTATGGAAGAATCATTGATGACCGAATGATGGTGTTTGTTCCCGCTCGCATGACAGAGCCTCAAACTGTGAGATACCCACAGAGACGGACATTGAGTGAGCAGTGCTGGAGAACTGAGCGGGAAAAATAGAATCCGCTCAGTAAAAATGAAGCAATAATTTTAGTACGTGTTTGAGGAGATTGAATAAGAATAAAGTCAAGTCGGAAGCGGAAATTTGTTTTTCTTGTGCAAAGTTGTGACTAGATTGTCTGAATTGTAATGTAATCGCAATCATGGTCGAAATTAGTGCAGCTTTTAGTTCAGAAGACGAAAAAGTTTAAAATAGAGCAGAGAATCAGAATAAAGCTTAACATAACCTAGAATATTGTTAACAAAAAATAGAAAACAATAAATCAGGAGGAAAAGTCTAGCTATAAGAAATAGGTATAAGTAAAAAAAGTTGAGGAAGTAATAGCACCAGATAAGAGAAAAACCCCAAAATGAAGCATCCACAGCGTTCGACAAGTCGGATTCCGCAAGCTAAATCAATCCAGGCTGGAATTCCTGAAGCGAAACAAACGGGAGGCAGCGGGAAACCAGATGAAGAGCAACGGCTGCTGTCAGATATCGCAATACTGGAGTCGCAAGACTTGGAAAAAGAAACTCCATTACCAAGATATTGGCGGAGGCAGAATTAGACAAATGCATAGAGACCACTAAGCTTGAACGGTTTCGGATCAAGCTAGTACTGGAATCGAAGGAAGCACATGGAAGGAGAGGACTTCTGAAATTGTCTGAAATTGTTTATGCCAGCATCGACGACAGAAGCAGTGTGCTTTGTTGGAAGAGTGTCTTCGGAGTTCAAGGAAGAGAAGATAAAGGGCAACACTGAAACGTAGGTTCCGGTACTGAAGGTAGAGAGAATAAAACGGAACGATGAAGACAAGTTGGTGAACACTAGCAATCTGAAGGTGACGGTAAAGGGTAAACAAGTTCCGGAAAATGTAAAAATCTACGCATGAACCTTCTGAATCCGGTGAAAAAGTGTCAGTCTTGTTTGTGGTTCAGACACAAGATGAAGGACCAAACCAAACCAGTGAATAGTTCAAGGAAACAGAAATGGCGACCAGTAAAGTTAACGTTATCTAACACAATATACAGAATATACGCCCCACGGATACCAGAGAAGAACTTTATTCGTGCATGGTTAAAAACGAAATAAAAATTGCCCTTTTACAATAGTTCTGGAAGAACAATTTAGGGTGAAAAACTATGAGCTAATTTCCAAAAGAAGGCAGGAGGGATCTGGAGGAGAGGGTATTTTTTTTATTATTTTTTTATTTTTTCACAGTCTCGCTCGAGTTGGGAAACAAAAATGAAGTGGTACATGGTACATCGTCAAAGATCAACAAAGACAAAGCGATAGAACTGCTCTTGCGGGATTCGCCCGCAGTATATCTACGATCCGAAAAAAAATACAGGCTGTCGATGAAGTACTGGAGGAAGCATCGTATATCTTCAGCAAAAAGGAGAAACACTTTTTGAAGAGATGGTGTAACAAGGACATCAACGAATTGTACAACGACATGAGAGAAGTTCTCCGTGTGTACAATCGGGGCAAATCAAGGACAAACTTCATCGAGTTGCAGCCTAGCAGGGGAAAGTTCATGAAGGAGTTCAGGAAAGCAAAGAAAAGGAGCAAGAAAAGAACTTACGTAAAGGAACTGACGGAGAAAATCGATGAGGGTACCCCGGTTAGGCAATTGTGGAACATCGTAAAGGAAGTCGACACCGCGTTGTCAGGAGGAAAAAAAGCCATAATCTTCAGTAGAGAGAAAGGAAAGCCGGAGTGGACGGAATGTCGTACTACTTCCTCAAAGCACTTTCGCTGGACATGTAGATAAAAGTCAGTGAAATGTTGAGTCATGTCTTCATGACTGAAAAGATCCCTTAGACCTGGAGAAGAACAGAAATTCGGCCAATCCCGAAACCTGGAGTGGATCAATCGTAGCCAAACTGAAAAAAGACTCATGAATATGAACCTGAAACTGATTTATTCTGTAGTTGAAAACAGAACTGCTCAAGTTGCAGAAATGAGCGATCTAATCCTACCAAGATCGTTTGGTTTCTGAAGTAACAGCTCTGCTACAACTTGTGTCAACTACGTCATGAACACAATCCATGAAGCGAAGACACGAAATGTGGAATGCTTGGTTCCATTTCTTGATACATCCAAGGCATTTGACTGCGTAAACACCAACCAACTTCTGGTAACCCTAAAGGACCAAGGAGTTCCGGAAAAACTGCTATCATTGTCAAGTCAAGTCGAGTCAAGTCGAGTCAAGTCGAGTCAAGTCGAGTCAAGTCGAGTCAAGTTGAGTCGATTTGCGAACGAAAGAAAAAACAAGCCAGTGCCTTGGCCGTCCAGAGTAAATTTTCACACTAGCAAGCGAATGTTAGTCAATAACATATAAATAAGTTTCATAAACTCTAGGTCACGTACAGTGATTCAATTTCTTATTCGTACACTAGTAGCGAATTTAAACAACTCTCTCTCATTCATGTTTTCAATATTATTATTTCGAGGTTATGCGTCTATGTAATAGTGTGGTCTTTACCATTCATCAGTACTATTTCATAACTGTCAAATTGTCTTTAATGTGCGGATGCGCGTTGATTTATCTTGTAAACACTGAAAATATACACAAAACCGTATTCGTACAGCCGTGGTTTTCGGTAAAGTGCTCCAATTTATCAGCGGTTTTCATTGTTGGTTGACCTTTGTTAGGTAAATACATGCTGTAAGTACAGAACGAAGCTGATTTACTTAGTGATTTTCGTTATGTTTGTAGTTTACGGCCACAATGGCGAGGAAAAGCAAACATACCGCTATTGTAGAGCGAGAGCCCGTCATCACGCACCACAAAGACGGAAAATCCCTCCAAGAAATATCAAACTTGGTGAAAAGACCAAGATCAACCATCCAGTACACTCATAAAACGGTTTTTAGAGGAGAAAGGGATCGTCGATGCACCAAGGAATGTGAACAGAAAAAACTGACACCGCAAGATGAACGCTTTGTGATGAGAAAAATTAGAGAAAATCCGAAATCTTTCTGCTGTCGACATCACGAAAGAACTTAATCAGCAAAATAAAGTGAAGGTTTGCCCGGAAACAGTTCGTAATGTGCTAAGAAGGAACAACTTTAATGGCAAGGGGTGCCTAGGAAGAAACCGTTCATCAGCCAGAAAAATAAAAAACTTCGATTTGACTTTGCTACAACAGCACGAGAACACCCCAACATCTTATTGGGAAGATGTTGTATTCGTAGATGAGTCGAAATTCAAACATATTTGGTTCAGATGGTCGAAAGTCTGTTTGGCGGAAGCCGAATGATGAGCTGAATGTGAAAAATCTAAAAGCAACGGTTAAACATGGTGGAGGTGGGGTGATGGTATGGGGGTGTATGTCTGCTAAAGGTGTAGGCAATTTGGTTTTTATCGATGGTATTATGGATCAAAAATGTTTACTTGAACATTTTGAAGCAGAATTTGAAACAAAGTGCCTGTAAAATGGGATTAGATCAACGGTACAAGTTTTACCAAGACAATGACCCAAAACACAAAGCACTTAAAGTTCGTACGTGGTTACTTTACAATTGCTCAAAAGTTATCGATACTCCGCCCCAATCTCCTGACATCAATCCCATTGAAAATCTATGGGAATATTTGATAAAAAGTGAGAAACCATCATATTTCGAACAAAAATGATCTTAGGAAGTGCTCGATGGAAGAATGGACAAACATTCCTCCCGAATACACCAAAAACTCGTTGACAGCATCCCAAAACGGTTAAAAGCTGTTATAACGAGCAAGGGTTACCAAACAAAGTATTAAATCTCAAAGTTGATTACAATCTCCAAAGTCGCGTAAATATTAATAATACTGTACGAATTTGAATTTGCCCGAATTTTGGCATATGTTTCAAACTTTAATCATTTTAAGTGGAATGATAGTTATTTTTTCAAAAACGAATTATATGTATTAAAACTCACATTTCATACTTTAAATATATGTAAATAAAGTTTCATAAAATCTACTCGTTTTCCTTCATATCGAAAAAGAAATGATTGGGGTGGTGGTGTACGAATTCGGATTTGAATCACTGTAGAAGCTGAATATGTCGAATCGGTACATTAGGTTTTCTACCTCGAGCCTGAAGGGAATCATAGAGCTACACTCAGTAGCAAAAAAAAAGCCGAGCAAAATTTTGCTTCCAAAATATGCCATGTTCAACCTACTGTAACATTGTCAATTATCAATATTTTAGCTGAAACTTCACTCACTATAAACAACGTATAGGCCGTAAGTGATCAAAATTTTATGTTGATCAGGCTTATAAATTTCAAGTTTTCATTACATATGTGAAAAAGTAATTTTTGGACTATACCAATTTCAAAAATCCGTATTTCTGTGAAAAATTTAGATAACATATTTTAAAGTCCACAATAGCCTAAAAATACATAGGAAATAATGTGTACGAAATCTGAACTGTTTCCGTCAAGGGTTTGACTACAGCTGGCGTCAAAGCTGACGCACCAACATGAGTATTTCCTTTTTCACCTGATATTGACCGTGCTGAAATATCGGTGCAAAAAAAATCCGAGGTGAATTCATCTTATTAAGACACAGGATTTGTTACGCCTGAAATAGCCAAAATAACTAGTGTAACTCACGAAGTACTTCAAAATATGGCATCTAGCATCAATTGATTGAAAAACTACGTATACAGTGCTATACAGTATTATTAGAAGAATTCACCTCGGCTTTTTTTTGCACCGATATTTCAGCACGGTCAATATCGGGTGAAAAAGGGAAATATCATGTTGGTGCGTCAACTTTGACGCCAGCTGTAGTCCAAACCACTTGATGGAAACAGTTCAAATTTCGTCCACATTATTTCCTATGTATTTTAAGGCTATTGTGAAATTTAAAATATGTTATCTAAATTTTTCACAGAAATACGGATTTTTGAAATTGGTATGTCCAAAAATGACTTTTTTCACATATGTAATGAAAACTTGAAATTTATAAGCCTGATCAACATGAAATTTCGACAACATACGGTCTATAGGTTGTTTATAGTGTGGTGAAAGTTTCAACATACATACAGTAGCTTGACCATGGCATTTTTTGGAAGCAAAATTTTGCTCGGCTTTTTTTTGCTACTGAGTGTATAACGGTGTAAATCAGCGTTCAAATAATAATGAGTAGACATAAAAAGGGAGACTTGATCGAATGAATTCTAGATCCATATTCATTCCCTTAAGCCAAGGTCTCTTCGCCACCTTAGGAATGATATAATTTTCCTTTACCTCCCTTCTCCTTTACTGTAATTTTGCTACCAGCTGACGAGTGAATGTTGACGAAAAATTTAAGAAAATTTATTGAAGATGATTTATCGATCATAAATATTGCCTTCCATAGGGTTTCTACATTATTGGAGTACTTTATTTTTGTGTTAACAAGTTTGTATACACCCCACACCTGGATAAAAATATTAACTTTTTTTTTATTTATGGCTTAAATCGATAACCATGTATTAAAACATTGAAGATAACGTCATTTCATGAAAGTTTGTAGAAAATAAAAACTTTCTATCTCTTAACTGGACGAAGTTGTAGAGTATAAAAGGAATGAAAAATGTAATACCCCCTTAAAACTAGTATTTTTATCAGAACTTTTATATTTGAATTTTCCCATTTTTTAAATGTTCTACAGAGTTTAAGGTACTTTGAACATAGACCTTTTTTCTGTAGAAGACAACATATCATTATCTCTTTATTTAAAGGATTTACGTCGGTTTTCATTAATTTTTTGAGCTACCTTCGAGCTATTGCAAATACAATAGGTGCAAAAGAAACTATGTCGTATTTCTACCAAAGGACCAACGATGAAACTTTGGAAGATTTGAAGTAGAACGATGGCCTTTTTTTTCGTTATCATATAAGCTTGATTATCTAATAAATTGGTCTTTTTAATAGCAAGTCTAAATATTTATTCAAAACGATGAAAAAATCACTATGTATGCAACATACACTCAGTAGCAAAAAAAAAGCAGAGCAAAATTTTCTTCCAAAAATCGCGTTGTTCAACCTTCTGTAACTTTGTCAATTATCAATATATTTGGCTGAAATTTTGACAACGTTATAACTAATGTTTATTTTTGCACCGATATTTCAGCATGGTCATAATTGGGTGAACAAGGAAACTACTCATGTTGGAGCCTCAACTTTGACGCCAGCTGTAGTCCAAACCACTTGATGAAAACAGTTCAAATTTTGTTCACATAAATTTTTGAATTTTTTTAGTCATGAAGAAATTTTTAATATGCTACCAAACTTTTTCACAGAAATACGGTTTTTTGAAATTGGTATATCCAAAATGACTTTTTTCACATATGTTATGATAACTTCAAATTTATAAATTTTATCAACATAAAATTTTGGTCACATTAAGTCGAAACATTAGTTATAACGTTGTCAAAATTTCAGGCAAATATATTGATAATTGACAAAGTTACAGAAGGTTGAACAACGCGTTTTTTGAAAAAAAAATTTGCTCGGCTTTTTTTTTGCTACTTAGTGTATATAATAAGAAACTTAGTTGTTTTTTGAAAAAAAAAAAAATGTAGTGCCCTCTTGAACCCCTTTATAATGTGTACATCATTTTGAAGGGTATCAGATGTTGAATAAATTAACGTTAAGCTTAGCAGCTGATACCGGCCTAACCTGTAATCTACACATACTCGAAGATAGCTCCAAAATTTCATCAAAACCGACGTAAACCCTTTAAATGTAGAGATAATGATAAGTTGTCTTCTACAAAAAAGTGTTCAAATTTTGGCTTGAATTGATAAATTTGACAGAAACGATTGACTGAAGCCCTGAACAGTGGCTCATGGGAATCTTCAGAATACTTGGCAACGACCACGGTCTTGCTTCCCTTTCCCACTAGCGAAGAGTACCCATGTTTGATGCTGACTTGTGATTTACTATGGATTGTTATCTGATTAACTTGAAAGGCTAGTCATATCGTTTTATGACTCCCTATTCTTGTAGGGTGAATATGTGTTAATGGACAGCAGAGTGGTTTCAACAAAAGATCTATCGTGACAAGCCAGAAGTATAGGAAAAATGTAACATCATCCCTGTGTTGGCGATGAGAGTCGATCCTCATTCTATAATGATCTCTATCGAAGTACTTCCTTTCTGCAACAACATTCATTGGCAAATTACACACACACGAGGATACATAACAGTACATCATATAGTACATTCTTACGTAAGTGAAAATTTCTATAATTGTTTTAGTACATGTAGGGAAAAATTCAATAATCAGTAAAAGTTAATGAGCATGAGTGGCCTAAAAATCTTCAAATTCCTAAATATCAAAAAGCCAAAGAATGCGTCCGTTGAATATTTCCCGAAATAGTTCCAACAACAACGGCTGTCCAATAATCAATCCACTTTTGTCCCAGATTCCAAACCGAATCATCGAATCGAATTATCCTGGAAAGAACTTCCCCCCCAACCCAATTACTCTTTTCGCCCATCGAAATAAATAACAACTAACGACCGCTCTTCTGCCATATCGCGAAAACCACAACCGGCGACCGCACAGATTTATTACACAATCTGAGATTTATTTAAAGGCTTCCCACTGTCATATACCACATGCCTCGTCGCTTTGTATCTCTAAACACACAACGTCACGGGCCCATAATCAGTGTAATGGTTCCTGCCGACGACGACGACGACGGCCGGAGGACGAAAATGAAAGGAAGACTTCTAACGCTACCTGCCCCATACATCAAGGGAGTGGCATATATCCACTCCCCGTATCTGTAGTGTCGAGAATTCCCAAGAAACTAAAGGAGCACTGCGAACAAAGCGTGGGCGAAAATGTGGGAAATCATCCACTTTGCCATGTATGTAGGTACGCGAAAGGAGACGACACTCCGGCCTAGTCATGCTCGCACGCCACTCACACACACATAGGAATGCAATGAACGTGAATTAGTAACGATTAAAGCTCGTAAACAGGACATAAAGCCTGATGGAACCCGGCATCGTCTAGAATCATCCGGAGCGAAGGTAGGCTACCGGCAGATCTGTAATGTCATCCGCATCCCGTTGCAAAGTAGCCGAGCACCTGGGTGGAAGGCTTTGAATCGACGCAATGATGGTTGAAAGCGAAAAAAAAAGCATTTCTGTAGGTCCTATCTCCAAAAAGCCCTGTTTGGGCTTTTTGCTCTGAGCGTAGTGAAACGACAAAATCTTTCCATTAATCACTTCTTTCTGCTTGGTATGGCGGATTTTACTGAAACGAGTCCTGAGAAGCAGAGAAAAAAAATCGTCGTTCTAACGTGTACGTTTATTTGAAAGGAAGGACGAATAAAGAACCGTCATCCTTCTACAGGTTAGAGTGGCAAAAAAACGAGCATGAAAAAAACCTAATACTTCACGAAAAGACACCATTCTCAATGAGCAACAGCAGCCGGGCGATACTTCATCTGCTCGAGGAGGCCTTAAAGCTTTCCGATTTCACGACCTTTGCCACCAGCTTGAAAACCATCGACTAACTATTTGTCTGGTTGGGGGCAAGCACGGCCGAGTCTTTCCTTTTAGTGAGTATTTCCGCAGCATCGTGCACACATTTGACGTTTTTGTTTGTGTTCACATCTGTTTGCTCCGTGATGCTCTATCTATGACAATCGACAGAAATATGCAGAATGGCTTGAAAGTGTTTTTATAAAGCGCCAAACTTCCCAAGTGAGTGCAACTATTGTTGGCAATCGTTCCACAAGAACTGCATAAGAAAAAATTAGTTCTACTATGGGCAACGAAAACAACAGCATTTTCGAGTGCCTGAGCTGACTGTTTTGATTGAAATAAAGCTAAATAAACAAGTTATCACTTGAATTTATTAAGTGAAGCGGTTCGATGAAGCGATATATACATTTAGATGACTGAAAATCGGATGCTGAGCATTATCAACATTGTTGAAACCAACATTTTCCCCTATTGTGTTTGGAAAATTTTCGAGGAGAGGTGCAAACATTGGAAATTTAACGAACTAAACACTCAGAGTTGTGTTTTCATCATGAGTGGAAAACAAATAAACTCATGCTTCAATCAGATCATTATATAATTAATAGTTCTGGCTGAGACAGCGAAGGTGAGTTATCTTGTATGATTTGTATCCATAAAAGTACCCTGTGAGAAGCAATAACGGAGACAAAAAGTAAACAAAGAGAAGAGTGTTTGAACAAACGGTGCCGCTAGCCAGTTATGACGAAATAGGATATGTGTTCTTATCTACATCTCACCTCATATATTCATCTCAGTTTATGCTTTCCAAAGCGTCAAGCGTAGAATAATGGAGTAAGAACGGACCTAAGTGATCTGACGATAATTCATTCAGTCTCCTTGCAAAGCTTTTATTCAGTAGAGAATTTATCACA
Organism: Aedes japonicus; assembly: GCA_034211315.2. NCBI lineage: Eukaryota > Metazoa > Arthropoda > Insecta > Diptera > Culicidae > Aedes > Aedes japonicus. The sequence goes on along the minus strand of JASCZW010001910.1, from coordinate 110,509 downwards.
AATTAATACATGCATTCCGGAATTATATCTCAAGAGAATTATATTTCAAACATACGAATCTGATGTTGTAAACAACGAGAGAAAGTAAACTTCAAACGTTAAATTCTTGAAACCCTCAGCACTTTCATGCAAACAAGGGCCACCAACACAAGGAATAACATATCTCTAACATGATTGTGATGCTACAAGGTTAGTCAAAAAGTTTTGAAAGCGACATCTATGGAGCAGTAGTAAAATCGAAATTTCTACGCCATATTAAAATTTTATCTTTCATTAAAACGAACTAAATTCAATTCATTCTTTGTTTACAATTTATTTGAAGTTGACGTGTCAACGTATTTTTAAGAATAGAAAAATCCGAAAATCGTGCAGTGATTAAATTCTTTGTTTTGGAGGGTTTATAGGCTGCTAAGATCCATGCAAAAATAGTGAAAGTATTAAAGAAGTCTTCTTCTTCATTTACAACCGTTCACCGATGGATAATGATGTTTAGTCGTGGTCGTACAAGCGTTGAAGACGATCCACGCTCAGGACGTCCAAAAAGTGCATCAACACCAGAAATCATAGCGAAAATACAGGATACGGTTTTTAAAGACCACCGAACGACTGTGGATGTGATAGCTGTCACAATCTTACATCTTACATCTTACATAGAACAACATGACATATTTTGGCTGAAGCTTTGGATTTCAAAAAACTGTGTGAAACGTCCCTTTTCAGGGTCGCCAAAGATTTTTTTAAGAATCTAATCATAGGATGTTCTAACATACTTACTCACTTACTTATGTTAGCCCAAAGTCCCATAAGAAGAGTACCTGCGTTGCAATGTTCCGCTACAAAACTAATGAAACTAATCGAACGATTTAAAGTAGACTACGTCAACCAGTCGCGTGTTAAACATAACCTCACTGATTTTTCATCTTTAAACTACGCCGTATCTTGTCAGTTTTAACGTAATATCATCTTGCATAACCTTAGATTAACTTCTTGTGGATAATGTAGCACTGAGAGTAGCTCAAGCATCCCCCTTGCTTAACCAAGACAAGAAGGGGTTCAGACTTTTATCAAAACATGCTGCTTACCCGAGAAATACATATTTTGAGTTTAAGATGCCTGGATAATTCTCATGTTTGGTTGAAATTTGAGTTTCATTTGTATGAGAGCCTTTCTTTTCAGAGAGGGGAGGGATCTCGAACCACCATAGAAAATTTTTTTGCATCCAAAAGCTTCCCAAATTTGACAATTTTTTTTCCATTTGCTTTATTAGTTCTCGAGTTATGCAGAAATGTGTGTTTCATTTGTATGAGAACGACCCTTTCATAGGAAGGATGGGTCTTGCACCGCCATAAACACATTTTGTGCATTCAAAAACCTCTACATGCCAAGTTTGGTTCGTTTACAAAAACGTTTACAATCGTTTGAGAGTGTATTTGTTTTCTTTATTCATTATTTCGTAATGATCGTATAGGAGAGCTGACTAACACCACTGGACATCTGCATCAATAAACACTGTTTATGAATAACAAAAGACAAATTAGAAAATTTGCTGTTTCACAACTATAGAACCAATACCTGAATAAAGCCATTCGCTTCAACTGCAGGTCAGTTTTCTTTCATCAATCAACGTGTTATGACGTGTTTCGTATAAGCTCTGAACGTCCGCGTATTTGTCAGAGCAGGAAAGAGTAAAAAATTGTGTTACCGTGTTTGTGATATCAGTTTGCGCGAAAACGCACGTTGTTTGAACAGATCTCATCAGGTTGTTTTGAATTTTTTGAAAAATTCTGATGGATATGGAAAAAATAAAAACAGATGGACCCAAGAAAAAGTTGTCAAAAAGATGTCAACGCAGAATAACTGTCAAAAGTTCTGAAGCAGATAAAGGCTGACCTTATGCTTGACGTTTTGCGTTCAACAGTCTACCGAACTTTAAAAGACTCTCCAAGCAGTCGGCGACAGGAATTGAAGCAAGCATCACGACTTCTACCCCGTCAAAGAGCAAAACCGACTTGAAATCACCCATGGCAATATGCGTAGAGATTGGAGTAAAGTGTGTAAATAATTTTTTTTAAGGTAGTTCAATGTTGTGAGAAATTTAATCTCGATGGAGCAGATGGAATCTCTTCGTACTGGAGAGATTTACGGAAAGAACCACGTTACTTTTTGTTACAGTTTGATGATTTGGGAGGCATTTTTTCAAAACGGAGTGGTGCAGATTGCTTTTCCGTCAACAAGAGTACATCGAGAAGCTTCAAACCCATTTGCTACCATTCTTGCAGCAAAACCATCGTGGTGATTGGGTATTCCAACAAGATAACGCATCAGTTCATAAAAACCGAGCTACCATGGCGTGGTTATCTGAGCATGAAATCCAAGTTATGGAGTGGCCAGCTTTTTCTCCAGATCACAATCTGATCGAAAACTTGTGCAGAATGATGGTACGTACAGTGTATGCAGACAACAAGCAGTACGGTAATGTTCAAGAGCACAAAAGAGCAATCTCATTACAAAGAAACAAAAGTGTTCACGAAAATGAAAACGGACCGTGAACTAGTTCACGTTTTCATGATTTTTACCCCAAAACGTGAACTAGTTCCCGATTACGGTGTATTTTTGCTTGTTCAAGAATTCATGATTGCAGTTCACGGATCCGGGCGCGGATTTTTTTTCCGTGCAGTGTGGAATGAGATACAAGTATCTACATGTCGCAGACTGGTTGAAATTATGCCAAAATATTTGAACTGATTGAGAACAATTGAGGTCCTACATTTGCAATTAAAATCGCAACATCGATTTCAAGAGAGTGTTCATTTGAGAGTGTATACTTCATCAAACATCTGCGCTAGGCTGCACCTAGAAGACTGGTGGCCACCCTGTATTCGCTGTTGCGAATAGCATTCCCCAAGCGATTCGGTAATTCACCGTCAAGTATATGTAAAGCTTTCCCAGGTAACCAATAAGCATTGAAAAATGCACTATTTTCGCATCATACTTGCATTTACGATTCTTCTTGCTGTACATTGGCTATATGAATGCATAGGTATTTTAAAATAGCATACGCAAAGCTACCGTAATGTTAACTGTCTGATATCTGTATTTTTTATGCTTGATAAATTATTAGAATTACGCACAGTAAATGCCTAATTAAAGTTGTTTACAACTCGATAATTGTCCGAATTTTCGAAGCGTTTCATCATCCTCGCTTACTTCTACATCAGAACTATAACAGTCCTCACTTTGAAGATTGAATCATCTTCATCCAAATTCTGCAGGCCATCTGTAAAAATTTGTAAACAACTTTAATGAAGCACTTTCAGTGCGTTATTCAAATAATATAACAAGCAACAAAAACGCAGATATCAGACAGCTAACATTCCGTATGCAATTTTACAACACCGATGCATTCAGACAGCCACTGTACAGCAATAAGAATCGTAAATGCAAGTATGATGCAGAATTAGTGCATATTTCAGTGCTTATTGGTTACCTGAGGAAATTGAAGTGTATATTGGGCAAATATTAAAACCGTTTCCATACGTTTCATATAGGTGAGACGTCTACCACAAAGCAGCGAGTTCAAATCCCATTATAGGAAATGGAAAAACTGCAGCGAATTTGAGTTTCCCCTTTCATAGGAAAAAATAGGGGGTCTAAACAGAAAGCAAACGTCCATCATCATCAGTGCGGGAGAAAAAAAACATATAAGAGGCAAAACAGGAAAATAAATCAAAACTACAATTGAAAATAGGTTAATTTTTTTTAGCTTCGCATTTTAAAACAAACATTTAGTCAGCATTCTAAAAGCTAAACTCCCCAGCAGTAGAGCAACATTTCAACTGCTGTCATCTAGCTGTTATTTGAAAACGTTACCAATCCATGCTACCAATGGATACTTCCAATGAAATACTTCCACACAAAAAAAAAAAATATTTTAAAATTTAAAGTCAATTTGCAAAAAACTGCTATCTAAGTATTGGACGATGTTTTTTTAATATAGACGATATAACTGCCAAAAAGATCGCCATACATTGCAAGATGGGCACTTTTAGGTAAATTTTTTTTTTTTCAAATAAATTTTACATGTCAACATAACTCGAAATGCAAAGACTTACAAAAAAGTGATGTATGAGTGACTTTTAGAAAATTGTCTTAGCTCTTATGAAAAAAAATGTAGAAAATTGCAAAATCGATTCTTACACACTAAAAATAAATTTAAAATTTAAAATCAATTTGCAAAAAATGGCTGTCTTAGAATTGAACGAGTTTTTTCTTAAAAAAGGCAATACAATTATCTAAAAATTTGTCATACATTGCAAGATGGGCACTTGAAAAGTGCACAAAAACTTTTCCATACCCCAGTTTTACCGTGTATCCCGCAAACTTGTCTAGTTATGGTCTTCAACACTCCTATTGAATCCAATGAAATTTAGCAGTCATAAAGAATTAAATGTTTTGAACATTTGGTAAAAACAACTATCATATAGACTACAATTTAAAAAGGGTCAAAAACATTAAATCTAGACTAACATTTGAAAAGGGCGGGAGAACAAAAATGTAAACAAATCATATTGTATTATACACAGATTGAACAATTTCTGAACAATTAATTTACCTTGACAATGACATTAAAATCAATTTTGCACATCCTTAAACAAGAAAAATAATTTATGGCGTTCTTCCGGATCACACATTGCTCTAGTTATTTTGCTATTTCGCCACTTCTTTTCAGTTATGCCTTGTTCAGAATACGGAGTTGTAACATGATACAAGGCTATCTTGATGACGTTTTTCGTGTTGATAATTTTTATAACACCCTTGTATTATGTTACAACTTCGTAGTCTGAACAAGGCATTAGCTTCAAATCCTGGCAAATAGTTCAATATTTCAGGCAAACACTATTCTAATCATCGAAGTATATGATGACATGAGTTTGAAGCATAAATTTACGGATTTTATGCGTAAATATAACTTTATTCTTATTAACATTTGACAATAACCATTACACCATAATCACTAAGCAGAAGTTATTTCGCCGCATATTTTCGTCCGTTATAATGTTTAATTGGAATTATGCCGTAGGCATAATGTTGTTGATTTCCATTGATTGTTCTTACGCCGTCGATAGGTTGCTATGGATAACGTTTCATGGAGCTTGATTTTGCTTCGCGCTGATGAAAACAAATCCTAATCGGGAAATGCCAAAAAGTGCCGGAATGTATCAAGTAAGTAGCTGTTTACAGTTCAAATGTGTTCTTATCGCGGATATAAGTTTTAGGAGCATTGTCTTCATGAAGCTGAGTTACATCACCGAGCAGAACTTTAACGATCGGCGAGATGTTTATGGTGAGTGGGACAGTCACATGGAGGTGGACTGTATTCACGGAGCGATTGAGAGGGATATCGAAACGCCTAGAGACTGGGCTGTGTTTATAAGCCAGATAAAAAGGAACTGTAGTAAAAGAGCTTGACCAACATCAGCTTTTGTCACTAAAAAGTTTTTCTAGTCGGTACAAGAAGCCTCGTCTTAACTCAGTCCCTAGTTTTGAAAATCACATGTGGGGTTATGTTTGAATACCGTTCTTCTTGCCCTGAAATCGTGTTTTATAAAACTGACATGATGTCTGATAATAACTTTCAAGTAAGGATTTGTGATAACGATACCATAAACAATGAACCGTTGCCACTTTCACATCTACTGAAATCAGAACCTATTCCGCTGCCGTATGAAAAGCATAAGGATCTTAAGAAGCTAATGCCCTTCGTTGGGAATAAGATGTATTATGAGGCGATGCTGATGAGCCTGGTTGTTCCAAAGCGTGATCGGAAGGCGAAGACTGCTATGGAATGGCGAAGACTGTAAAAACATGATTAAGAATCCGCAATTCAAATTGTACAATAAGAACAATGTTCATTCGATACAATGAACTCTTACCTCTGATTTTCCTAATGGTTACTAGACTCATATAATTAGTAAAATTAACTGATTTTGTATGGTAACACTGGGTCGTAATTCCTCACCACTTGATTAATGTGGCTGAAGAGCGTAGGCGTAATGACAAATAAGATGCCAGAATGTCATAATTCAACGGCGTATTTCCAATGCTGGCAGTTTAACAGGCGGAAAACCTCAGGCGTAATAACACTCTAGAAATAAACAGGGCGTATTTTGGTTTTTATCAATTTTTACTCACTGAAACATATTACTGCATGAAATGTGTGAAAAGGTTAAGCACTGCATTATTATTCAAAATCTGAGCATAATAAATGGTCCATTGGAGCTTTCTATGAAAAATAGGATTTGATTTTCGTTTTCCAATCTTCGCCTCCCATTTTCTCGGTATCATGATTTTGAAATACCGCCCTTTTCAAATGTTAGTCTAGAAATATCCCTTGACATCAGTAAAACAGAACCAAAAGTGTACGTTTAGGTACAAGTCATTCATAACTGCTTGTTCGAATGTTCCTAGTTTTAGGGGCGATTCAAATATGGCTTCGTATATCTTTGGGGGGGAGGAAGGTCAAGATTTGTTACAGAATGTGTAAAAGGTATGGGAAAAATTGTGATAGAGGGGTGCTGACAAATCTAAAAGAATAGCGGACGTCATATTTGAATCGTCTTTAAATGGATATGCATCAAGTCTTATCAAATTAAAAACAAATCTAATTTGATAAGACTGGATGCATATCCATTTAAAGACGATTCAAATATGACGTTATATGAATTTTCTTAATACTGGTTATGTCAATGAAAACTCATAGATTTTTGCTTGGTAAGGGGTTTATTTTATTTATTTTTATATGTACATCTTCACGTAATTAACATAGCTTCATATATTTAATTTATAAAACTTTCACACACAAAGTGAATTTCTTTTGATTATCATTTGAATCAGAAAATCTGTTAGCTGAAATTCGATTCTCTGAAATAGCTACAAAACAATGAGCCTGTGTAACAGCCTGTGAAGCAAAAATCTAGTTTTGTAATACTGATATTTGACTGTTCAACTGCCCAGTTATATAGTTCTCAAGGATTTTTGATTGTATTTCCATAATGTTGATCAAGGCTTGCTCTCTTTGCCATTCGCTTGAGATTACCACCAATAGCATTACATGGACCTTTCCCATGAGACGTTCCACTTTATATATGGACTTGAAATTGCACACGCTGGCAAAGTTATAATGGGCCGCTGCTCCATCTGACATGAAAAAAATGTTTGAGCAATATATTGAATTTTGTTTTATGAAATCTAGCAATTTTGATATAAAAAACTGATCTACTATTGAGTCATGGGTCAATACTTCAGATACTATGATAAAGTTTTTGTTTCCCAATTTATTGTCCATCTTCTAATATACTTCAAAGATTTGGTAATAAACAGGATCAACCACCTGGTTTAATTGTATTATCACTATAGTTTAAAAAAATATAATTCAAAACAAGCCCTTTCCAAATAGCACCCTTGATTTTTAAAACATTCAAAGACCCTTAAAAAATCCAAATTTCCATCATAACTAAATTTAATTGGGTTCTGTGTGGATTTAGGACCAAATTATAAGATAAGTTATGCTGAGATACACTGTTAAAATAGGACATTAAAAATTTGTTGTTAGAAAATTTATTTTTTTCCTTAAAAGCCATCTTGCAATGTAAAACGAACTTTTAGACAATTATATTGCCTATATAGCCATTTTTTGCAAATTGACTTTAAATTTTAAAGTTTTTGTTTTGTGTGTAAGAACCGATGTTTTTCATAATTGTTTTCATAAAAGTAAGGACGATTTTCTAAAAGTCACTCATACATCACTTTTTTGTAAGTCTTTTCCTATTTGAGTTATGTTGGTTTGAAAAAAATCGATCAAAAAACTTAAGCCATTTTCAAATGGTAGTCTAGATACAGCAAAGTATGCAAAGTTACATGAAAAGACATAGTCTACCCAATCCACTAAGTTTCCTTGGATTCTGAGAGGGTGCGGCCAACCACGAAGACGAGTTGGCGTGAAATTCGTCATAAGGATGTATTCATGTAAGAATTATCGATGTAAAACATAGGTTTGCTATTGTTTGACGTCTAATAAATAAACTCGCCAAGAGCGCTCTCTCATTTGCTGCAAATGTTGCTCCCAGAAAAGCCGTATTTGATCAACATTCGAGCAAGACCGGTGCCGATATTACCTTAGCCTGGGATCTCTATTTACACATTGAAGATGTGTGTTAGTCCCATGCATGATCTGTTGATTCTATGTTTAATTACAGCTGATCTGGCAATAACGGAGTCGCAACCTCGGGCGGTTAATCATGCACATACTGCTCTCCGGGAACTGATTGCAGCTCCCTGTACTCTAACGCAACCCACATTTCTTCAATTAAATATGCAAGAACTGAGCACATATCCCTTTGGTAAAACTACCCATTTATGCATTAATGAAATTCAAGATCCTTTGATGTTGCTATTAATATTGCATATTTTTCGGAATGCACAATAATGGCTCTTCTTTTGTTAATTTCTGAATATTCCACGCATTCGCCAATCCGTTCAAAAATGTATGTTTCATGTCATTAAGGACGGTGAACATTTAATGAAAAATAAGCCACCATAACGTTGGAAGCCGACAATGAACCCAAGACATCAATTAAAAATTCCTTTTGATGGCATAATGGGCTGGGCCTTTCTGGGAAACAAATTCCCGCTATCTCGAACCACCGAATGACGGAGCGTTCTTTGATTTACCCAACCTTCCGCCATCAAGCATCCGTTAATCGGATTAGGAGACGCCCATTTTGCATCACACACACATTTGTGCAACTTTACTAGAGAAGGCACAATTTCAAAGGGGTAAAATGATTGCGGTGAAAATGGTGGCGTTGAATTATTAAAATCACCCGAACAGTTAGGACACTTTGATGGCGATGGCGTAGGCGTCGTCGCCATTCTGAATCTGAATGATTAATATCTGCCGGCTTCGAGGCATGTGGTTTATGTCTGCCGGGCGCTGTGCTCAATCTACAATCGCGGTAAATTATTGTACCCCTTTCTTCCAACAGACCCCAAGGCTGCCGGGATTGTAGTTGATAACAGTTTAGCGGAATAATAAATACCAATAAAGATGATAGAGAGCCACAAGCATGCGCAGGGGTAATTCGGAATGAACGCATCAAGAAAAAATAATGACTCTCACGGATACCGATTCCCAAAAATTTCAAAAACAAAAACTTTTCCGAACGACCGACTCGAGCGCATTCGCGCCGTCTGTTTCGATTCATAAAAGCGAATTTTATGACAGTCGTAACAATGCAATCGAAATTAATTTTCATAGCCATCTACTGGCACAATAAAATGTAATTTCCCGAAAACGAAAAATATTTCCAGTGGCTCTCTGGAGCTCGCTACGGGGCAATCAATTCCGGACGAACCTAACGAAAAAAAAAATGATGAAACTTTCCGACTACCCTTTTCTATCTTTTTGATATTGAAAACCCAACATTTTATGGGAACCATTTTTCCATTAACCATAAAATCCACTGACATATTTTTGTGCCTGGCTCAGTCCGTTTCGGCTTCCGGTGCATGAGTGGTATTATTTTACCTGATTCGGCCGGAATGTGAGCGGCAGACGAGCCAGCTTATGCATCCATGACCGGGCATGGAGTCATTTTAATTTCATAAATTTTAAGCCGGAGCTTTGAGTCCACCCGACGACGACGCGGGAGGGAGGATGCATGTGTCGGAATCGGATTGAGATTTACACATTCATGGGACATTTTCGTGACCAATAATAATGGGTTTGTATTATGGGGGCGACGGGGGTTTGCCGGGGGTGGATTTTTGGCCTGGAGGAGCTTCAACGCTCAGGGGCAAAACGAGTGTCCTGATGTAATGGGAGGTTATAAGCTTTTGCCGAGTGATGTTGATGTGAAATGTTTTGTAGATTTTGTCTACACGGTGAAAATAGTAACATTCGAAATGAGCTGAACAATAATGAAAAATAATGGAATTTGTCTGATTTCTCAATCCATCCGAGCAAACAAACATGTTGGTGAATTTAGATCGTGTAGACCTGTTGATAGCATTGCTGAATTGTGACGTTAGTAACGAGTAAGTATGATCAAAAGCTTACCAATTCAATCATTTTAATCAAATCCAAGGGTACAGTTTGGAAGGTTCACATCACAAGAAATTCACAATTTACTTTTGCTGCTTGCGTTTGAGTCAAGTCTTGAATGTCTGCTTCAATTTCACTCAATAACCCATGGCATACTACGTGATTTTTCTTCAATCCATTCCGTGCAAGTTTGTATTGATAGTTTTGTAAAGCGAATAAATAAAAACTACTCGAGAGAAACCGAATCCATTAGTGGAAAAGTCAAACTAAGTTCAGAGAATCGTTGTAATACAGAGCCAGAAAAGCACACCCGATTCCAGTCTGAACTGTAAGCGTTTCGGCTTGATTTCCTTGTCCGCAAACAGAGGCTTTGTTGACCGTACAGATTATCAGTAAGTGAACAGCAACTTTCGACAAACATTATGCCTACAATAGACTTAAATGTCCTTAATTACGTTTAAGGAGTATTTCACCATACAGTGGCAGCATCTTGGGCAAACACGGTAGCGTTCCCAGACAGGAGAAGGAGTTTTCATGCTAACGATCCGACGAAGGAACAAAAGAACAAAAGGTTTGTTTTGTTTGCGATAACAATAAGAAGGTAAATGTACGGTGAAAACTAGGCTCGTTAATTCGTCGGCTTTCGACATTAGGGAAAATGTTCAATTTAATCGGACCAACACACAGAGCACAGTGGATGAAATGGGAGCCGAAAATGGACACATTATCTGCCGATAAATGGAAAAAAAATGCAGAATCGAAAGGTGCTGTCAAGATAGCTGATTTTCCCAATGAAACATTTCCAGATTGAAAATATATACCCGTAAAAAAAATCTCATAGATTTACAATTAAATGTATTGTTACCATACGATAGAATCATTCGTATTTAAAATTGACTATATTGTTCAAGACGATAAGATGACAATAAAAGTTATTGTTTCCACAATAGAATCTAATGTAAATTGCGACATCGACAATAGAATCAGGGGGTTGTTATGTATCTTAACTATAGAAAAAATCGTTTTTCTCCGAACAAATTTGAGTCAATTACTATCGTTTCATTGTTTCACAATTGTTGAAAATTCTAGCATTTAGAGTGAATAGTAGTTCTGTTGTAATGACAATATTCATTTTTCATTTACCTGATACATGAACAATAAGATTCATGGTCGGCAATAGATTTAAATGTTACTTTATATTATTATATTGTAATTGTATGGTAATTTTTATCCGGGCATACAATTACATACATACAATACAATAATATAAAACAACATTAAAATCTATTTCTGACCCTGAATTTTATTGTTCATAAATCAGATATATGAAAAATGAATATTGTCATTACACTAGATCTACAATACACTCCATATTCTAGAATTTTTAACAATTGTGAAACAATACAATTAATAGTAATTGACTCAAATTTGCTCGGAAAATAATGTTTTTCTATAGTTAAGATACATAACAACCCTCCTTTTCTATTGTCGATGTCTCAATTTACATTAGATTCTATTATGGTAACAATAACTCTTATTGCAATTTTCTCATTGTAAACAATACTATTAATTGTACATACTATAGATTCTATTGTATGGTTACAATATATTCAATTGTAAATCTATGAGATTTTTTAATTCGGGTTGCTCGCCCAACAGCAACAATTTAAGGTGAATTGCTGCTCTTTAAACTACACACCGCCATTGTTTGTGATTGGACAACGAATCGCATTCCACCAGATTGCTTACAGCAAGTAAGAGCATCATTAACGGTGGGGTATAGAAGCCCGTTTAGCAGCGCTCTATCATCACTCACCACCGTACCGGTCGCTGCTAAACGCGCTACCAAACTAGTAGCGAGGCTTACGGGAAGAGTCGGATGCTCAAATTTAGCAGCCCGATTGCAGCGCGTGAGGCGGCTGGTACACGGAGAAAAACAATTAGAAGAAAAATAAGTATTTTCCATTTAATTCCAACTACCTTTGCCTGTCTTGACAGATACGCGTATTACGTCTATAATGTGCAGACTTCTTCAGTGTCTCGTACTAATAACTCGACTCGAGTCACTGGCAGTATAAATGGAGTAAAGGAGATTTGGGGCGAAGGCACTATTCTATCATTCCAAAGGTGTCGAAGGAATCTTGGTTTGGGGGGATGGATGTGGGTCGAGACTTCATTCGCGTGATGTCTGAGCTTTATGGTTTCCTTCGGACTCGAGGTAGACAAACCAATGTACCGATTCGAGATATTTTGGCTGTACGTGTTCTGGAGTGTATGAAACTCATTTATGTGTTTTTGACTAAAATTTGCCTTAGATTGTAGTTGTAGTTTAAAATGTATGTTTACTATTAGCACAGAGAACAGACATCCAGGCTCGAACATTTTCCCCCCAATTTACTGTGTAAATTTTTAAAAGCAAACCGTTGGAAAAACAACGTCATCTAGTCTAGGTTTCACCAAACTAAAATTGACAAACTATCCCAATCTAGAGGCGGGCAAGTGGTGCCATCTACATACGATTCACCAAAACTAACGGAAACGAACTGAAATTTAAAATGGCGAAGTGAAATCTACAAGTTAAAGAAATTTACACACGGAGGGCACTCTAGCTTGGATGTCTGTTCTCTGTGCTATTAGTTTTTTTTTATTTGTGTTTGTTTTTTTTTCTCTTTCTCAAAAATGTTCAAGTCAAAAGAAAACCAAAAGTTGTATAGTTATTAGTTATGATTAGACAATCTAGAATTTAGAATAAATGTGTTATGTAAACCAAACTTCAAATTCCCACATATCATCCGTTAAATTGTTATTCCTATTAACCTCGAGACGGCCGCGAGTAGGGGAGGATGGTACAAAACGCACCGTTTAAGCAACATCGTGAATAACTAGGGAATGGAAGCTGAAGTTTACGAACAAGTTATTGAGTATGGTGCATTATGATGTTTTCGTTGTAGATCAAATGTTATTTAAATTCAAAACAATGATTCACGATTTTTTAAAACTTTTCAAATTTGATCCCAAGACGACACCGGGGTAAAACGCCTGCTTAATTGCTCAATATGCACCCCAAAATTGGGGTTAGACGCACCACAATACTGGGATATGATGCACCACATTATTGGGTTTGCATGCACCGCTTGTAAAAAGCAAAAACACTGGTACAAAAAGTTACTCATTAGAGGTGTAAAGATGAAACATATCGCCACGTGCTCTTTGCTCTGTTTGGTATTCAAGAAGCCTATGGGTATAGAATAAAGACGTTGCGTAAAACGTTGTGATATGTTGCCAACTCCTCATTATATACACGCTTAGAATAAAGTACCCATAGGAGCAGTTAAGTGTGGGAAGCACGTTGGTTATAATTGTGTTTATCTACCATTGGGTTCAAATTACTTACTATTCGGTAGAATTTTACCAGAAGTAAGTTATTAATACCCAACGTTGGCTTCATACACTCAACCGCTCCATTGGGTATTTTTTTCTAAACGTGCAGACGTATACAAATCGCCGTGGTGCGTTCTGCCCAGTTTTAGTTTTGCATGGTTTTGTCTAAATATTCTGAAAATACGTGGAATTATAGTGAAGTTTTGATACTATCTTAAAGTTTTGTGGTGTGTAATATAAGTGAAGTGAATTTATTATAAATCATGGATATTAATGCGTGGTAAAAGATTATTTGATTAACCCTATTATTTACATGTGAGGTACAGTCGGAACAATTTCTTCAATTTTGATCATATTTTGGTGTATTTAGTGCCTTGTTGTTGTACTATAAAATTATCAGTTATGCTGTTTTATTTAAGAATTGATAAAGTTTCATTCCATTAAAGCTATAGCTTTGAAGATTTCAGCATATTTATTGAGTGGGTTATTCTACCCCACCAGTGCGTTTTGTACTGTTCTCCCCTAATCGGGTTTATCCCCCTAACTTTAGTTTTAAGATAACTGATGTATATAAAATTGAAAACTTGGCTCTGTAAAGTTGATTCGATTGAGCCTGTACAAATAAATGATTTAATTCTACCTCTCTACCGGTACGCAATAGGGTAACTAAATTGATCACCGCTATAGCAACGACCGATGTGGAGAAGGGTGGCTAAACGAAAATGAGAGCGCTGCATCGCTTCCGAAATAGCAGCGCTACTGTTGCCCACCGTTAATGATGTTAATGAATAGTTCTTAATGAAACATGGAATATTTAGTACAGATTCTGAGTTATATTAATTCTAAAATTTTGAGGTATTGGCTGCTGGCGAGAGTGGTTCAGCGAAAGCCCTTAATGCAGCCGAAATACGCTCTCTGATTGTCATGCGTGAGCATTGGTGCTCGAAGAATTGCTCTCTCTCTCTCTCTGTTCTGATTTGTTTTCTCTTAAAAGCGATTGGCTTGGAACCAGGGTTGCCAAATGCACGGATTTATTCAAGTTGACACAGATTTTTTTCGTTTTTTTATACAAGATTTTTGGGAATTGCTTGTCCACTAAAAAACCTCAAATTCAAAATAAGAGTACAGTTTAGGACCCAACTTTTTATCAATACTACTTTCACTGTGCTGTTAAGGCCCATGCAGCAAAATAACACAATTGACACTGACACTATAGTGACAGATGACTGTCTGAAAGTCAGTTTGTGTGTGTGCCCCCAAATGATTGCTCCATACATATTTTGAGATTATTATTGATTTTTTTTTTATAGAATTTCTCAAAGATTCTCAGACTTTCCTTTGGATATTCCTTCTTATATTTCTATAGGTATGCTTTAGACGTTTGTATGCATTCCTCCAGGGATTTTTTCAGAAGTTTCTTCTGGATTCGCATCGGTAGTTTTTCAAAACTTTCTTCTGATGAAATGTTTGGAAAAATCCCTGATCATGGAAAGTTTTGTGATTTTATTGGCATCCATAGAGGACACCTGAAAGAACCACACAAAAACTATACACTCAATCCTGAAGTAATTCTTGCAGAAAATCCTGATTTGTTGGACAAATCTAAGAAGATATTTCTGCATGAATTCCATGATGTCGTACATTTAATTTTTAACTTTAAAAATAACCCATTACATATAGTTCTCCAGATATTAGATACTTCAATATTTTTTCAGGTATTCCGCTGGAAAAGTGTTTGCACAAATGTTGGCAGAATTACTTGCAGTGATTTTTACTGTAATGCTGTTCTTCTATTTTAGAAGTATTCTTATGCATTTAGGCTGAGGAATTTTGGGAAGTTAGAATAATGTTCTCGATAGTTATTTTTGCTATTCGAAGCACAGTTATTTCACACGTGATTTTTTGGGATGTAATTATATATAATAAAAAGTTCTAGCTCAAAAAAGGTTTGTGAGTATTGGGTTCTGACCGGTCCTTTAAGAAGCCGCTGCAATGTGACTGTTCTCATTTGATAATTATCAAATGTACTTGCCACTTGTTGGTTGTTTGAGCAATTTACGCAAAAAACTGATTTTTTCTAGAACAAATGATGCGATATATCGGCAGTTACTTGCCCTGTAGCCTCAAATAATCCAAGGAATTCCAGATGATACATTTCTGTATCCGTCTGCCATCAGATGGCTTTCGTTGGAGTCGGTTGTCTAATGGAATATGGAACGGTTTTCGGAGCTCGTGTTGTTTTTCTCGTTCTAATCCAACTGAGACAACGGTTTGATTCCCAAGCAGGAACGAATAACTTGATAACAGGCCTTGGTATTCAAGAGCGATGCTTAAGAGGTAAACACCTGAGGTGCTTGGTTTCGAAATTGTTCGTTTCCAAATCTGGAAGTGTGTTGCAGTGCCTTTTTCCAAATGATATCGGTAATATTTTCACGTTGGTTTTATTGTATGTGAAAGTAACCTCAGAATGGACGTGACTCTCCAGACACTCTGAAATGAGAGGCTGGATCTGTAAGAGGCTGGATCACGGTCCGCTTTCATTTTCGTGAACACTTTTGTTTCTGTGTATAGGCCGAGGCACAGAAGCATCAGTGAAGAGGAAACCGTTACTGCGCGGAGGTCAGCCTGGATGTAAAAATTGCCTTCAATAGTGCCAGCTGGGCAGCAATCGCCGATTCGTTACACAGATTGAGGGTGCCTTAGTATCTGTGCCAGATTCTGAAAAGTTATTTCCAGAATCGCAGACTGATTTACGAAACAGACGCCGGAAAGAAGAGTGGCTATTACGGCGGGCGTTCCACAGGGATCTATATTGGGACCGACCCTCTGGAATGCCATATACGACGAGGTATTAAAGCTGATCCTTCCCAGAGGAGTGAAAATCATCGGCTTTGCGGACGACGTGGCGCTTCTAGTGATCGGTGAGTCACGGGAAGAAGTCAAAGTACTGGCCACGGAGGCGATAGATACGGTGGAAGACTGGATGCGTGGGAAGAAACTATCACTAGCTCACCAGAAGACCGAGCTGGTGATTATCAGCAACCGGAAGACAGTGCAGCATGCAAGAATCATGGTCGGCAAGTGCATCATTGACTCAAAGCACAAAGTCAGGCACTTGGGAGTCATGTTGGACGATCGACTGAACTTTAATAGTCATGTCGACTACGTCTGGCAGTGATCTCATCACTATCCCGGATCATGCCCCACAACTCTGCGATCAGCAGTAGCAAGGGGAGACTACTAGCGAGCGTGAATTTCATAAGGCTAACTTATGACTGGATTTTGATTCACACGACGCTGTTCTTGTACGCCTTCAAGCTCTTCAGTTTTCTAGTGTTGATATATACTAGTGGGAAAGTCACTGGACCCAAACCTCAACGTTCAAGGTTCGAATCCAGGTTGGTCCATATTTTTTATTTTTTAACGTAAGACTACGTTTCTTTTTTCTATACCGAGTCAAAGGTTTTTGAACGCTAATAATTCTCGATTAACTGAACACAATGACTTCATTTATACACCATATGATCAGCAAAACTTACAATTTTTTGCATTGAAATAACAATTAACTGCTATTAATATAAATAGTTCAATTTTTAACTTAAAAATGAGCTTCTTTTGCTCCTATACAAATCTCCGTATGAACAGGTTGAAAATATGTTTTCCCTATCCGGGTCCTCAAAAGCGGGTAACAAATGGTTCAAATTACCTTCTTCTTTTTATTTTATTTAGCTTCATTCCATGGTGAACTCAGAAACAGCCCATTCCTCATCTGCACAATTATTTTGCTTTGTTGCCGATGTCGGATTTCCTAAGTGAGGCACGTCTCCTCTTTAGAATTTTGCTTTGTACTGTATTTTAGTAAATCTTTTCGTTTAAGGCTATGCTATCAACGCTAGTATATAGCACGCGAGGAATACTGAAATGATTTCAGTTTTCGACATGAGCTCTCAGCTGGTGGTTCGGATAGGGCTTTGTCCACCCGCCACAGTCCACCCGGTTGTGGTATGGGAGACAGAGTCTTGCAAGACCGGCTAACCAGACAGTTATCGCTTTTCATGTCTATCCAATACAATGATAAAATAAAGCATGGCCTAGAAAGATGAATATCACGAAACTGCAGTATGGAGCAAAATTCGTAACAAGGGACGGGTCCAAAGCAAAAATATAGATCTATTTTAACCAACCATATGTGTAATGATACGTATAAATTAGATGATATCATTATTACTATAAACTAAAGTTGTCCAACGAGAACCAGGTTCCTGATATAACCTAGAACAAATTTTTCAACATCCTTATATTTCATAAGGCAATATTATGAAATTTATACTGATTTCTTACAGCAAATAATCATACTGCAGTCTTATGAACACCGAAAGTTTATTTCGCTGAGTGTAGTGATTGTAAGCCCGCATGCTTTTCATGAGGATCCAGTCAGTAACTGAAAACCGTTCCACTGTGGAAATCCGTTTTGGCAGATGCTCAGTATCCAGCAGAAGTGTACCCAGAAGTACATGTTTTCTGTCATTTTTCACGGATATTTTCGCACGAATCCGCTTTGGAGGTTTATTGACGTTCTGTGTCAATAACCGCAAAGCAACAATAAACAGTTCCATCAGATTCTACCTCCGCTACATCACACAAATTTACTATTATGCAACCACGGTTTATTTCCATTTCACTTATCCGCGTCGATTACTTGATGGATGAACTTTCTGATTGATGACTGCAAAACGTTTTCGGAACATATGATTAGTCTCTTCAGTTGAATAAAATTGGTAGATCAACTTTGTATTCGATCCGTTTCCTTGAAACGAAAATTGATGTTGGAAGGAAGAATAGAGTAAAGCAAGAACAGTATAAACCAACCTCGCTCTTTAGTCACTCACAGATACTCTCTTCAAAACGTCAATAGGTTCATTCGAGAATACTCTCACGCCCGCACCATTCCACTCAATTTCGGGTCGTTTTTGACTCACTTTCGTCAAAAGTTCAGTCATTCAAGTTTGAGTTGTCGTGATTACCAAATCAACAAATCAACAACATCGGCATGCATCGAATGGATGTTAACGATTTGTCAATTGTTCCATCACAACTTCGTTTACTCACATTTGAATGACTCCACTTTTGATGAAAGTGAGTCAAAAACGATTCAAAATTGAGTCGGACAACCGGGCGTGAGCAAGGTTGCGGCTTATCATTTTTGACTTATCCATATTCATTTGCCGGTAGCTCTTCTCAGAAGCTCAATTTCAAAATATAATGTATGATGAATTTATGGTGCTTGAGTAGACCTACAACTTGGTCTAACAATACATAGCTCTATCTCTTATATTTGAGGAATAAGAGCGTATATTCGCAGTGATCTACGCGATGATATTCGCGGTGAAGATCACGCGATTATCATCGTGAAGATCACTGTGAATATACGCTCTCATGTCGAAGATATAGGAGTTAGAGCAATGTACTGTTAGACAAAGTTGTAGGTCTACTCATGCACTACAAGTTCATCATACCTTCATATTATCAAATCGACCCTCTGAAAGGAGATATTAGCAAATGAATATGCCTGAGTCAAAAATGATAAGCCGCAACCCTGGGCGTGAGAGTATTTTCGAATAAACCAGTCGACGTTTTGAAGAGAGTATCTGTGAGTGACTGAAGGGCGAGGTTGGTTTATACTGTTCTTGCTTTACTGTATTCTTCCTAGATTCAACATCAACTTAGCCATGATTTGGAATGCTTCTCTTTGGAAAACCCCAACCGATTCGAGTCACCCTCTAATGGCTGACGTCGTCCGATCCGGGTTAATAAAGCGAACCAGAAATAACAGACTCCGTGCGCAACGAAAAATAACCTCACATTAAATACTTCCATTAACTTTTCATCACCCATAAGCAAGAAGAAGTGATTTCAAAAGTTTCAGACAAGTGTGTTAAGGTCACTTCTATTCAAGCTTTAAGTTCGCAATACATTTAAATTACGTTCATAGGTCGTCGTCAGCCATCGGATGAGACAGACACAAAGCCTCGCACCGTTGAAGAAAATGGCGATGATCATCCCACTCTCTCGCACACTGTTTCTGTTTTTGAAACCGTTTGGGGATATGTCAAAACTTTTCCCCATCCCCCGAAGGTAACCCGAAACGAGCGCAGTGGTGAAAAATTTCCAAGTGTGCGTGTGCGCTTTTCGGAAAAATGTGACGCTGAAAGTTGCTGAAATAAAAGTTCTTCTTTAATACCCAGGATGGAAATGGAAGTGAGGCAGAAGACAAAGTTTTGCCGTTCGCTCGGTGCCGGAATCGACATTTTCGGTCACATAAGTCTCGTATGTCAAATATAACAGTGCGGAAACTAAGAATGATTCCCGAAATTATTCACGCAGGTTTACACGCTTGAAATTATTCACGCAGGTTTACACGCTCGATGTGATGTTAGGAATCATTGTCAGTCAAGATGAAAGGGACAATCAAATGAAGGTGGTCCCCTCTTTTGTCATTACAGCATTCTTCACAAAAACGCACGCATCAGTTAGTAGTTGTGAGTTTCATTGCGTGACGATTAGCGAAATTTGTTTGTCATTCCTGTTCCACTCTAGCCCTTCCAACAGTTCCAACTTGAAAGGCTCCAATGTCAACACACTCAGGAAAACGTGCTCAAGGGGAATTCGATTCCGTTGCGTGTCGGTCAACTTTTGTCGAATGTTATAGGTATGAATTTTAGCTCTAACTCTTGAAACATTCCGGTTTTGGCCGGGACGGACGGATCCGCACGGAAAAGGATCCTTCCGGCAGTGGGTTTCGGAATGATTTGTGATAGCTTTGAAGGATGAATAATTCCATGAAAAGTGAGGCAGCAATCGGACCCGACCGTCTGAATTATTACCAACATTTGATGTTGATTCCGGAGAATTTGAATATCGTTGCTGGAAATTGCTAATCGGGAGACCCCGATATAATATTCCCGGAAAGGGAACGTCCATTAATTACGTCACGCAAAAAATGACTTATTTCAAATCATTGGTGTTTTTTTTCATTGGAAAATTGAGCGAAAAGGGCATGTGTTTTGTTTTTGATTCGCAACATCTGAGATCACTCAAGTTATGTCCAACCTGAAATAACCGTTGTGTTACCTATGGTACAGTACATTTGATCACTTAAGTGATTTCAGGTATAGATTTGAATGAAATGTATTATTTCTACCCACATTATTTAATATTTAAGCAAGGCATCATAACAACAGTGATCATAGTTTCATGACTAGTTGTGAAAGGAGTTCATCATAATGGAACAAAGTGGCATAAGGATCAGAATTAAAGGTTGTGCACGTATCAATAATCCCTGGTGCAACCTCCAAAATTTAAGTAACATATCATCAGCTATGCTAGAAAAAAATACATTCCTGGGGATCTGACCACAAATTTAATGAAACAATGCGTATTTGCGAGTCATGCCGTGGAATTTTGACGCACCATTGTAATCCCAGTACTAAAAAGAGGCATTCAGATAGAAACGAAGCAAATTGTTATCAGGATTTCAAGGACCCACAACCGTCGACAAGTCATCAGGAATCGGATGATACATTAGGTAATTTTTTTCTCCATAATCTTACCATTTAAATCTGTGTCAAAGTGTTTGAGTAACATATTGTATGTCAATAATAACTTTTAATTTATTATATTTTACAGAAGCGGTATAGTCATTGGAGTCAATCGCATCCACGGATGAGCTGCAAGCTCCACATAATGTGAATAAATTCATTTCCATAGTTCAAACCTTGTCACCAATTTCGTCGAGGAATATACGGAGTGTGAATTATTGCGTAAAAAAGTCCAAAGAAATCTCCAAAGCAGTTCGTAAAAATTTGTTCGGTATTCATCCAGACGATGACGACGCTAACTATGATATGATGATGCAGTTGAAAGAGAAGTTCAATTCACCTACTACGAGGAAGAAGTCACCAATTAAAAGTTTTGTCGGTACTTGAAGTCATGGTCAGTGAATAAAATCGTCAGTGGGTTCAATGCATCGCATCACACATTAAAACAAATCAAAAGCCTTGTGAAAGCTCAGGGTATTATTTGTACTGCTGAATCACGAAGTGGTCATGGATGAAGTGCTGGTGATAGGCAAAAAGTTTAAAAATTCTTCTACAGCGATGAAATCAGTACGCCTATGCCAAGAACTAATGATTTTGTTTCTGATACCCGTGTACAGTAGCGTGTATTAATGATGTCTTTGAAAGAAGCATACATGATTTTTAAAGAAAAATGCAAAGACCTTAAAAATGGATTTATTTCATTCACTCAGCTCAGACTTAAACATTGTATACTTCTGAAAAGTAAAGGCACAACTAATGTATGTGTTTGCGCTATTCATGAAAATGTTAAATTGATGATTAATATTGCAAAATTTGATCATCAAAAAGAAATAATGGACAAAAATTCTTTGAAGTATCCCAATCAGAACTACAGATGGTTATTTGTGAACATGTGAAACAAATAGTTCTAGAGAAGGTGTCGAGAGAGAGCTTTCATCAGTATTAAAATGGGATGGCAAAGAAGATGTTGTTTTTCAGCAGTGGCCAACGACTGATCGTTGTAACTTGGAAACAATTATAAGGCCTGTAGACGAGTTTGTTCCGTATTATGTTGAAAAATTTGGTAGGCTTATAACTCATGATTTCATTTATAAGGAACAGTCTTTTTTCCTGCAAAACAACGAAAATTCCCTAATAGAGGGTGAAAAAAATGTAATTTTTGACTTTTTAGAAAATTATTCTTTTATCATTCAAAATGTAGCTTAGGTTAACATTGGAATAATGCTCAAGCAACTATTCACCCTTTTGAAGCAACTATGCAACGCATAAGAAGGACAATATATTGGAAAACAAAAGCTTTATCATAATATCTGAAGTATTGACGCATAACTCAGAAGCAATTCAATTATTTGTATAACATCTTGCTAGGTTTCAGTAAACAAAATTCAATATATTACTCAAACAGCTTGTGTAATTTCCAGTCCAAGTACGGATTGAAAGCAAAATGGCCTACTTGGCCACGTCCGGAATCGAATTATTCCCAATGATCCCAAGTACAGCTTGCACCCTGCACCTTGAAATACATTCAGTCTGGTTCGTCCAGCAGATAGTGAAGCGGGCCGGCTTCATGTGCTCAAGGCAAAATTTACCTAACCGAACTGATAAACCGAAAACGGTGGCCAAATCCCGCGCCTGGAAGCGTTACTTCGAGTGATTGGAGCAACCGAAATGCATCGTATTGGACGACGAGACGTACATGAAAGCGGTTGCCAATCAGAATTCCGGCCTGGATTTTTTCGTCGGCATGACTCGCATGAATGTTCCGGAGAAGTTCCGGAAGAAGTAGGTCGATAAATTTGACAAGAAGTACTCGGTGTGGACCAAGTATATTTGCATATTTGTAAAAATCCATACAACTAATTGGGGTCTTCTAGAAATTACATCCTCGTAATGCATCCGAAACGAAAGTCCGCTATCCAGTATTACTCCCAAATCATTGACTTTGCAAACGCGTTCAAGGGTTTGACCAGACAAACTGTAGTGTAAGTTGTGTTGGCTGAAGTTTTCTACAAAACGTAATGGTATTACATTTAGCAACGCACAAAGTTTAAAAGTTTCGGTTGCTCCAATCGTCAAATAAATCCAGCAAATGCTGCAACTTATGGCAATCCTCGAGAAATGATATTATTATGAATATTTTCACGTCGTCCGCAAAGAAGAGCCGCGTACCAGGTGGCAGAATAGTCGCAACGCAGTGAGAACAATATCGGACCAAGGTTGCTTCCTTGTGGAACACCAGAGCATGCAGTGAAAGGTTCGAACTGCGACGTCCCAATCCTAACGCATACAGATCTTTCGGTAAGATATGATTTGAACTATCTCACAAAGGCTGCAGATACTCCCATTTTCTCTAGCTTATGAAGAAGAATATCATGGTTCACACGATCAATGGCGGATTTAAAGTCAGTATACAGAGCATCCACTTGCAAGCCAGCGTCCATTGAGCGAATACACAGGGAAGCAAACTGGGTTAAATTAGTTGCGACAGATATTTTCGGGTAGAATCCATGCTCTATGCTTAACGACGTTAGCCCGCGGTAACTGGCATTGTTGCATTTGTCCCCTTTTTTGTGAATCGGCATGAGACTTGAGATTTTCCATCTAGCAGGGAACGTTCAATATTGCAAAGAAAGATTGAACAGCTTGACTAAAGGCTCCACCAGTCTGTCCGAACAGTTTTTCACCAAGGTCGGCGGGATTCCGTCAGGTTCGGGACAAGCAGAATGCTTTAAATTGCGAATAGCATCACGAACATGTTTAGCAGTAATCTCAAACATTTCAAAGTCAAAGCTATCTAACGGAATCTAAGGCAGCATCGATGTGTTGCGGTGTGGCGATTCTAGGAGAGAACGCACTTTTAAAGTGCTCGGCAAAATGCTCGCATTTGGAAGAGGTAGTATTATCAGAATAGTCCACAAAATACATAGAGCTTGGCAATCCATCTTCTTTACATTTTGAGCGGACAAAAGACCAGAACTTCCTAGGATTCCTTCGCAAACTTATTTGGGTATGATCTATATAGCGCCGATACAGGAAGCGTTTATATCGCTTATATTCATTGCTAGCTAGCAGGAATCGATGCCTCGACGCGTTCGAGCGGTGTTGATTAAATTTTCGGAGAGCAGCTCGTCTGTGACGCTTCAGGTTCAGGAGATGCCTATTACCCCAAGCCGGCTTAATTGGGGTTCGTTGAAGAGGAACATGTGCTTCAACAACCTGTCGTATATCTGCGTTGAACCTATCGACAATGTCGTCCAAATCCCGTTGTGAGTTTAAAAACTGCCAATCATTCGATGATAATGCTGCATTTAACACAGTGTAGTCAACCTGTCGAAAATCAAACTTAGGGATTTCATCAACTAGCTCAAAGCATAATGGAACGATTTGGCAGGGTTGCCTCGTTGATAAGGATTAAATCAAGGATGCGGGAGTTAACATTCTATAAACCATTCACTTGTGCCAAATCATGGAAACAGAATGCACCATACAGTGCACAACTAGATGTAAAGGGTGATACGGTCAAAATTTGGTCAAGGGAAAACGCGTGTAAATCGGCGTTTATTTAAAAAATCAAATTAAATTTATTTTTCAAGTTCAATTAGTATAAAATTCAGGAAAAATATTCAGTTAGGCTTCCGTTTTTCCAAATCCGAATTGCCGGGCCTTACGCTTGACCCCTGCCATCCGATTTTGTACAGCCACCTCGTCCACCTTCTTCGCCGCAGAAAGCCAGTTTGCCTTGAACTGCTGCTCGTCCTTAGCAGTTTTTTTGGTCTTATTTAGGTTCCGCTTGACAATAGCCCAGTATTTCTCAATTGGGTGGAGCTCTGGCGTGTTGGGAGGGTTCTTGTCCTTGGGAACCACCTGCACGTTGTTGGCGGCGTACCACTCCATGGCCTTTTTACCGTAATGGCAAGATGCCAAATCCGGCCAAAACAGTACGGAACAACCGTGTTTCTTCAGGAAAGGCAGCAGACGTTTATTCAAACACTCTTTCACGTAAATTTCTTGGCTGACAGTCCGGAAGCTATGAAAATGATGCTTTTCAAACCACAGGTACAGATGGCTTGCCAAACCAGATATTTCTTTGCGAATCTTTGACAGTTTCGTGTGCTTGAAAATATCTGCTACCTTTCCCTTCCTTTTGCCGTATAAAACTCCTGTCCCGGAAGCTGCCGTGTAGTCGGCTTTGACGAGTTTCGTCGTCCATTACCACGCAGTCAAACTTCGTCAGCATCGTCGTGTACAGCCTCCCGGGATCGCGCTTTGGCCGTCGTATTTTGTTTATCATCGCGATTTGGAGTCACTACCTTCTTGTACGTCGATAGTCGGCCTCGTTTTTGGCTCGATGCATGGTTGTAGACGATACACCCAGCTTATTGCGGCATCTCTGGAGAGATAGGTTAGGGTTTCGCTTGAAACTACTGGCAACTCTCTTTGTCGTCTCAGCGGCTTCCGGTTTTCGATTTCCCCCGATCCAGACTTCCTGGCTGTCGACAAACGTTCCCAAACACTTTAATTACATTTGTAACGGTTGATTTGGCAACTTTTAGCGATTTTGCCAACTTTGCGTGCGAGTGAGCTCGGATTTTCGCGATGCGCGAGCAATATTTTGATACGCTGCTCTTCTTGCTTGGACGGCATTTTGACAACTGAAGAGTGAATTCAAAATCAAAATAGGAGCAACATTCTACACACACCTTCAAAATGAGAAGTGTTCAGGTTTTCAAATGCAAAATTGAAAGAAATACGTCAAGTTGATATTGACCAAATTTTGACCGTATCGCCCTTTAATCAATCTCGATCTGCTTGTGTCGATGTCAAGAGAGGAGCCGTCCTCCGATATAATCCATTGCAACTCCGGATGGTTATAGTCCCCGAACTGGAGCGCAATATCATTAGGTTTTAAGAACTATAGTATTTAACCAATGGAATCAACATGTTGCTGAATGAGGTTGACATCGTCTCGACGATCAGGTGGCAAATACAACACCCCGATACTAACAGATGATCTTCCGAACTTAACTTTTACCCAAAGCTGCTCGAGGGCATCGGTAACAGGCGCTGCATCAATGCAGCAACAATGCTTACGGGAGACGGCAATTAAAACTCTTCCACCACGCGATTTCCGACTATTAATTCTGCTTCGGTCTGTCCTGAATATTGTGAATGAGCTTCCAAACAACTGTGTTGACAGAATGCTATCATCAAACCATACTCCGAACCAACAGTAGCAAGAAAGAACGAATCGATTTTCGTGCGCAGGCCACGGACGTTCTGGTAGATGCGTAGCTCCCGTGTATTCAGGCGCCTTGGTTCACCGGGCGCTGTGCTGCTGGATGATGAACGCCGATACACTAGCAAGACACGGATCGTCTCTTCAGTTCAAAGGACCTGAGCCCTTTTGTAGTTTATCTGCTTCTTCTCTTAGAATGGAGCTCAAAGCCTGGGAATCTTCGAAAGTGAATGAAAACTGGACCAAGACTTTCACAGCTAGGCAATCAAAGCTGTTCATTACTCCTATTACTCTATGACTCGCAAAATACTTGATCTTGCTAAAAAAGATCTAAGCATATATACTGGTCTTATAACAGGCCATTGTCCGAGCCGCTATCACTACAAGGTGATTGGAAAACTTCAAGATGATTCATGTCGCTTTTGTGGTATGGAAAAAGAAGAATCGGAACATTGATCCACTGTCCGGCAATTTGTATTAAAAAAAATCAGTTCTTCGACAAAGGGCTAATAGAACCCCTTGATATTTGGAGAACAAATCCCGGTACAGTAGTGCAATTCATTCGAATTGTAATACCATGCTGGGATAATGCTTTAAGTCAAGCGTTGACGACCACTCCTAACAATAGTGGTGCGTCACCTGGACAGAGCTAAAAAAGAGGGATATATCACTATAGATCTACAATATGGTCGAAGTGATAAAAATACCCGACAAGGAATAAAAAAAAATACTAAGTTAAAAGCAGACTAGACCTTGTTGAAAAAAGTGTCAGTTAGCAGAAGGTTGAATTCAAAATGACAAATAATATCAAGTTTAACATTATCCTGAAATGGTCACGTCCAACCAATTCATCAACGTGCATGGAATTGCCCCTAAACGAACAGTTATGCAAAATTTCCCGGAAATCAGCGAGGATTGGCCCTGACAATCGTTTCATTCGTCACTCTTTGACCTGGACTGGCTCCAATCAGAAATGTTTGCATAATGGGAAAAAGTTGTAACGGGCGGTGCGTTGTGAAATTAATGGCGAATAACGACTTCCGCCGACGTGTGGCAGCTGGCTTTCGTCCATTATCACGTTCTGCAGCGTGACAACAGGTTCACCTCACATGGATCCACCTCACAGAGCATCCGGTTTGTTTATCGAAATCCGATAATTAAAAGGCACCTGCTGGCGTCAATTATTGCTATCTGAAGCCTTTACCTGTACCGTGTTAATGACTAAACATTACGTGCCTAATGGTGGTGGTGTTTATCAAATTGCATTCGAGATTCAGGTCGTGGTTAGTCGAAACCTATTATTGATTCATAATGAACCATTTACAGACTCTTAGATCTAATGTTTATTTCTCAGAAACTGTATAATAGGGCTTGAGATTACTCACGTAAAATAATTGTTCCAAGTGCTCTAAATAAGCTCATTGTAAATCAAACCAGAAGCGACGGATATTGTCAAACCACGTTTCACTGGAGGACATTTCTCGCATCATCACACTTTCAGTAACCCATTTGAAGACTTCACAGCAGAACGTACATGTAAAAGTCTCCAGAAACATTCTACAGAAAAAAATAATTAATTTTAACAAGCACGTAAAATTTTCCCTGTAATTCAGCCAAAGGAGCGTAACAATGATATTGTTTGATCTTCACAACAGGCTTGATTCAGGCGTTATCTGGCTTAAATTCATGAAATATCCATTATTTCTGCCAAATCTGGCATTCCTTATGTGCATTAGATAACGCAGAAAATTCAGTGTTTCTTTTATCTGTGAAAGTCGTTTCAAAAATATGAATTTTTAATGTAAATTTTTGCTATCTTATAGTCCATTACCATATCAGTCAGGAAACATCCGCCTCGGTTACGTTGCTCCCACGATTTCCCAATCACATAGCGAGAATCAAATGAATAAAAATATCAGGTTAATTTCAGATGCAAAGTTCGAATTTATTATTAAATCATAAAAGGTAAATTCAAATCCAAACCCATCGATCTCCTATCCAGCCTTATGTTCGTCGTCATATTTTTCTAAAATTCGCTCCTCCCAAATCGCGATCCCATTAACGTTTTGATTCAAAACAACCGCCATGCTAAGACAAACAACCCATTTTGAATGCTGACAAGCTTCCTCGAATCGAAAACCGAACAAAGTTGCTCATAAACCACCGGCCTGAGGTCCCGAGAAGTCAACGACGAACAAATATTCACCCAAGCGTAAAATTGTTTCCCCCTCTTTCGCGACCCCGAAATGCGGACAATTCGATTCATAATTTATAGGATCTGTTCGTTGCCCGTTGTTGGTTTACGCTTGTCAGAACCATGGAAACTAGCGTCAACTAGATCACTCGGTGAGATAGGTTTGCTTCGCCTTCAATGAGTGGAGAAAAAAGTTCTTAAAAGTTCACTCTAAGATGGCTGCGATAAACTTGCAGCGAAGTCGAGGACAGCATACGGGAGGATCAAACGCTGTTGACTCACCAGCTCTCGTTTATGTTTCTCCAAATTCGGTGAACAAGTTTTCCATTAAAATTTCTCCAACGTTGGTCCATTAGCGGAAATGGAAAGATTTTTCCCGTGCTTACGTGCGAAGAAGAAAAAGAAGATAACATTTTAATTTGTTGATGGAAGTTTATGTGTTTTGATGCTGTTGCAATCGGGCTGCATGGATGCTTCACATGTACGTATGTAAACTAATGTTTTTTTTCTGTTCTGAAGATTGAAAAACAATTTCTCATTGAAATCAGGACGATAGATTGCAAGATGCTTTGCCAAGTGGAATGATGGAAAATAATAACTTGAAGTTTCATTTCGATTTGATGAACACTGAATTGATTGGCTACGGAACAAGATGGTTCAGATAGTACTGAAAAATGGAATAAAAATTCCTACTCTATTAAACCGCACACAGTGGGCCAAAATGGACCGAAAATCTCATTATTTTTTAACGACGGAGTCCAAAGAAAATAGCTTATCTTATGGCAAAAAATGCAAGAAATCGAATGGAGTTGGTCTCATTTCGGGTTTACCACAGTAAGTTAACCATTTTTCCAATTTCTCCCGCCATTTTGAATGCATACTAGAATTATTACCCAAAAACTAAACTAAAATTGATCGATTTCTGGACTTGGAGTTTGTCTCCAAATGCAACATCTTCGAGTTTTTTTCAAGTATGTGGGGAATTCGGGTAAAATGGACCACTTCCTGGTATCTGAAAAAAGTAAATTTTGTTCCATACAGTTCTCCAGCTTTTTTTGGCAGTTGGGTTCAAGACAATAGCACCGAGTTGATATTTTGGGTAATAATTCAAGAATGCATTAAAAACTTAGGGGAAAGAAACTAAGACACAGTAATCGACTTAATGAGGCCATCACCATTTGATTTCTTGCATTTTTCTTATAAGATAAGCTGATTCTTAGGACTGCTACCCTACACCGTCTAAATTAATGTAATTTTGGGTCCATTTTTGCCCACTGTGCAGCGCCAGAGGAAACTCTTTCAGATGCACTCTTGTAACAACATCATGATAGACTGTTCCAGAAAGTATAAGCACACTTTCAAAATAACAAAAAAGTCATGTTTTTTTTTAGTTTTAATAATTTTATTTGGCAAATCATATATGTATTTGTGTTTTATATGATATCAAAATATTTAATCATAGCCAAGACTCCTTACTTTTCCTCGAACATGACCCATTGACTTCTCCACAGTGGTACTTCCCACCATTTTGACCACTTTTGGCTAATCTTTTTTAAATTTTTGGATGTCGTCCGCTGGTTTTATGAATTTTCCAAGCTTTGCTTTAGTAAAAGCCCAAAAAGTCTCGATTGGCCGTGCCTCCGGGCAGTTCGGCGGATTCATGTCTTTCGGCACGAAACATACATTTTGACTTTCGTACCATTCTAAAGTGTCCTTTGCGTAATGACATGACGCCAAATCAGGCCAAAACACTACTTGACCTTCGTGCTGCCTGATCATCGGCAATAATCGCTTCTGGAGACATTCCTTAACGTATTTCTGAGTGTTCATCGTCTTCGTTGTGATGTACGGACTAGATGTTTTACCACACTCGCATATTGCCTGCCAAACCATGACCTTCTTACGGAATTTTTCGGTACAAATGGCCTTTTCCGTTTCGGGGATGTCTTTGTCTTCGCTTACAGTATAGAATTGTGGTCCGGGAAGCGTTTTGTAATCTAGTTTCACATACGTTTCATCGACCATTATTATACACCCAGAATTTCTACACAATAACGAATCGTAGAGTTTGCGGGCCCGTGGTTTCACGGACGCGGCCTGTTTTGGGTTCCTTTTGGGTT
Organism: Aedes japonicus; assembly: GCA_034211315.2. NCBI lineage: Eukaryota > Metazoa > Arthropoda > Insecta > Diptera > Culicidae > Aedes > Aedes japonicus. The sequence goes on along the minus strand of JASCZW010001910.1, from coordinate 79,878 downwards.
TTTGCTGCTCACGGTATGTTTTCAGGCCAAGTCTTTCTTTGGCACGCATGACGTTTCTCGACGAGGTCCCTAGTTTTTTCGCAACATCCCGAACGGAAGTCGCCGGTTTTCGCTTGTAGGCATCCCTGATCTTTTTATAGATATTCGGACTAACAGGACCGGATTTCCGATCACTCTTCGGCGCATCTTTAAACGTACACTGTATATTTTCGAATCGCAGATCGTACCGCTCCGACGCCTACACTCTCTTCCTTGGCCAATTTTTTCAAGGAGAGTCCGCTCACAGTGCACCATTTGTGCACGATACTTTTTCGTTGTTCCGGAGTAAGACCGCGCATTTTGATAGGTAACACAAAACTAAACACTTTTTTGATGCTATATCATTCAGAAATGTGCAAACCAAAGGACGCAGCCAAAACATGTTGAAATATTTCATCATATTCAAAGAGACCGTTAAAATAAGGTGTGCTTATACTTTCTGGAACAGTCGTTAGTAAAGTAACATTTGCGTAGTTTTCTTTCTAATCCTGGAATTTGGTTCAGAATGGCATTGAAAAATGGTCCCAAAATCTCTCTTATTTACTTTACAACATTTTCGGCACAAAAGTCGCACAGACTAGTTTAGCAAAACTCTTAATCCTAAATTTAAAACCTGCTTTGCCAACATTAAAATCAAAACAGTCACACACTTCATTGAAACATCTTCAACATAGATCCAGTGGGTTGTTCAGGCCGTAATTTGTTCGATGGCTGAGGATCCACAGCAGTTGTCGATTTTGGAGCTGACGAGTAGGTACATAACCTCACATTTTCGAGAAGGCTGCTGCAGTCGATGACTCGCAGGCGCATCGATGTTCGTATGGCGGTAGGTTCACTGAGTCGTTCCATGGCAGGCCACGTAGAACATACCTAATGAAGCGCTTCTGGACTCTCTCAATACGAGCGATATGGACGGCATGATACGGAGTCCAAACCTGCACTCCATATTCAAGTACATTGCGAACTCTAGCGCAGAACGGGGCCTCCAGTACATGTACGTCATTAAATTGGGCCAAGATCCTTGATCGACGTGACTTTTTCTAATAGCAAATTGTTCAGCCCGCAGTCAAAAGAAACAGTAGTCTGACATCGAGTGATCGTCATTACTTTACATTTTGCCGCAATCATCTGCATTCCGTTCATTTCGAACCAAGTTGAAGCACGTTGAATATCAGCGAAACAGCTTTTAGTCACCTGCATAGAGCAGTTTCCCAGACTTGAAGCTATTGCACATATCATTGATGAAGAGAACGAATATCAGGGGAGCAAGATGACTGCTCTGTGGGATGCCGGAAGGAATATCATATACGTTCGACCTGGCTGACCTGACTTTGATATGATTTCAGCCACTGAATGATCCCAGAAGGAAGTCGCAGGTGGTTCAATTTTTCAATGGTCAATTCGTGCGGCACCTTGTCAAACGCTTTTGAGAAGTCAACGTAGATTGTAGTCAACCTGACACCGCTTCTTCAGCTCATTGATCACAGTGTGGGTGTAAGTCATGGGATTCGACATGGTTGACCGCACGTCGTGCAATAGACTCACAAAAACTTTCGCTAGACAGTTCAAAATAGATACCGGTCGATAGTTCTCCACGCGATATGTTGGAAACACACAGCCTTGTGGATTTGAATCATTGATGCCAGCTTCCTAGAATCCAGAAATACTCCTTCAATCAAGGATCGATTGAAAATCGCTGTGACGGGAACAGACAGCGACTGGGCGCACTGGCAGAGACGGGCTCTTAATCAGACAGCGTCACGGAGAAGGACACTTATACAAATGCATTGTTGTAGCAGAATATGGTCGACGTTTTCTAACTTTGTTTCGTTGAATCCTTCCCAAGTAACAATTTCAGTTCTATTCCAGCCGTATAGCACTCGTCCCGGCTTTGTTGATGAAACTACATTCAAAACTGTTTTGTCCACCAACACCTCCTCTATGCATCTTTAAAGCCGAAATGTGTACAAAGTGGCCCACTCTATAGACGGTTGTGAAAACAAATTAATAAAACCTGTCCAAGACCACTTGAGAACCATCATAATACCTATTGGCCGCTATCAAAACCAGTATAGGGCCGAATGGCCACAGCTGTCAAACTTCACGGCAATATCGTGGTTGGTTTTTGTTTTTCTGCTTTGTTCGATTCTCTGCTCTTCTGATTCATTCAACAGTAAATAATGGCTAAGAAAAAAGCTCAAGTGTTGCGGGAAATTATGTTTGATAGCAAAATATATAAAACAAATTGGGGTTTTTTATAGTGCATCATGCTCCAAATCATATGCGCATTTAATTTTATGGTGAGTATTGGCACGATAAGAGCTGAAAATTAAAGCGCCCGGAAATTATGCGAGTTTACAACAACAAAAACAAAATTGAAAGAAATATTTTCGATAAATAAATCAAAAAACTTATGAAAATTGATGGAATTCAATAAGGTTATCTAAACGAATACCCAAATTTGTCTCAGATCTACAGTTCAATTGTATTACATTCAAAATTTAGTGTATTTATTTTTCCACATTTCAATTATTTCATATATTTCAATATGGCGATTGCAAGAAATCACAGTTTTGTCAAAAACCCAATTTATCTTCTCAATGGCTACTATAAAACTATCTGGTTGCTTGGTAGCTTTCCTCAATGCCAATTAGTCGTTTAATGCATTTACTGGAGGCAAAATGGGTTTTAAATGCCTTTTCACCATAATAAGATAATATGAATGTGTCCTAAAACGGCATTTCAAAATAGCATTTTATGAGTTTACAAAGTCAAAATAAAACCTTTGATAGGAGTAAAAGGAATTTTAGAAGTCAAGGTGTTAAGATCGTTGTAAAGAAGCTGTGTAGGTTCATATAAACCTGACTAAAATTTGAAACCTATTAACATCTCTTGCTGCCATAATTAAACCGAATTGATTTCTAGTGGCTTTCATAAAACTTTAGTAAAACTTAATAAAGCTGGATGGTTTTAGCAATGTTACTTGGGTTATGTGATTTAAGGTGTCATATAATTCGTTTTCATGTTATGCTACATTCAATCAGAATATTATTTCTGCTCCTCCTCATTCACTTGATTATAAATCTTCCAGAAGTTGAGCTCAAATGGATCTGTAATGGGAAAACCAAACTTTTGCTTTCGACCAATCTGTTATCTCTTCAGTCATCCGCAGTTACAGTCGCGCTCAAAAGTGATTTGACATTCAATTTTTTTGAAAAATAAAAACGGCAACAATGCCAACCGCAACCGATCTGACGTTTGTTTGCTCTGTTATGGTTCTCCATTCGTTTGGTATAATTGATTACGCATTGCCGTTTGGATCAGAGGGTTTAACCCTGTTTTGGTGTAATTCCACAGCTCAAAAGTCATTTGACAAAGTGCTTATTCGTGGTAAGTTTTAAGTTTAACATAATATTTCACTATTATATTACTAAATGAATGTTCAAATAGTGAAAATGGATCAAACCAAATGATCTGAATACCCGCTCGCGCTCAGGGATATTTGCACTTCTCGTCAATTAGTGAGCTTCTGGAACAAGAAAAACAAGGAAAGAGGCTACGTCGGAAGTTACCCGAGGCCAGGTCGACCAAAAGTTACCACTGAGAGGCAAGATCGTTTGATGTCGAAAGCTGATCCCAGAAGAACTGCTACGAGTATCAACAAGGATTTGGCCGAATACCACGGTATAAAATTTCACAATTCAACCGTCAAGCGTCGCTTGACTGATGGTGGATTGCATGGTCGTCGGCCGAGTAAGAAACCACTCATTTCTGAGAAAAACAGAAATGCTAGGGTTGCCTTTGCCTTGGCTCACCAACATTGGTCACAGGAAGAATGGTCGAAAGTACTCTGGAGCGACGAAAGCAAATTCAATTTGTTTTCCTCCGACGGGATTAAGTATGTGCACAGAAACGATGTTCGGTACCAAGTTCCGACTGCTAAGCATGGCGGCGGTAATGTGATGGTATGGGGTTGTTTCTCCCAAAAAGGTGTTGGTCCATTGGTACGCAGTGCAATCACGAGGCTTTGCTGCTAAGTACTGATGTCAGCCATCCTGCGATTACTGAAAATGATATCATTTTGTGCAATAAGTTGACTTTTCTTAGTTTTTCTCATTTGTCAAATCACTTTTGAACTCGATGATATATGTTATTTTTTGTTTCAAAAACAAATAAACATTCAATATTGTTGAAATACACTCCACCGTCTTTGTTTCTTATTTATACCACAGCAGCGCCACCTGGCTCAGAGTGTCGGTACTACTGCATCGCCACCTACATCTGAGTGTGGGCACTGCATTGGTATGACTGCAGTACCACCGAGCTGTCAACTTCGTAACTAGTTTTTACACCGGTCCATTCTTCCACCAGCGGTTAACCGCCAATACGGGTTTCAGCAAGAGATGAAGTGTGAAAAGGTTACGGATACCGATTCGAATTCTTGCAGTGTGCTGGATGATCATTGGAACGCTAACCAGTCAGACCTCGCAAAGGATTTTCAGGCAATTGAGAGGTGGTAAGGCTCTCAAAAACGCTTCTTCCTGTGACCTTTGTGGGGATGCAGAGGTAAACACGGTCCCTAATCAGCAAAGGTCACACTAAACTTCCTTCCCTATTCCCACTTGATTACAAAGACGTGGCCGGCGCCGTTATTGATTATTTAAGAAATTGAGTCACTGAAACGTATACAGTGAGAATGGTCGGTTACTCCCAGCCCCATTCAGTTGATTCATTGTGCAATTTCACTAATGCTGATCAATCACGGAGTAGCAACCATTGATACGTGCAGTCAGTCAAGCTAGGCAAGCTATACTTGCACAACTTTGAGATTTTCCGGAAAAAGTTTAATTTGAGTATAATGATAACGTTAATACTGTTTGTCAAATGATTTTTGAGCGCAGCTTGAAACTGATAACTTCCAATTTATTTGTGCAATTTTCAAGCTTGATATTTGTTAAGCATTAAGCGGTTCGCATTTCCGTAGCGCATCGTGAAGATACAACCAAAAAACCATTTTTTGAGACGCTTTCTCTTGTTTTAATGATTTTGATGTTACTTTTCACAACGGATAGGCCGCTGCTTCCTGTTAAATTTCATTCATGACTGTTAAAATTACCTGATCTTCTCGTAAAATTTTCGATGCAACATGCTAATCCTCAACTCTAATCGAGACATCGGAAAACAACTCTAGAGAAAATAGTCATAAGGTCGGAAGTAACATTTGTAAACAATGACATCTAGCGTATTTTTCTGGGATCTGCTTGCAAACAAAATAGCACCAGAAACAGATACAGGGAGTTATAACCTTTACGTTGATAGTAAATATGAATGTTAGCAACCTGGCATTTCCAAGAAATCTTCGTTTGAAGTCACTGTTTACAATTGTTATTTGCGACCTTTTGTCGATTTTGTCTAGATTTGCTCGTTTCTATACGAAGCATCACGTTTGTCGCTTCAGTCGATTTGTCTAACATTTCCGTGAGAGCACAGAGAACAGACATCCAAGCTCAACCATTTTTTCTCCAACTTACTGTGTAAACTTTTAAAAGCAAACCGTTGGAAAAACAACGCCGTCTAGTCTAGGTTTCACCAAACTAAAATTGACAAGCTATCAAACCTCAAGGTGGACAAGTGGCGCCATCAACATACGATTCACCAAAACTAACGAAAACGAGCTGTAATTTAAAAATGGCACTTACAGAAATTTACACACGGTGGGCCCTCCAGTTCTCCGTGGTGAGTGTAAATGAAACAAGAAATACACATTGCCAACCATAAGATCAATGACAAACCAAATTTTGATCTTGGACGTCTTTCTCATAATCTGGTAGTAGACGAGTTTGTGACCGTCACTAAGACACTTTTTCGGGCTGTCACTGATGGGCGCGAGCGGGTTCCTCTTGACTCCGCTGGAGGAGGCTTGTCCTTTGACAGATGGGCCTGTTTCGTCTACGATGTAGATACTTTTTCAGTGTCGAGTGCTCGACATTAAGCAGGCTTCTGGATCACGGATTTGGTGGGCCTGTCTTTCAGGGGATAGGCTTTTTCTGGTGGAGTTTGGGGGAGTTTGCTCGTGATTGGTGGTGATGATTTTGAGTGGTGGTTCTTTTTTTGGAAGGGGGGTGTTGGTTTGGACTTTCTTAGTTTTCCTATTTTAAGTGGCGAACCAGCCCAGGAGGCTGAAAGCCACTTTAATAAAGATAAAAAAAAATGTTTTCCTGTTGCGATCATTGTGCTGGTACGCTCGTCGGAGTATTTTTTAAAAATGTGTTTTTAACCTTCCTCGGGTATAAAAAAAACCGACATATAATACATAGGGCCAATATTGACCCGGATTTCAACCCTTTCTAGAATAATGAAATTTCAATCTAGAGACAAAGTTTATACTCCATTTGAAAGATTATGGTCTCTTAATGCATTGGTAGTTAAAATACCTGATTCCAGTAACATTGGCCACCATTGGACAACGATCATCACCAACTTTTGTCCGTGGAGCACGAACCGAACAACTCGAGCTCGAGAGCCGGCTGAAGCCTGCCTAACGAGGTAGTTAAACGGAATGGAACAAAGATCGCAAGACACTACTATGCGAAGTTTCACCCAACGGTCGCCAATAAGCCGTTGTAGCTCCACTGTTCGTCACAACTTTGTGGAAAGGTTACCGAGAGCGCGGGTTTTGTGATCCGTAATCAAGTGTCGGACACTAAACCGGACCTTATCCGAAAGATAGGAGTCTCCCTTAACCCCGCTCGGTCGTCATAGCGGAAAGAGAAGCGAAGCCGGGTCGCTTAGGAAAGAGGGCTTCTATATTGAAGGAGACGGTCGATTCCAGACGCTCTCGACGAATTCAAAATTGGAAGCTTTCCGTCCAGCCGCCACTCCCTCCGCATCTGTGAGTTGGCCATACTCCCCGAGCTTATCTGTCTGGACGCCATTTCAGCAATGACAGCGGACAAGTTTCGTCGCCGCCATCGTCATCGGGATTCGTCGCCATCTACGTACCCCGCCGGCATTAAGTCATCTAGTTTAGCTACACATCGAGAAGTCGTCAAAAACCTGCGCAGGTACAGTGGAAACCTTTTTTCATGGCCATGATTGTTTCTCAGTGAATATTTCCCGTGACCGAATGTTCTGTCTAACCCGAATGACTCGCGAATAACCGGGAAATAAATGTATTTGCTTATGTTATGATTTGAAGTACTGAGTTGAAATTCATTTCCGTTTTTGGCAGTTCCGATAGAATTGACTCCTCCTTAAATCCGTTTTCGTTTTCCGTTTCGTTGTTTTCAATATCAGGCATCTCTTCTTCCGTTCCGGTTAGGTCATTCGGATTGATCGATTTTGAGTTAGGGTTTTTTACTTAGGTACAGAGGGGAATATCAAGCACGATTCATTGGCGTTTTTCTACTTCGTGGTTATTTAAATACTGTTTGAGCCTTGGAGCTAAAAGCCGTTCACGAGTCCCCTGAGGTGACTGTCTCAGAAAAGTCGGGCAATTCCAAATGACAGGTGGCCTCCTGCTTGCAGGAGTGGCGATAAAGCCATCGTGTTCCAAAAACCTCGTGAGAATTCTCCAAACGGTTACAAGGTGGTTTTGATTTCTATGTATGAACAGAACTGCATACAAAACATTTCGTCTTCCGTCTTCGACAACGTTTCTAAGTATGTCATTTGTCTTCTTTTGACATTATAATATTAGTTCCAGATCAAGCCGCAGAGATGGCGCGGCAGTTTACCTTTTCCAAATGAAGCGCTAGAGTGTTGCCATCTGCGGCAGTTTTTCATTATGTCATTTGTCGTCTTTTGACATTATCATATTAGTTCCAGATAGTGCCGCAGAGATGGCGCTGTAGTCTATCTTTGCCAAATGAAGCTCTAGAGAGTTGCCATCATAAGCAAAGTTTCTCATTGTGACATTGTTCATTGTTCTCTAGAGTTTCATTTGGCAAATATATAATGCACCGCCATCTCTACGGCACGATTTGGAGCTAATAAGTTAATATCAAAGGACGATTCGTTACGCACTGAGGAACGCCAATTCTTTACAATTGGAATGTTTCATACGCATTTCTGTCAACACAATGTTGTGGGTGGACCCATTACCTATTACTTAGACCCAATCACCCAAATTTGACTCATTCTAACTGTAGATATCGAATAGTTTCTTATGATTTTTTTCACGTTCTAAAACCAAGTTCTTTCACTCGTCATATGTAAGATAACCGTACCATGTCATATTCTAAGTTATGCAGGCCCACCAACCGAAACTGCGGCAGAGTCGACCTGTTTTAAGTCATGCAGCAGCCCGTGTAGGAATTTAAGCAGGACCTAAACGTACATGACCCCAATATCTCATCTGATACAATCGAGTTTTCTTTGTTATAGAATTGCTGTAGAAATAAACCACTCGCACTTGCAATTGGCCCCAGCATCATCACTACTGTTGGTTCAAATCGGTTCCCAAACTCGAAATTTTAACATATTTTTGTTATCTATTGAAATGAACCACCTATTCTTGTGAAAAGGCCCAACAGCATACTTCCTGTTGGTTTAAATTGATCCTTAAACTGGATGTTTAAACGTATGTTTTGTATTTAACTGAAATTAACTAGCGTGGCATTTGCGTGGCCCCAACAGCATCCTTACTGTTGGTTTAAATCTAAACCAAAACATGCAAAAAATGGTACCTGGCAATGAAAGCTCTCAATTAATAACTGTGGAAGTGCATTTAGAACACTAAGTTTGGAGCAAGCAATACGCAAATTGTGCAAGCAATAAGCTTGAAATGCTAAATAAGAAGAAGGAACGAAGTGATAACGGTCAAATGAGACAAAAATTATTTATATAAAACCTTTTTATTTTTGATTCTATCAGTGGGGTCGTATCTTGGACACCAACCTCCAAATGTTTTACTGTTTAAAGGAAATCGATTGATTGCTTAAGAAGGTGTTCTTCACTCACAAAATCTACTTCTCTCTTCACCAGTCTTTTTTTTTTTTGTTGCTTGAACCATCTAGTTTACCCTCATCGTTGACATTGAGAACGCCTACAGCAATAAGTTGCAAACCACTTTTCATGTTTAACATTAATCTCGATACTTTCAGTCAAGATCCCTGTCAAAAGAAGCCGACGAACTTACGAAGGAGCATCGTTCCGGAACACAAGGACTGGTTCGACGACCGGTCTATAAATATGTATATTTTATGGATTTCTAAATTAAAAGCAAAGTTACTTCGAGAGTCTCTATTGGTTGAAGCTCGACGATCGGACGATGGCGACATGGATGATGATGGTAACTACATAACGATATCAAGCCCACAAAATCCACAAGTGTATATGGTACATGGTACAAGATTGCTGTCTGACTGAACCCAGCCAACCGGAGAAAATGTGACTTTTGTCTGTTGCTGTTGGTGCACTGGAACGTAAAACATCACAAAGTACTACTCTCTGCTTCAGTGCTTCAGCTCTTTGCCTGGAGCTACGATGTCAAAGATTATGGAAAACTTCATTAAATCGATTATAAACAAAAACATACCCAGGTCACAACGCTGGATCCTAATGATGGGAATTCATCAATCTCACCTGTAACGACAAACAGAAATGTGGGAGTTAGTAAGGTTAAGTCGAGCGTACCTCTGCACATCAATAAGACTAGTGACCCGCATTTCATAAAAATTCCATAAAGGAAGCCAACCACGCCACAGGCTAAATGTCACGTTTTCCCCTTCTTCGTTCTGGTTTCATTAAACTTCCGGGGCTCACTTTCTGTGCTAAACGGCTAAAAGTTCGAATGGAACAGTCTGCCAAGGGGTTGCACCATCGTCATCATTTCCCAGAGCGCTTTCCAGATAGCGTGGGCGTCGTCGTCAATGACACCGTTCCCTGGCCTAGCCTAGTTTCGATAATGAATTGCACCTCAGCCTGTTTGAGGTCGGTTTCACTTTGGTTTTGACCTGCAACTTTATGGAACACGCGCTCTGTTTGCCGAAGGGGAAAACTTTTTTTGCTTCCACTCTTACTCCGTGACAGTTCTGTGGCGAAAAAAAATGGCGATCTTTGCAAGGGTTGCTTTGGTCGACTGCTGGATTATTAATGCTGTTGATGTTGAATCATTTGAAGGAGTTAGCAAGGGGCTGACTGCGGGATGGAGTCTTAAAGCTTTTTATAAATTGGGAAGAAGGTTTTCAAATAAAATACAACCCTTAAACGTTGGGTGGAATCAACAAACAACAATAGCATCTGCTATTGAGCGATAAAACAGACTCCGTGCATCATGATTCCTCTCGAAACGACATATTGTTCTGGAAAAAACTTCCCCAATTCCGGAGACCCTGCCGCACAGTGGCACAATTCTGAAAAAAGACGGTCAAAACATGTTCACCCTTTTGTCACTATTTAACAACTAGATGTCTTAAGAAAAGTTGCTCAAAATATAATTCCGCATCTTTTGAAAAAAAAACACGCTCAACCTTTCATAAGGGCTTAACTACACTTTCAAATTCTATTGGGTTATTATCTTCGACAAAGTTGTAGAGCAAGTAATTTTAAGTAAAGTTGTTTATTGTTTAGATAATTAGTACTCTGTTCAAATTTGACGATTTCAATATGTTTTAAGAAATTGAAACACCAATGCTCTCTGATGCCCACATTTTGATGCATGGTGATTGAACTGTCTGTGTGACGTCATTATCAACCTCCTCAAAAAGGGTGGGCGGATCCTGGCGGGGTCTTAAACAGATTGTATTTGGAAGATTATCTCATGAAAAAGTATTCCTGAAATTTTCAGTGTTGGGTACTGAAGGGTATCTAGGAAAACGTCAGTTTGAAATAGTACAGGCTATAAGCCAATTTATATTTCGCATGTGACGTAATGTTCAACAAACTAAAAAAATGTATGCGGGTCCTGACGGGATCTTAAATTAATTGTATTTGAAAGAGTATTGTAAGAACTAAAAATCCTGAAATTTTCAGCGTTGGGTAGCAAAGGGTACCTGGTTAATTCTTATTACAATAAAGTTTAGTAGAAGATAAAAATATGCTGTGAAGTGTAATATTATCGATTTGACAAACGGGCGTTGTTATACAACTTTAATAATTAAAAAAATATTCCTTCAGAATTGCAGTCTAATATCATTATTGAATATAAAGTTTTAATATTTTTAATTAATTGATTAAAAAGAATTACTCTTATATATAAATTTACAATTTATCGCGAAAACTTCAGCGATTTAATCGCGGCAATGGCTATTTTCAACAAATCATAAATATATTGAAACTATACTTTATTTTCCGAGTTTGATCCGGAATAGTGAGGACATCATTAAGAATTTTAGTTCGTACTGAATTAAGACACCCAGGATTATTGATTGGAAATGACCAAGTTTATAAGGTTATTGTAAAAGCTCATGCTTTTATTATAATTTTATTATAGTTATACCTATTATAATTGGAGGATTTGGAAATTGACTAGTTTTTCAATATTACCTCCTTCTCTAACCTTACTACTTTCAAGTAGTATAGTAGAAAATGGGTCTGGAACCGGGTGAGCTGTTTACCCCCCTCTCTCTTCAGGAACTGCCCATGCAGGAGCTTCAGTAGATTTAACTATTTTTTCTTTACATTTAGCTGGAATTTCTTCAATTTCAGGAGCAGTAAATATTATTACCATTTTGTTTTCCCAATAAAAAAAACCACAATCACACTTTGTGAGTGGCCCCAATAGCATCCTTACTGTTGGTTTGAATCGGTTCAAATCGGAAATCGGTGCCAATTACATTTGACAGCTTATCGTAAACCAAAACGAACCCTGCGGCTACCCAATCCTGTTATCCAAAATCCCAGTGATTTCTCGTTGGAGTGCAGAGGGTTCTCGGCTTCCAGTAAAGCAAGTATCACGTCAACATATTCCTACCCTTTCCTTACTTGACCTGCATTCGGACGGGGCCGGCGTCGGTATTGCCTTAGTTTGAGATCACCAGTTTTTACACATTGAAGATGTATGTTAGTCTCAAGCATCATCTATTGGTTCTCTGTGTAATAACACCTGATCTGGCAATAACGGAGTAGCAACCTCGGGCGGTCAATCATGCTCATGCTCAATTGCAATTGAAAGAATTCTTATAAATTATTTCATTAAATGAGTTTCTTCTCCAATAAATTCATTCGATGACTGAAAGCAAGTAATGCTCTCTTAAATCATCTAATAGTAAATTAGCAATTATTTCTAATGAATAAATTATCTCTAAAAAATTAGTTTTATAAAAACCTTAGTATGTCAAACTAAAAAGATAGTATTCATCTAATATTTTTTAATTCCTCAACAGCCCCTATTAGATGATTAACCATTATTTTAGTTTTTTCAGTTACGCTAGTAATTTTTAATACTAAAAATTACTTTTGTTTTCCGTATAGCACAAATAATAACTCCCAAAATGTAAATATTAAACAATATGAGATAAATTGAAAATAGTAACAAATTTATTTTCTGTATTTGACTCTTCAACTACTATTTTAAATTTATCCTTAAATTGATTTTGATTAATATCCAATCAATTCCAAATAATTTGAAATAATATTCTTGTAACACTTCATAAAGAATTTAAAACACTTTTAGTGCCTAATGGTCATAATGGAAGAACATTGATATTTGTTTCTTTATTTTCATTAATTATATTTAATAATTTTTTAGGGTTATTTCCATATATTTTGACTAGTACAAGTCATTTAACTTTAAATTTAACTCTTGCATTTCCTCTATGATTAAGTTTTATACTTTATGGTTGAATTTCTCATACACAACATATATTTACTCATTTAGTTCCTCAAGGGACCCCTCCAGTATTAATACCCTTTATAGTATGTATTGAAACTACACGTCAATTAATTATTCAAATTGCCTGACTAGTATTGGAATCAGCAGTTGCAATTATTCAATTATACGTATTTGCTGTGTTAAGAACTCTTCATTCAAGAGAAGTTAATTAATTTATGTCAACACATGCAAATCATCCCTTTCATTTAGTAGAGTATAGCCCATGACCTCTAACAGGGGCTTTTGGAGCTATAGCAACAGTTACAGGCCTTGTTCAATGATTTCATCAATATGATATCTCCTTATTTCTATTAGGTAATATCATTACTTTATTAACAATATATCAATGATGACGAGATATTTCTCGAGAAGGGACTTTTCAAGGTCTCCATACTATCCCAGTTACTTTAGGACTACGATGAGGAATAAATTTATTTATTATTTTAGAAGTATTTTTCTCTATCTCTTTTTTCTTTTTTTTCATAGTTTATCTCCAACGATTGAACTAGGGATACTATGACCCCCAATTGGAATTATTGCCTTCAACCCCTTTTAAATTCCTCTTTTAAATACAGCTATTTAATTAACTTCAGGAGTAACAGTTACATGAGCTCACCATAGCTTAATAGAAGATAATCATACTCAAACTACACAAAGTTTATTTTTTACAGTCTTATTAGGAATTTATTTTTCTATACCTCAAGCTTATGAATATATTGAAGCGCCTTTTACAATTGCAGATAATATTTATGGGTCTACATTGTTCGAACCAACAAGATTCCATGGACTTCATGTTTTAATTGGAACATCATTCCTACTAATTTGTTTAATTCGTCATATAAATTATCATTTTTCTAAAAGCCATCACTTTGGATTTGAAGCAGCAGCTTGATATTGACATTTTGTTGATTGTAGCTAATTTAAACAGTATATAATTGTACATGTGACTTCCAATCACAAGGACTAAATAAGTTTAGTATAAATAATCATTATATTATTAATAAGTAGATGTATAATTTTCATTTTTACTATTATTGTAATAATATTAGCAGCAATTCTATCAAAAAAAAATTATTGATCGAGAAAAATCATCTCCATTTGAATGTGGATTTGACCCTTTTAAATTATTCTCGTTTACCTTTTTCATTACGATTTTTTTTAATTGAGAATTATCAAATCCTCAAACATAATTAATTCACCTATTACTAGTTTACTTTTTATTCTTATTTTATGATTAGGATTATATCATGAATGAAATCAAGGAGCCTTTCACCCATGTTTTAGGATAATAGTTAACTGTTACATTTAATTTGCACTTAAAAAGTATTGAATTAATACAATATAAATTATATATAAGATAATTTAATTCCAACCAAAAAGAGGTATATCACTGTTAATGATCTCAATGAATAACAACATTCCAATTAAGAAATATAAATGGAATTGAACCATTAGAGATAAAAGTTAGCAGCTTTTTCTCGATCAACATATTTCTTATTATTTAATCTAATTTATATACTATAACTCAAAACATTACATTTTCACTGTAAAATAAAAAAAATATTTTTTATAAATAAAATTATTACTAATTTATATTTAAAAATTATTATTAATTTCCCTAACATCTTCAATGTTATACTCTAAATATTTGCTATTTAATTTTTTTTATTATTTCAAAATAATATTATTACTACTAAAATAATTACTCGCAATATACAACTTAATAAATAAATTTTTAAATTATTATTTTGAAATTGAACATACAATGAATAATTTTTTAATTGATTATATAATATTTGTCCCCCAAAATATTAACTTCAACCTTGATAAAAATTTTTATAAGAATTAATCCCTAAAATTAATGGTTATTTAATAACCCCAATACTTTAAATTATTGGTATTATTCATATCCCCCAAAAAAAAAAATAAAAAAATATTAAATTTCAATGATTTATTGAAAAAAAAAATTACATTTCTTAATATAAACCCTTTAACTCCACCAAATATACTCCTCCCAATAGTAACTGTAACTATTAATAATAAAAATTCTAAAAGATATAAAGGGTGTGTTCGATAAAAATGGCACACAGAAAATCTTCTGTAACTTTTGAATCGTATGAGTAAAAAACCTAGAAATTTGAGTAGATCTTATCCATAGTGTATTATTTACATCTGCCAAGTTTCATAGTTATACATTCAGTAGTTCCAGTCATGTCGTCGAAACAAGAAATTGTCCGTGAGAAAATTTTGTGCACTCACAATCAAAATCTAGGGGCGTCCCACCGGTGGATTGCTAAAAGGCTTGGAATTGCAAATACAACTGTGTCTCGTGTAATAAGAACCTTCAAGGAGCGTCTGAGTGTCCAAAGGAAGGAAGGAAGGGAGTGGTCGTAAAAGTGGTCAGGAAAGTCGTACAACAATTCAAGAACCGTCCAAACATGTCAATTCGAGATGTCGCTAAAAAGTCTAAGGTGTCAGTCGGTTTTGTGCAGAAAACCATGAAGCGTGCTGGGTTACATGTTAACAAAGTGCAAAAAGCCCCAAACCGGAATGAAAAACAAAACATCACTGCGAAAACCCGCGCTCGGAAACTTTACACGAAGCTGCTCACAAAATCCGGTTGCATCGTGATGGATGACGAAACATACGTCAAGGCCGACTTCCGTCAACTTCCTGGGCAAGAATATTTCGTTGCCAAGTCGAAGTTCGATGTTCCGGAGGATGTTCGAAAGAAAAAAAACTATTGAAATTTGCAAAGAAGTATCTAATCTGGCAGGCGATTTGCGGATGTGGTGAAATAAGTGCTCCCTTCATCACTTCCGGAACAATAAACGATGCGATTTACACGGAAGAGTGCCTTAAGAAGCGTCTCTTGCCATTCATTAAGAAGCACAAAGGATCAACTCTGTTTTGGCCTGATCTAGCATCCTGCCACTACGCTCGAAACGTATTGGAGTGGTACCAAGCCAACGGAGTCAATTTTGTGCCAAAGGATATGAACCCACCAAATTCACCGGAATTTCGTCCAATTGAAAAATTCTGGGCAATTATGAAAACGGAACTTCGCAAACATCCCAAAACTATAAAAACAGAGCTAGAATTGAAGAAAATTTGGGTACAAACAACAAAAACACTGGGAAAATCGGTTGTACAAAATTTGATGGGTGGAGTGAAAAGGAAGGTGCGGGCATTCGGGATGGGAGTCGAAATTAAATAAAACAAATGTTGTAAATCAAACCTCATTAATAGTTCTTGATTCCCTGAAAATTTCAAGAAAATCCGATAATCAGTTTAATTTTAATGAGTATATATGTGTGTGCCATTTTTATCGAAAACACCCTTTAGTTCGTCCCTCATCATTTAATATATTTAAAGAAGTTGTATTAAAATCCCCAGTTATTGAATAATTAATTAATCGAAAGGAATAATATACTGTTAAATAAGTAGAAAAAAAATAAAAAGATAATATAATAGTTTCTAAAATTAAAATCTTTGAAAAAAACCCGTACCAAAAAGGGTATACCACAAAAAGCTAAATTAGCAATATTAAAACATCTACATTTTAACGGTATTTTTATACTTAACCCTCCTATAAAACGAATATTTTGAGCGTTTTTTTGTATTATGAATAATAACCCCCGCACATATAAATAATTAAGCCTTAAATAAAGCATGTGTTATTAAGTGAAAAAAAGCTAATTTTAAAAACCCTATTGATAGAATTCTTATCATTAACCCCAAAGGGCGATACGGTCAAAATTTGGTCAATATCAACTTGACGTATTTCTTCAATTTTGCATTTAAAAAACCTGAACACCCTTCATTTTGAAGGTGTGTGTGTGTAGAATGTTGCTCTTATTTTGATTTTGGAATTCACTCTTCAGTTGTCAAAATGCCGTCCAAGCAAGAAGAGCAGCGTATCAAAATTTTGCTCGCGCATCGCGAAAATCCGAGCTACTCGCACGCAAAGTTGGCAAAATCGCTAAAAGTTGCCAAATCAACCGTTACAAATGTAATTAAAGTGTTTGGGGAACGTTTGTCGACAGCCAGGAAGTCTGGATCGGGGGGAAATCGAAAACCGGAAGCCGCTGAGACGACAAAGAGAGTTGCCGGTAGTTTCAAGCGAAACCCTAACCTATCTCTCCGAGATGCCGCAAATAAGCTGGGTGTATCGTCTACAACCGTGCATCGAGCCAAAAAACGAGCCGGACTATCGACTTACAAGAAAGTAGTGACCCAAATCGCGATGATAAACAAAATACGACGGCCAAAGCGCGATCCCGGAGGCTGTACGCGACGATGCTGACGAAGTTTGACTGCGTGGTAACGGACGACGAAACCTACGTCAAAGCCGACTACAAGCAGCTTCCGGGACAGGAGTTTTATACGGCAAAAGGAAGGGAAAGGTAGCAGATATTTTCAAGCACACGAAACTGTCAAAGTTCGCAAAGAAATATCTGGTTTGGCAAGCCATCTGTACCTGTGGCTTGAAAAGCAGCATTTTCATAGCTTCCGGGACTGTCAACCAAGAAATTTACGTGAAAGAGTGTTTGAATAAACGTCTGCTGCCTTTCCTGAAGAAACACGGTTGTTCCGTACTGTTTTGGCCGGATTTGGCATCTTGCCATTACGGTAAAAAGGCCATGGAGTGGTACGCCGCCAACAACGTGCAGGTGGTTCCCAAGGACAAGAACCCTCCCAACACGCCAGAGCTCCGCCCAATTGAGAAATACTGGGCTATTGTCAAGCGGAACCTAAAGAAGACCAAAAAACTGCTAAGGACGAGCAGCAGTTCAAGGCAAACTGGCTTCCTGCGGCGAAGAAGGTGGACAAGGTGGCTGTACAAAATCTGATGGCAGGGGTCAAGCGTAAGGCCCGGCAATTCGGATTTGGAAAAGCGGAAGCCTAACTGAATATTTTTCCTGAATTTTATACTAATTGAACTTGAAAAAGAAATTTAATTTGATTTTTTAAATAAACGATTTCACCGATTTACACGCGTTTTCCCTTGACCAAATTTTGACCGTATCACCCTTTAATCGACTTGAAGTCGATAAAGCAATAATTTTTTTTAAATCAAATTCAAAATTTTCTTCTAACCCAGCTATAACTAAAGTTAACCCAGAAACTAATAATAAAAATTGCCCCAAAATAGTATTTTCTAAAAGAATATTAAATCAAATTATTAAACAAACCCCCGCCGAGTAGAAGAATGTACTAAAGCAGAAACAGGAGTAGGGGCCGCTATAGCTGCAGGTAATCAAGAAAAAAAAAGAAATTTGGTCTCTTTTAGTCATACCAGCTAAAATAACTAATCCCCCAATAATAGTTATTTCAAGATTATTTTTTATGATATCTGAATTAAAAATGTAATTTCTTAGTTAATAATAAAGCTACATCTCCAATTCGATTTGATAAAGCAGTTAATATTCCAGCATTATAAGACTTTACATTTTGAAAATAAATAACTAAACGATAAGAAACTAACCCTAATTCATCTCACCTTAATAAAATACTAATTAAATTTGGTCTAATAATTAATATTACTATTGAAAAAAAAAATTTAAACCAATAAAATAAAACGATTTACATTAAAATCTCTTTCTATATATTGATTTCTATAAAAAATAACTAAAGAAGAAATGAATAAAACGAAAGATATAAATATTAATAAACTTATTCAATCAAATAAAAAAGTTTTAACAATATATATAGAATGTAAAGAAACAATTTCTCATTCAATAAAATACACTAAACCCTTTAATAAAAATTTTAATCTCAAAATTTTGATTGTAAGTTTTGAGTACCAAAGTACGCATCTGTGAAATTTCTAAAACACGTCGGAACGCAAATTTACGGCGGGAATTGAAATAAAAAAGTTTGAGCAAAAAAAAAACATTTTTTTATGGTACACCCTAAGTTGATGAAGGGAAATTGCTCTAAATCGGTCAATTTTCAAGCTACAAAAAATTTATATATGAAAATTCCATGAAAATTTCTGCGCTACAACTTTGCTCAGGAATGTAAACGTCTATTTCTGCAAATAAAAAGGTTTGTATATATATTTCCGTGAAAATGGGGACCACCCTAATTTTAATCAAAATAAAAAAAATGGGCCTTAGGGATACTAACCATGTTGTAGAACATCACTTTGCTGTAAAATTTCAAGTTTAGGCGCTGGGAGCATTTTTCGTCGTAAATTCGTGATCTAGACCATAGTGCAGTGGTAAAGGGTGAACACGAAATTATTGCGACACATTCAACAGGGCATAACTTTTTTACCATTGGGTAAAAATCAACCAAATTTTGCACACTTTCTCATTGATGTGTATTGTTTACATGCTGTCAAACTCGAAGTCGTGTTTTTCGATTCCGAACGAAAATGAGAGGTCGAACCAGACGCGAGTCTGAGAGAACAAATTCTTTCCAAACACCTGGAATTTCCTGACCTGTCGCACCGGCAGTTGGGAAAAATGTTGAACATTCCATTCAACCGTCTCCAGAGTGTTGAAGCGGTTCCAGGAGCGGTTGACGTTGGACCACGGCAAAGGAGCTGGAAGAAAACCGGGACCGGAGAACAAAAAGACGGAGGGAAAGGTGAAGCGGATGATTAAAGCAAATCCCAACGTCTCAAGCCGTGATTTGGCTAAAAAGATCGGCATGTCGCAGAGCTACGTCCAGAATGCAAAGAAGAGAGCTGGACTACATACATACAAGATACAGAACTTCCCAAACCGTGATGAGCAGCAACAATCGACGGCTAAAACTCGGGCACGAAAGCTCTACAAGAAGATGTTGACAAAATATGGCTGCTGTGTGATGGACGACGAAACGTATGCCGATTTTAAGCAAATTCCGGGGTTGGAGTTTTTCACCGGCAAGAGCAAGTTCTATGTGGACGACAAATTTAAGAAGAAGAAAATGTTGAAGTTCGCCTCCAAATATCTCATTTGGCAGGCCATCTGCTCTTGCGGACTGAGGAGTGAGCCTTTCGTGACAAAGGGCACAGTAAATGGCGAGATCTACAAATCTGAGTGCCTCGAGAAGCGCCTTTTGCCGTTCTTGCAGCAGCACGACGAAGCTCCACTTTTTTGGCCAGATTTGGCATCATGCCACTATTCTAAAAGTGTCCTGGAGTGGTATGAGGCCAATTCTGTCCATTTTGTTCCAAAGGATATGAATCCGCCAAACTGTCTGGAGCTGCGCCCGGTGGAGCAGTACTGGGCAATGATAAAGCGGGAACTTCGGAAGAGCAAGAAGACAGTCAAAGACGAGAAGGACATGTTAAGAAAATGGAAAAAAAACTGAGAAACTGGTACCGGATGACACTGTAAAGACTTTGATGGAGGGCATCAAGCGAAAATGCGTTCAATTTTACACTCAAAGCTCCATCGATTAACTTTTCTTTTGATTTTTGAAGTAAATATATGTATAAAACTACCCTAAAATTTTGGTTTGATTCTAAACATTATAAGAAAATTGGCATGACATTTTCGGTGTCGCAATAATTTCGTGTTCGCTCTTTAGCATATCTCTATAACCTTTCCGCCACCACGGCATCAGGTATAGACAGATATCTTCATATGAGCAGGAAATGGCGGAGAGCGACCCAACCGACGGCATCGTGAGAAAATCCGGCAGGTTGGGAGATCCGCTCGATAATAATCATGATGATGGCAATACTGAGCTACCTTCATCGTCCTCCCATAATCGGTGTGAATGTGGCCCAGATTATTATGGTATAGCTCACTCACATTGCCATCGTTGAGCACATAAAGGCTTCAAGTGTCAATGTTAGTCCCCGGCGTCCGTGTCCTTAAGCTGTGGCTTCCCAAGCCAGCCGCAAGTGTTATTTGCATAGCAGATTCCATTCGATGGGAATTGAGGTGAAAATTTGTTGAATTTCAAGATTCGAATGCTAGGGAAAATTTCCTCAGGTGAACACATCCATCGGCAGGCAGCGGAGATAATGATGGCAATCCCCCTGACCTATTGGCGTTTGTCGTCATCAGCTAAATGCAGATCCAGCGACCTAGTTTCAGTTCCGTTTCCTCCTTGCCAGTCCGTTCGTGACGCAAGGATGGAAAGTGCATTCCAGAATTTCGCTCGATTAAAAGAGAATGGCTCCATTTCTCATACATCCGGACCGAGCGCAGAAACTGGACTGCACTCCTTGGTTGTGTGGTTGCGGGTTTGTGCCCGTAAGAAGACCGTTTCATATGGTGTGGTTTTATCGCTGCCGACGATGATGATGATGATGATGGTGGTGGCAGAAGGGCAGGAATGTGCACCAGATTCCACAGTGTAGGATTTATATTTGTACGATGCACATATTTGCCTTAACTTGTGCGCAAAAGACAGACAGAGAAAGGCATCCACAGGTAATGAATGTAGCAATATTTCGAGACTATTTTACTACGAAGAGCAAGTCATGGGAATTCCCCATTTTCTCATTTCGGGAAGAATTTTCATTTGATTTAGATTAAATTTTTCTCCAGGCGGTCAAATATACTTGCATATGTTCCTAACAATGGACATACCGGAGCCCATTAAGTCAAATTGGTTCGAATCTCTGCCGCTTCCGGATGCCAACAACATCCCGTACACTAATGTTCGATAATTTGCTTTATTCGGACACGACCGTAAGCGTTCCCTGCGGGGGGCTAAACAGAAACATGCAGAGTTCCTAAACCAGTGTCATCATAACTCATCTGCTAATTTAATACCAGTCTTGTTCAAAGCAAACATACCTACATTTTCCCGGGCTCGAGGTAATTCCCTCAGGGAGAATAGCCCCGTCTCTCCGTCACCTTCCCAGTAAGGTGGGAATGGTTGAAATTCCGTTTTCAATCTTCAATCGGAACATATCCCACATCGTTCGGGAAAATTGATCGCCCCCATTAGACATAACAGCACCGATGGCGGCGGCAGCAGCAACAGCAAATTCAGCATAAACAGAGCTAATCAAATTAGGTGAATCATAAATTATTTCCCCAATTAATAAATACGGCGAATCAGAGGTCGCTGGTGGAGCTAGAGGTGTTCAGTCGGTCACGCACAACACTGAACATGGCTGTGAGATTTAATTTAAAACCAATTCGGCCCTCATTTGAAAATGAAACATTCGTCGATGTTCTGGTGACAGGCGCTTTGGACTGCCCGGTTTCGGTGGTGAGTTCCATTGTCCGAGAAGTGTGTTTATGGCAGATGAATTTACGAGTTTTCAGTAGCCAATTCTTGCCATTGTGAGGACTTGGTGGATGAATTTGGTGGACTTGGAAGGGTTTAAAAATAAGAGATACTTCTGTTGTAAATTTCATAAAATAAGTACCGTATCTGGCAACACATTCTTTTCTCATACACGCTAAGAAAAAAGTACCCAAAATTCAGTAGAAAAAACTCAACGTTAAGTTCTGTCAAGTGAGGTTACCAGTTGGGTGAATTAAGAAACTGAGGTAGGTTGAATTCACCCATCTCAAAACTCAAATTTCAGTTTTTTGGTGTTCGATATTTTATTCCAATTTAAAAAAAAATAATTGTTTGCTTACGTCACGAACTACAACCTCTTCAGAAAAAACGACCGTTTGCTTTCGGTTTCTGAAAAAAAATTCTCGTTCTCGTTATTCAATATTGGAGAATATGAGATAGATTCAGAATTTAATGCACTGTTTTTTATTGGATAATACTCGTTTTTTTTAAACAATTTTGACCACTTGAATCATCGCTTTCTCTTTTTTCGTGAAATCACGCTTGATTCCACAATTGCTTATCCCGTTCTTGAATGAAATTCCTACGACAAATTATCGTTTATCCGATAAAGTCAAAAAATATACATCATTGAGGAATATTTTTTGCATACCGGTTAATATCTGACTTTAAAAGTTTTAGTTATTATGTAACTAAGTAAAAATTATATTGCAACTAAAATACTTTTGACAGTTTCATAATAAGGTCACAACTTTATCACTTGGTAACTTTTGTGCAACTTTTAAAAGCTTTTGTTTCCAAATGACGAAAAGGTATCCATATTTTATCCTGTGTAACCAAACATATTACAAGCGTCCTTATTGTAACCATTGTGCAACCAGTTTTTTTTTTAAACTGTAGCACTAGTTACAAGTGCTACTTGGGTTAGATGTCAGTGGATCTTTTCACCTGAGAGTCGACGTTCAGATTGTTTACTTTTAAAGTGAAGTTTTGGAAATGGCCTCTCGAAAACACGAGCAGCGTAAACTTAGTTTTGGCAAGTTGTTAGAAAATAGTCGTTCGCAGAAAACAATCGTAAATTCGGTCCGGGTGACGCAACGGTGTTTCTAAAAATCAAAACGGTTCCAAGGAAGCCAAGTCAAAAAGGCGAACACGCAACAAACAAGATGAGAAACAAGTGGTCAAAGTATACAAGAGGAAGCGGTCGGTCAGAGATGTTGCCAAAAAGTGGATGTAGCTAAGTTAACTGTGCAGGACAGATACATAAAATGTGGACTTGGGTCATTCAAAGCCTCACCAAGATGATAAAGTGAGCTTGCAAGAGTGAAAAGTCGAGCCCGAAAGCTATATGATTCGTTGTTAATAAAACATACAGGTTGCATCGTACAGGACGATGAAACATACGTGAAGGCTGACTTTTTACAAATCCCTGGTAATAAATTAAACGCAACGAAGGATTGAAGAATCCTAGCGTATAATTTTAGAGACCAGAATACACCAGAATTTTCAATTAAATATCTAGTTTGGCAAGTTATCTATACGTGTGGTAAAATCAGGCATTCATCTCATTTGGGAATATTAACAGTGAAATCACCATCAAAGAGGACCATCAAAAACGCCAATGGCCACGTCCAAAGCAGCATTCTCAGAACATCCTGTTTTGGCTCGATTTGGCATGTTGAAACTTCTCAACAGTGACGAAAAATGGTTCGAGCGAGGAAAATAATGTCAACGTAGAGCTTCGTGACATTAATCCTCCAAACTGTCCATAGCTCCGACCGATGGAGAAATTTTGGGCAATAATGAAGGCTGATGGTCGAGAATGGGGGGAGAGTCAAGTCAAGTAGAAGTGTACTAAAGCTTACAAAACCAGGGGAGAGAGGCTTGTCCTAACCTCAAAGGCAGGAGTCAAGTCAAAGATCCGAACGGTTGGGCGTGAGTGTGAAATTTAAATCCATTATTGCAAAAATGTAAGGTAACATATTTGAACAAAATAAATGTAGAGAAAATGTTTGTTTGGATTTCTGATTAGCCTCTAACGTTCGTGTGATGATACAACATTCATTTCCGGAAACGCTCTAGTTTAAACAAAACAAAAAATGAATGAAAGCAACTTTATATCCAAAATTTTATAATTTGTATTTGACTCCACTCATGAATTTTAGACAGTCCTTTTGTTACATTGTCTGGAAGCCGCAGACCTATTCTTTATGAACTCTTCCAAGGTCTTGCACTCCTCACCACTTTTCTTAAAGTTGCGCTTTACGATAGCCCAGTAGCGTTCAATAGGTCAAAGCTTTGGACAATTGGGTGGATTGATGTCTTTACTAACGAAGTCTACTCCATTTTTATTGATCCATTGAACTGTGATTTTAGCGCGAAATCAAACTCAAACAAAGGAGGGACCATGTGCTGCTTGTATAACTGAAGCATCCATTTCTGCAAACACTCGTAACACGGTAAACTTCAGCATTGATCACCTCTAGTGTAGTCACCCCAAGTTGATGACTTGGATCCGCAGGAACAAGATGCTTGTCATACGAGAACCTTCTGGCCAAATTTTCCCACCATGAACGACTTTTCGGAGATGCTCATATCTTCACCGAAGACCTTACGCCATCGTTGCGTCATCGATCAAAACGCAGGCAGACGGTCACTGCCCAAATCGGTTGTATAACCTTCTAGTTCTGGTTTTCCCCCTGGATTTTTGCTCAGCCCTTTTTTTCTATTTTCTGAACTTACTGATTGAGATTGATGCAAACCCATGCACAGCGATCGTTAGCAACCTCACAGATAAAAAGAAACATTGAAATTTCTGCGTTATCTAATGCACATTAAGGGAATGCTGGATTTGCAAGAAAATAAGAGGATATTTCATGTTACTTTAGGCCAGATAACGCCTGAATCTAGCCTTTTGCATAACAAATTGCAAACATTGTTGTATTGGGCATGAAATATTGCAAACAATTTCGTTGTTTACGCCTCTTTGGCTTGAAATTAAACGAGGGGAAGTTTTACGCGCTTGTAGAAATTAATTATTTTTTCAGTGCTGTTGTAGTTCTCTAACATAAATAAAAAAAATATATAAAAAAACAATAATAATTCTACAATATGCCTTCATGGAGTGCGTAAAGTTTGTTCCATTGTTCTCAATAAACGTAAGTCATTTGTGTTCGTTTCATTCCAACTTCGGATACCACAAAGTTTCTTCAGGTTATGAGCCCCTCGACGAAGGAGATAACCGGAATTTTTCAGTTGAAAGGGAACAACCTCACACTGAAAATTAATTTTAGTTTATACTACGAAATCGAAGGTACAACTAACAAATCTATTTGTGGTTTTCTGCAACGAAACTGCATTGTAATATTTATGAAGCTACTTTCGTAATTAATGGCACACGTGCAACTGTCAAAACCACGAAGCCTTTGTTGAAACAGAAAAAACCTTCGTGCATTCTACGATAACAATAAAAAGAGCTGCGAATATTTTGTTACAGATAAAAAAAAACGTTTCTCTGGTGGTTGCAAGAATGACAGACAGATCTACTTTATCGACTCAAAATGCAATTGATACAAAAAGCGCAACCACCTGGAGTTGTCCAGCGTTTTTTAATGTTTCTGAGATAGAATTCCATGGTGTATTTTTGGAAAGCGTTGATACTGAATCCGTGATTGATCTCACCAGGCCATGGTGACTTGTGAGAAGATACGTGAATCATGAGTATGATGTAATAACTCTCGACAGTGCTTTAATTTTCATTTTGGGATAAATAAATTATTCCCGCCCATCCCAGCAGTAAATCCAACATGCAAGGAGTATGACAATAGAGAAGCAGCGATTGACTGGTCTTCAAGAAATCCATTTCGTGCATTATACAAAATGGTGTAATAATAGCATTTCACCAGACAAAAAGCAACACGAATGTATCATACAATATACGGGACATTTGTTCTATGTACAAAATCCATGTTTACGAAATGAGAGAAAACTATTTAACGAATATAAATTTTCAGTGCACGAACTGACAGTTTGGAGTGAAGTAACACTTGGAAACTGCGGAAATGTCGGAGGCGCTAGAAGAAGATGTACCGGCTGCAGAAGTTATGTGTCCTAAGTTTCTCCAGATAAATCGGAAGGCCAAATCCTTACTGGTCATTTTCACTTCGGACGAATGTATTGAGATAGTTCGGGAGAAACAGTCGACGATGTGGAAAGCGCTGTAGAACACTGAGAATGCGCGAAGGATTGTCGATGTGGAGTTGTCGATGTTGAAGAACTGGTTCGACAACTGAGAACGGCGTGCGCCAAGTTTCAGGAGAATGGTCTGGTGGCTTAACTATTCCAAACTGCAGGAGGTGATCCTGTTCCAGTGAAGGGAAGAGACATAAAACCAAGGAAATTTATAGAACATTGGCACCAAAAGGTGGAGCCAACTCAGCTTGTAAAACGAAAGCAGCTTCTTCAATGATGAATCAATCCGCAACTGCAAACAAATCGAATGAAATGGTATTCTGTGTGGAGTCTGCATGCAGTGATCACCTAGTTAACTGCAAGGATTATCTTCAAACCCTGAGGAAACTGGAACAATCGTTTATTGTGGATGGCGTTTCATTGATTGGTATGTATGAAAGTAAAATTCAAGGGATCACACAGAAATGAAATTCGTTTTAAAACGAAGAACGTTGTAAATCTGTCAGATCTGCTTGAACACTTGGTATTTGTGAAGAAATTATTTGAAACTAGAATTGAGTTGCTGTTCAAATGCAGAAATGTATGGATACAAGTTATTATGAAGCGGTCAAGTGATTGCAGGAACCTCTTTGAGAAGAACTATGTACGGGCGTGAATTGATTGCAGATGAAATTAACCCAAATGCCAAACCAGCAGCAACAAACAGAGAAGTTTATCTTCGTGAACTCCATTTTTTCGCTAGGTATGTGTGTCTGTGGGTGTTTAATGGCGAACACCCAACGTCACTCCCAACGACTCATTCATTTTAAAACTTATCTCATATCAAAGCAAACATACATATCATTTCTCACCAAGGAATTCTTCATCCACATTTTAATCTCATATCCAACTCCAGAAGTGTAGTAAGGTGTCATGCGTTCTCGGTATCTTCTTAAGTAGACGTCTAATCAACACATCTCTGCCATTTCTGCCAGGTGTTGATCAAAGATAATCATAAATGAAGAGCCTGTCCCAGACAACCACAAGTCGTATAACAGTGTTGAAATACTATCGTATATTCCTATATTTTTAGTCAAAATCGCAATTACTTGTGGCCTTTATCGTATTTTGTTTAAGTTAAATCGTAAAGATATATGCATATTTCCAACTTCTTTGCGATGTGTCATTTATTCATCGTACTGCGTCACAAACTAAATCGGATATACATCGCTAACCTTTTTATATCGAATTTGTTATTACATATTCAATCGCATATGATATCAAATAAACTCGTTTAAGAAAACTATGAAATTTGCACGTATATGGCTTCCACTTTTGTACGTATAAGCCATATTTTTGCATTTTATACGATTTGTTTACTTACATATATGTTTGTATATCATAAAAACAACTTTCAATATGCGTGCATTTTGGTTGTCTGGGGTCTCTTTTGGCGCTTCTATTGTCTCTACAACAATTAATCCAGGAGAGTGTATGGTCGTTATGCTATGCTGCTATGTCATGCTTATAAATCTTCGTGTTGCTGCGCTTTTTGATTCTTGGTACCATTCAGACGAAGGCAGCAGCCTTTTCGGCCAAATCACGAATCCACATCGATCTGTCCCGAAGGATGAGGTTCACTACCTTCCGATCCAATTTTAGATCAGCTGCACCTGCTTATCTTCCTCTTCTTGGCAACGCATCAAACGAGTAGTTTTTCCCGAACTTGTTGATGGTAGATTTTACGCTGTCGTGATGAATTCCGAAACGATTCGTTATTTTGTTGTTAGAGCCATTCTTTACACGGAGCCTTGAATTTTAACACTCTGTATCGCGGCATTTCGAAAACGATCACTGTTTACAGAAAGTTCATGAGCTGATCAAGTTGTTGACAGATGAACGTGTCGAATGTAGGTAGGCTCGGACCGATAGTCTCACGCGTGTATATGTGAGCGCATCATAAGCGTTGCCAGTTTATTTTCGATACAATCCTTAATAACAAAGATTAAATTACGTTGGACGTTAACAATCACTGGTAAGTAGCAAAAAAAGCGCATATCTATTTTTAATTAAAGCGTTCATTAAAAACAAGCCACTAAATGTTACGATTTTTCATGCGATTACACTGCCACCTGGTGGTCGGTCCACCGGTCAGTAGTATATATATATATATATACTAGGTTTCTATATACGGTGAAAATTTGACAGCTCCATCACTTTATTTACGGCAGCTATGGCGAGAACAGTGAAATAACTTCGATCTATGGTTTGTTCGTACCACCTGCTCCATCCGGGCCTAAACTAAGTCAGCCATCGTGGCCCACTTTGTGTCGACCGGATACGATCGCGAAAACATCAACAAGATTCGGTACTTTTGGAGAAGGGGGAGTCCATCTTGCGAAAGCCTGGTCCCGCTCTTCGATGTTTTAAGCGACCGGGTGATTCAACAGTAGGTAGCTCAAACGGAAGACGGAAGGCAAGGTGGCCACTTCACAGGTCGGTGCGACCGGCCAAACGGTTAAGAAGTATTTGGCCAAAATGGTGATCCACATGCAAAAGCGAAAGCGACTTGGACTGAAGTCAGGCGAGTCGGACAACCCAACAAAAACCCAGAAACAACGGCTGAAGATCTTCCCGGCGAAGCGGAACATGGTGGTCGTCAAGAAAGACGAGACGTAGCTCACGTTGAATGGCAACGACGGCAAGGAAAAGGCTACTTCACATCCCCGACAAAATAAATTAGCAGCGATGTCAAGTACATAGCGCACACGAAGTTCCCAAAGAAGGTTTTGCTGTGGCTCACAACCAGTGCAAAGGGGATGTCATGTCCCCTGTTCTTTTTGTCGGGGCTGGCAGTGAACGGTGAGATCTACAGTACCCTGTGCCTTCCAGAAGTTGCCGCCTTCATTAAAAAGTACCACAATGATGACGACGTGGTGTTTTGGCCGGAATTAGCGTCGGCCCACCACTCGAAGCGGGCGGTGGACAAAATGGAGCGACTCCGATCAATCGAGAAGTTCTAGGTCGATTTGAAGAGGAGAGTATATTCAAATAATTTCGTGGCGGATGATTTGATCAAAAAGGCGGCCAAGGAACCGAAGAATATGCCTACAAGCTTCCTTTTTTCACCTATGGCCAAAGTAAATGGAGTTATTAATTGTTTAATGAATAGAACGCAATTTGGTTCGTTAGATTATCTTTTTCCGTTCTTCATTACCATCCATCCGAAATTAGTCGATTTTTTCTCTGCAAAGTCATGATCACAAGCCTGCTAGTTTTCCTTGACAATAATCAATAAATTTTGTAGGTTTCGAGAGCCTAAACCTCTCTTTTTTTCAAATCTAGTGAACATTCAAATAACTAAAGGGTTTGGCGAAGTTTTGCGCGCAAGGCTTGAGGATTCGGGCCAGTTCAGAGACTTTGCCACTTCAGGTAAAAACCTGAATTCATTCACCAATGTTGAGATTCGATCCTTCCTACGAAATTAATGCCGACCACCTTGCATTTCAAAACGGACTCAAACATCAATTTCCAGCGTCTACGCATCGTACCTGTGCTGGAAATAGCCATATTATGTACTTCTTAAGAACTGCCCATTTGAAAACCAACTTATCATATGTATCTCTCACCGAGGAGGTCCATTTGGATTTTAAAATGGTGTGAAACTTCCACTGGCGTTCCCTCTAACATGTATGAATATGTCCAATGCGGTCCTGGATTTTATCTACCATGGTACTTTTTGTGAAAGGGTTATCCCCATAGCGACCCAACAATTGATCCAGTACAGCATCGGCCAACGGAATCCTCCGGCAGCGCGGAAGACTAGAGCGAACGTGCGGAAGTGGAAGCGAAGGATGCCGATAAGGACCTCTTTGTTGAAGCTCTCTAAAGATGGCGGCCCCTCGAACCTCAATGTGGATGAGTTAACAGGAACGTTGGTGAGGTCACATGGACACAATCATGCCGAAAAAACTGGAGCCTGTGGTGCTTAACAAACGAAACATAGCGAAGAAATCGAAACTGCAGGACGGCAAAGGTATGAATATCGTTTCTGTATTTCTTCCAACATAAACCACCAACCGATCTTCCACGAATCGTCCAATATACGGGGAACGAACAAAGCTATATAGTCAAACGTGGATTGCATTTAAGATTTTTAAACGACCTCATTTCGAGTATCATTTAAACACATTTTCACTTTTAATGTGGAAATAGAATCTCAAAGCCAGTGCTAGAAAATGCCACTTTTAATGAAAAATCTCATACGATGTAAACCGAAATACACCTGATAATCTCATGATTGAGATTTCTTAAAAATTTCATCGATGTTTTCGTCATGATGCAAAACGCCTGTGTTTTGGTCATCGCAATTACAGAGCGATTGGATATTCTTTTCAATGTTTTTTAAACATGTGTAACCGTGGATGGGTTAATCACAGACATTTTTGCACATTATTCTTTCAAAGTGTATTCAAATGTCAACAGGCTTGCAAGTTTTTTTGTATTTTCATTCGTTGAGATTCCTGGAAAAGGAAAAGGGAGCTCGGATTTTTTAAACAATTTAGACTGTGTACTACTTTAGTGAAATTAGGAATACTGTCAATCGGAATAGACGAAAGATTTGTCTTTCGCACCATCAAACGCTACGAAGAAACCTTAGAAAACTGGAGATCAGCAGTCATGGACCGACTGACGTGGAGGAGACTAGTGGAGCAGGTTATGTCCACCCGGAAGTAATGCCATATAAATGAGTAAATTTGATGTTTACCAATCACTAAAAATTACATCACAAAAATTTTCCATTAACTACTTTCGATCGGCATTGAAGATTGATATAGAATGGTTGGATTCCTCTGAAAAATCTGCTGTCAATATAAATTCAAATCTAGTACATTACAAACTAGCTCATGGCATAATCTCACACGTTCAATCCTTTTGTGCAATTACTTAATTGCACAACATCATATGATAACACGAAGCCCTCCATACTTCAGTGTCTAACCACACCAAAGCGCGTTTACCTTCGAGTGGATCACCCTAACAATGCCACAAATGGATTCGGATGTTTCTGGCAGCAGCGGTGATAAGCTCCCGGTAGGCGATGTGATAAACAACCACGAAGTACGCATGAAAACCTCAGAACGTGCCTAGAGACTAGAAACACAAATGGAAACCAATGTTCTGCGGCACACAACTCAACCACAACGGGAGAGCATATAGTCGGTGACACCTTTTGCAGCTCCACCAGGAGGAGGGGGGAAGCTGCAACCATTCAATTAATCAACAGTTTAATTGGAATGGTCCGTCTGTTTCGCCCCAAAAGTAAATTGAAAATGTGATTAGAACTTTGGGTGGTAACTGCGATTGACATAAAAGTCCACAATTGTTGCAACGTCCAAAAAGTAGGTAAAGTGAAGTGGAAACGCTAAGAAATGAGCCCCAGTGGTACCATTTTCCGGCAAACAAAGCATCCAGATAAGGCACGCATATGCAGGGAATCGAGCACGCACATCTGCTGATATTGCCAAAACGACAGCGACGAATATGGTGGTTTATCGTGACAGGATTAATCAACTCCGAGGCCGTCCCGCACTAACTCTTCCACGTAATGTTCGCTAAGTTGGGGATGTTTGCTACAAATGTGGTCGTAATAATGGCTTATTGTCCCCCGAAGCCCTGGCTGGAATTGAATGTTCCATGCACGGTTCGGGTACTGAAAGGAACAATTCTGTGGAATTGAACTTCTTCAGATTGAAGACTTTGTTTTCACTGTCGAAACTTTCGTTTCTTATTTGTACGATTCTGTGAAACTGTTGTTGGTAAAATTTGCATTCTCTTTCACCATTTGTGCACGGTCTGTTTGGCTTCCATTTTGATGACTTTATTGCAAAAATCCACACAGGACACACAGCGAAAATCCACTGTCTTACGTCTATCGGTTTCGTGCAGTTTGGTGTAGAAATCGGAGTCCTCCTGGATGGGTCCTCCCTCAGTCGGTAAAGGCGCGGCTGGGTTCGATTCCCGGTCTGGTCTAGGAATTTTTCGTTAGAGAAAATTTCTCGACTCCCTGGGCATAGGGTAAGATCGTACTTTCCACACAATCATACTAATGCAAAAATGGTACCTGGCATCGAAAGCTTTCAATTAATAACTGTGGAAGTGCATTTAGAACACTAAGTTAAGAGCAAGCAATAAGCGAATTGTGAAAGCAATAAGCTTGAAATGCTAAAAAAAAGAAGAACTCTCTGGGACACCGTATATCCATAAAGGAGGAGTTAAGAAGATAGAGGTGCAATACCAAATCAAAGAACATCATCTCCATACAAACATGAACAACCTTCATAACAAAAAAAAACAACCACCATCCCGAGCAGCACTTATAAGCTTCGATCATAAATTTGTAAAGAAAAGACTCCGTTTTCCCCGGACGAATACTGCTTCCCACAATAGCAGCACGGAAGAAAGATAATCCTTCCTGTTTGTATGGACCATCGAAAAATCCAAACACTTTTGTGTTCCGTTTGGAGCATTCATTCGGGGATTTACGTGAGTATGGCCGTGCTGAGGAACGGATTCCACAATAAATATAGTCCGATTTATATGCTTTCTGCACAAAGTAGGTACGTTCCTCGTTCGCAATGTGTGTAATCGTCCCGTTGATGCCCATCTGCCTAAATCATAGCCATGCTCCCGGTTCGTTGAGCCTGCGGTTGATTCCGTAATTAGTTTTATGTGAATCCATGTGCTGTTGGTCCTGCTCGCAGTAGGCGGGGAAATGAGTGCGTGGGAAAAGATACGTGTTTTGGAGTATTTTTGCGTACGATACGGTCGAGTCACGTTCAAGCAGAAATATGATGCTCGGCTTGCAATAAATCCTTATGAAGTGAAATGATTAGGGGTCTCTCAGTCCGTTACAGTTTGGTTACAGAAATGCACGCATTGAGATTTACCATGAATGACGAAGACAAACGGACACAAATTGCATTTCATAGCCTACGAGATGCTTATAAAAATTCCACTGAAAGAATACCGATCCAGTTATGTCACTATACTTTTTTCACACACACACATAAAATAACACCCACGGTTAGAAAGTAAAAATTTCAAACAGGATTTGTTTATCGATTGAATGTATGTGAGCTGGACGCCCCTTTCTATACTCATAAGGGTGGTTCAAAAAACCGTTTCAGCTCCATCACATTCATTCAATGTTCTGAGTGGATAAGTTCCATCTGTTCCTGACTTTCTGCCCAAAATTTGAACTAATTGCTTGCGAACTCAACCTGACTGGCCCTTTGAAGTTTCTGTGGTAATCAATTTCAATAGAGAACATATTGATTTTAGGCTACATACTATTGAAAATTTTCATAAATGTTAAGCCTTGTCCTAAAAAGTATATTAACTTCTTCAGGACTAAGGGATCATATATGACCCCAAAAGAAAATGGCCTTAATAAAATCACAGACTAAGTAAAAATGTATATTGAACTCGGCAAATCAGTTCTACATGAATTCTTCTATCTGGGAAATATAAAACAGCAAATGAGCCTCGATGCTTAATTGACGACCTAGAACATTCCGAACATGAAGAAGTTCATGAACAAAAAGCTTAATGCCTAATTAATAGTATAAGGCGTTGTTGTAGAATATGGTAGATATGCATACATATTATAAAATTTTTGGTGATAAACTTTTAATATTTTTGTATCTTCCTGGGATGTTCTAGGTTATTCCAAATGCACTTGAGACATCAGAGCATCAGATCCACAGTACAACTGAGTAGCTTTTAGGACTACGTAAGATTAGAATCTCTATGCAAACCTATTGAATTAGCCTTTCCGAAGGTCAACAGACACTATTTGGTAATTTTGTGATGTCCTGTGTCATCAAAACTGTCCTTGAATTCAGAACTTAAGATCTACAGTTGTAACAGTAGGTTTTTGGAGAATGCAAAGGAACAATATGTATTTAACAAATATACATTGAATACCCAAGTAGCACACTACGGTCATAATTAGTTGTAGTAACTTGATTATAACTTTGCAAGTCATGTTGATGTTATCTCAACCGAATGGCAATAAGTGTGCTACTAGGGTAGTTAAGAAGGTCAACAGGCATAATGCCAAAATGTTGGGATAGATTCTAGATGATTCAAACTGTCCTTTAGTCCAAAACATTAGATCTACAGTTCTAACAGTAGCTTTTTCGGTTATATAAGGTGACTATATGAATACAAACATATTCGATGAACTTTTTGGAAGGTCAATAGTCAATATTTCATAACTATGTGATCCTCTAGGCCACCATACTGTTCAGAACTTAAGATTTACAGTTGTAACCGAAAATTTTTAAGGCAATACAATGTCACAATAAATATGCAAACATATTTAATTAATATTCTTGAAGGTCAACTAACATTATAAAAGGATATGACATGTTTTGGGTCATTCAAACTATTTAACGCTATGTATTCAACCATATTTAGTGAATATTTGAAAACGTCACAAACATTACGAGATAAACTGGGGTGATCGAGTTCATCCAAACTATCCTTGAGATCAGAACATAGGACATAAAGTTGCTCAGTGCGCGGCGCTCAGCACTCAGTGTTCAGTGCTGACCACTCATTGCTCAACCCTCTGTGCTCAGTGCTCAGCACTCAGTGGTCAGTGCTCAGCACTGAGTGCTCAACCCTTAGTGCACTCAGTGCTCTAAACCCTTAGAGCTCAGTGCTCAGTGCTCAGTTCTCAGCAGTACTCAGTGCTCAGTTCTTTGCAGTACTCAGTGCTCAGCATTTAGTGCTTTGTGCTCAGCACTCTGATGTCAGTGCTCAGCACTCAGTGCTTAGTGCTCAGTACTCAGCACTCAGTGCTCAACACTCTGTGCGCAGTGCTCAGCACTCAGTGCTCAGTCCTCCCAAGTAACACAACTTGTTATGTTATGATCAAAAATTAATCTTTAAGACAAGATCTCATGTATTTTTCTAGTACACATAACTTATTTTTGGTATCTTATGTGACCAAAACAGCGCAATAAATCGATCTATTTGAACCATCTTCAAGGTCATACAAGTAGTTTTTAGATACAGATTTAGGACTAATAATACGTTTTTAAGATGTATTGAATAACATGCTTTGAACATGATGATGTTTCATCTTGTTAGTTTCTAGCATCATAATAACAAATAGGTCATAATCAAGTAATTTCAATGTTAAAACAATTGCAGAAATACATGAACATGACATGCTTGTTTGAGAAATGTCAAACGAACAGAAGTCAATAAAGATTGTTATGATTGTGAAAATTATGTTTGTTTATGAGGAGAATTTTCACAACTCATAGTAAAAACAATGACAATCGTTTTTGGCCAAATCAATTATTTAATAAGTATCAGAAATCTAAAGATTGTTAATCCTCACAATGCTTAACAAAATATCATATTCGAGACAGCTTTTATGGTGCAACTTTTGGTTTTACTCCTTCGAAAGTTTTAGTGATAATTGTAATCAAAATTTCTACCGGCACTGTAATTTTGTCCATAGCTAAGACGTGAAGTGGAAATTGAGTCCAAAATACATCTTTAGAGCAGTCTAATAACATACTCATGATGGTCCATTGCAAATTATTTGAGTTAGTTATTATAACATCATAATAACCATATTATGGCATCTTCTTAGTGAAATGTCATTTGGTTCCAGAAATTTTAGAGAAAATGGGGCTTCTTATGGTCCGTTACAATGAATCAACTGTTGATGGTGATTCTTGTTGCATGCTATAGTTTCGAAAAATATGTTTGTTTTTTTCTTGTAGTTAATTATGTAACCGTTTCTTAAGAAGATATCTTGCAAATGGGCTAAGTCTGTATTTTAATCGATATGAAAAATTCAAAAAAAGTAATAAAAATTCATAAACATAGTTAGTTAGTTAGTTTTACTTTTAATAATTTGATTATAACCTATTGGTTTTTGTGATGCTTTAAACTACCTAGATAAGACATCGTCTTGTCAAAAACATGTAATGCAGTGCATTTTTAAAACTTCTTATGCGACCTAAAAGATGTTGTAAAAAGATCGGTTAATTGCGCTGTTTTGGACATGTTTGAGTCTAAAATTAAGTGATATATCTTCTAGCAGAATTCATGTGTGACTTATGATAGGTAAATGTGTTGAGATAACATCCTCTCAGCTTATATATGACAAAATATGTTTCTCATTTCCTTCCTAATACTCCTGCATAACATAATTTCAAGATAACTGATCAAAAAGATGTTTTTGGTGTTACTTTGGTCAGAATTTCAGATCTACAGTTGTAACAATAGCTTTTAGGGCTTTATCAGATTATGATATGTATTCGAACATATTGAATGAACATTTTGGAAGGTCAACAGTCATTACTTGATGATTTTGTGATGTTCTAGGTCATAAAAACTGTCCTTGAGTTCAGAACTTAAGATCTACAGTAGTAACTGTAGCTTTTTGGGCTATACAAAGTAACGTTACATATTCAACCATATTCAGTTCATATTTAAGAAAGTAAACAATTACTACGAAATAAAATGGGTATTTGAGATCATCCAAACTGTCCTTAATCTCAGTTGTAACAGTAGGTTTTTGCCGTATGCAAACGAACAATATGTATTTCACATTATTCAGTGTAGAAGGTCAACAGACATATTGCGACAATCTTGAGATATTCTAGGACATCCAAACTGTCTTTAAGCTTAAAACATAAGATCCACAGTTGTAACCGTAGCTTTGAGGGGTTAATAAGGTGACTATATGTATTAAAACACATTCAATGAATCTTTTGAAAGGTCAACAGTCAATGTTTTATAATTTTCTGATCCTCTAGGTCAACCAAACTGTCCTAGCGTTCAGAACTTTAGATTCACAGTTGTAACAGTAATTTTTAGGCATACAATATCAATTAATATTCATAAAGGTCAACAAACATTACAAACCAATATGACATGTTCTGGATCATCCAAACTATCCTTGAGATCAGTTAATAGAACCTACAGTGGCAGTAAAAGCTTTCTGGGCTATGCAAAGCTACGATGTATAATGAAACATATTTACTGAATATCTGGCAAGATAAATAGGCATTATGAGATAATCTTCTAGGTTATCCAAACTATCCTGGAATTCAGCTGTAACTGTAGCTTTCTGGACCAAACAATGTAACAATATGTATATCCCGGAACACATCCGATTTTTTCCAATGTGGACCCTACCTAACGACTCATGACTATGATTCGGGACCAACGACTTTACTTCCCTTCCGAAGGAAGACGTGACCAGATTTTTTCACCTCAGAAAAACCACCGACATCGACTGGAATTGAACCCAGACACACTGGGGTGCCACCAGTAGCAGTCACGCTAACCACTACACCACCGACGCCGGCGCCCATATTGTTGCATATTTAACATATTTATCTATACAGTTTGAAATAAACATTGAATTTTCTGCCTGATCTAATGCACATAAAGGAATGCTAGATTTGGCTTAAATTAATGGGATTTTTCATGTAAATCTAAGCCCAGATATCGCTGAAATCAGGTCTGCTGTTTGGAAGATTGCAAACTATGTTGTATGTTGTATGAAAGATTGCAAAGAATTTCATTTTTTAAGCTTGTTTCGGCTTCAAAATTAACGAGAGGAAACTTTACGCGGTTTGTTAAAATTCATTACATTTTCTTCCGTGAAGCAGTGATGTCTGCCATCTTGAATTTAAACTTGGGTCAAACATCAATTTTCAGTTTCTACGCATCGTCCCTGCGCTTAAAATTGTCAGATTGTGTAATATATTTTGAAATCCAAAATGGCGTTGGTTATCAATTTTTGTCATTTTTACACTAAACCCTTTCCAGAAACGAAACATTGTTGTAGTTTGTGAATAAACCGATTTAGCCAAATTCTCTAACTTTTATGTTTAAAACTCTTCAACAATGTTGTCTTCAGATGGTTCTTATAACTTAAAAACATTAAACCTTTGACGTATAAATCCTGCCGATATCTCTTACCGTTAGCGAGTAATTAACGATTTTCTAAAAAAAATACGCCCCTTTTCAAATGTGTTTGACTCAATTTAAAAATTTTAAAAATAAAAAATAAATTATCTCCAGTTTTCTGATTTGATGTGCAATGATAAAAATCTTTTCAAATGCTGTTGAGAAATATTTTTTTTGGTTTGCCCCAGGTATCAACATTTGAAAACGGCCTATTTAGTTTACAAAAACTATAATAACTTTTGTTTGACATACGATAGAGACCATTTTAGCACACCAAAAGTTGTAACTTTATTTTACTGTATTTATTTTTTATGGGAAGACAACTTTGATGAAGTTTGCAGAAGCAGATAATTTCTCATCTCCATGCGAAGCGCTACGAGTGGACAGTAATTCTATTGCTAGAACGAATAGACATGAAGAGAAAGTGTATTGATAGTTCCGTATAGGGCAACGGCAGGCTTTGAAATTGAAAGATACAAGTTTGAAACCGAGCGGAGGGCATTTGAACGGTAGTATCCGATCAGGAACATATCCGTCGTTCTCTCCGAGATCTATAAGTTATAGTATGACGAGAAGAGCAAATGTGTGAAATAGGCGGTGCATGCTAAAAATAAAACCCAACAGCGGGAGATAATTTCTCACCCGTGTTAGGCAGTATTGGGAGACGGACAAATCGCTAGAACTAGAAACAAGCAATAGGTAGTATAAGAGCCCGATCTGTTGCATAACCTTTTGTCAGTCAAGGGGATTTCCCCCCTTGCCTATCCTGCATGGGGTAGTACGACAAAGAGTTATGTGCCTGATCGGATACTACCGTTCAAATGCCCTCTGCTCGTTTTCAATCTTGTATCTTTCAATTTCAAAGCCTGCCGTTGCCCTATATGGAACTATCAATACACTTTCTCTTCATGTCTATTCGTTCTAGTGTAACCGTTCACGAATTCTGAGTTTAATTAATCGATGGCTTAAGCGCCACTCTCTACGAGAGACCACCGGTCACGTTTGGGTTTGCCCGACTTTAGAGACTGTTTTGGCTCAGGGGAAACTCTTGAACGGTTATTGGGGAAAATTGGCGAAATTCCTTTAACCCAAGCTAAAACCCCTTTCCTTCCATCAGCGGAGAGATCTTAGGAACCGCGAAGGGATGACTACCAGATTGACTAACGAACGAATTAAGCTCCCGAAATTAGTGAGTAGTTTATTCTCGATAATTGGCGTTAAACGCAACCATACCATTATCATAACTCAATCGAATTTGTTCCTATTTCTAGATTCATTTATTCGTGTTGAACGGTTTCGACGACAATGAAGGAGAAGAGCAAACATGGCCATGTAACTTAGCTCTAAACGTACCTGCGCAGGTTTTATCGAAGACTCGACGACTGATGGGGCCCGTTGGTACCTCGATGACTCCGTTACGGCTTGCTTCGACGAAAATGGCGACGAAATGGCGGCGGTGCAATGGTTGCCACCAGGATGTCCACGGTGCGATTTGGGTCCTCAGTGACAAAATGACCCGCGTGTGCAATATGGCCGAACTAGAGATGCGGAGGGAGTGGCGGCTGGAACGGAAGCTTCCGATTTTGTTCCACGAGAGTGATGGCGGCTTATGAAGACCGTTTCTGTCCCCGGGGCGATCCGCCCTTATGAATAGAGACACACGTACCCAAAGCGACCCGGCTTCGCGTACCTATCCGTTCCACCGAGCGGGGATCGGTGAAACCTCTATCCTTCGGTTTGGATCGGGTTCTCAGCGTGCAATTGACGGCACGAACTCTCGGATTGCTCCGGTCCACAAAATTGACGGAGAGGGACCTTACCTTCGGCTTTGAACGACCGATGGGAGATACTTCGCTACTTTAAGTTTTGGCGACTTCACTCAATTCTCCGTTTAACTGCCTTCTTGAGGCGGGCCTTCACATAACACACAGGTCTCGATGATCCTTAGACGGGATTCAGTTAGCACCACGACGGAGCCTTGGATAGTCGCTGATGGAGGATGAGTATTTCCAGCCGTACGAAAAAAGCGCAGCGCGCTGCACGTCCAACACGAATCAAAATTAGTATTAAGTTAAATCGCCCACTCGATTCAATATATTTACCTTTTTCCGTAGAGTTACTTTAAATAAAAAACACAAGTGGAATTGGCGATTCAAAAAGGACCTCAGTCCACTAAACAAAGAAAGAAACGCGAAACGATTAACACCTCTTACATTGTTTAAACTCACTCACTAACTTTACCTACAGATTGTACTTGAAACAAATTAAACGTAACTAACTTTAATCGCGCACTTCTGCTTTCCAGCCGATGCTTTAGCGAAATGATCGAAAGGAAGAAATGTCTGAGCCAAGAAACTGTACCTCTTTTCAAATCTGAGCCCTATTCAATAATTCAAAATGACTACTCTTAATTATTCCTTAGGAGCATTATTTAAAAACCATGTCCAAGTCGTATGGCGACGGAAAGCTTGGCGAATTTAAACCGCCTATTAAAGATTCAGCACCTTGCTATAAAAGAGAAGCTTTCATACCATACATCTATAAACGCGAATTGGCACATGGATAGCTCGATTTTATCAACGCGAGCTTTTTTGATTTATTTTGATTACTTATTTAAACAACATTAGATTAATTTTATGCTCAATTATTTATTCTACAAATCTATAATAAACAAAACAAACAAAGCATTAATTAATTAATGCTTAATTAATTAATTATTTATTCTACAAATCTATAATAAACAAAACAAACAAAGCATTAATTAACAACAACAAAACGCAAAACGTTACACTAGCAACAAAATTACTGTCCACTCTTAGCGCTTCGCATGGAGATGAGAAATTATCTGCTTCTGCAAACTTCATCAAAGATCGTTACTTCCGCGCTGGGGAGAATACAAAAATAACAATCAAAAAGTGAAGACAACTTGCTGACAAATTTAAAATTAAAGAGTTACAGCAAATAACTGATTTTTAGACACCCTAAGCGCCGTGGAAAAAATGCTTCAATTCGGTCGTCTTCCAAAAAGGTGCAGAGAAAAATATTCAATCGTAGTTGCTTAAAATGATTTAATCTCGAAGTTTTCCGAAGTATGTATGCCTTTATTACCGCAAATAAAAAGTTAGATTTTCGGTTTCTCTGAAATAACGAGACCACCGTTATCTCTGTTCAGACCGGAGAGACCGGTAGAAGACAGAGCTTCGAACTTCGGCTGGATATGTGTGTCTTTCCAGCTGGAGATACTACACACTCTTCCACACCGCGCTAGCCGTGGCCCAATAGCGGTGCATTGCGGCCATTATCGCTGTCGGCTGATCACTAGCGCACATCCATAAGACGTTGCTTCGTTCGTATCCATAAACGCTGCCAGGTTGTTCCTTGCAGATAATGCAGTTTGATGGAACACAATGAACAGCCGTGAGACCTAGCTACTCCGATTCTGGATACCCACCCGCGAACCGTCACCTTTAAACTGCGTTGTTTGCCTAACGGTGTTCTTCGCTCTTTACATTTGTCGAGAGGCCACAGCAGCAATTCCTGTTGTCGACCTATTAACCGATTCTTATCAACTTCAGAGGCGTCGTTGAAGATTCTTCGTCTTTTCAATGAAGAACCACCGCATCACGGCACCTTGTAAGGTTCAGCAGCATTGTAGTAATGTTGGTTTTAAGATCAGTCCCTGGTAATTTAACTTAAATTCTTTAGGCATACATTTTTGCATCATCTTAAAGCCAGCTTAATGGAGGGCCTGAGTCTGAAAATGAGAGACAAACAAAATTCTCGTATCGTTTAAAACGAACCCTTCAGGCAACCCCAGCTCTTTGATCTAATGTCCCAATGATTTCATGTGGAAGTGAAGGGACCGTGTAGTTACCCACAACTAATCCGGTGATATCGGAATAGCAGCCTCGAGGCGGTCGATCGTTCTCCCTTTTTTTCAAGCATGGTACATCCGTCATCCCTATGCCCAGAGTCGATTTTTTTCTTCATGCTCATGCTCATTCAAGCAACATTGACAATTCTCAACAACCCTGTTCTTTATTGCGATAAAAAAAATAAGATCTTTTACCTGCCGTCCACTTCGTCACTATTCAAGTGCTTGTCCATCTTTTCCAACCCCACACAACTCAAATCATTTCATCATCCTTACACTCCCCGAAAAAAAAAAGAAGAAAATCATTCAAAGCGCACTTCCCAACACGAAACTCATGATTGCGCTGTTAGCTCTCCTGAAACAGAGAAAATTTCTCTTTTTCCATTCAGTTCAAAAAATTTAAATAGAAGCTTTCGGCGAGCCTAACAACCTGACCTAAAATATGCATATAATACGAACTTGGAAATCAGCTCTGCATAAAGAAGCCATTCAAGCCAAATCTTTAGGATGATCACAAACCATTACAGATCTGCCTAATGGCGCAGGCTTCTGGCTGAGAAGCGGGCGTCTGTTTTCTCTATGACATTCGTTTGATCGAAAGGAAATATGGTGCCCCATTTAGATGTCAAAATGCCGTTAGCGGCACCTTCTCTGAAGGATATTCTTCTTTCAACATTGATGAAAGGTGCGCTCGCTCGATACTAATTCTTTTTGTTTCTCGAAGAGGTTCGTCAGTTAAAACGTGAAATTTGGGAAGGAGAGAATGTGTTCTAGGTCGTTTTCATGTACGCCATGGTGATTCAAATATATATTCTACATACCTAAAACATATTGGTTTACCTCCTACAATATGCGGAAGCATGTAATTTGATATCGCCTCTGCCATTTAATAAGAACGTACAGATTTAGTTACAAATGGTTTTTAAAATACATATTTCTCTGCTGTCATTAAAATTAATGTTTGATTCAATGCTGGATTTATAACTATACATTCCGGATTCATCAATTAAAAAATTAATTCACGTCCTGCCGTCCGAAAATGCGTTTAATGCTCTTTCCTGGCGCCATATATAATCATTTTAAAAAATTCATTTTCTACTTAATACCATTTACTCAGGGTTATCTGGCAGCGCTCAAGTGATGGAGCAATAAAAATGTGTCGTTATGATATTTGTTGAATATTTTCCTTATTTACCCTTCCTTCCGTTTGGCTCTCGACGAAACGACTCATTCTCTAGATCTGGACCGCGATATGCTGGCACCTGGGCCTGTGTACGGAGCATGATGATGACGATAGGCAGCGACAATGAATTTGCAGATCTTTAAAATACGAATGGAACTGTTCCAAGCGATTTAACATGAACACACCAAAAATGGTTTCCCGTCGACACACACCGTTCAGGGTGTATTATTGCGATTTATTTTTTATGTCCTGCATGGAGAATAAGTCGCTTTAGCGTTAACATAACATCGACGGCAATAATGGCGACAGCGACGACGATGTGAGTTGGTGCTCGGTAAATTACGGGATTAACCTACACCGGGTTTTTTTTATGACTACTTGCTGCACGCGGTACCTGGAAAGAAGCACCGCCGATATTTGGTCGGATGTATTCCTGATCTGCTGCGCGCTACCGTGGATGTCTGCTCTCTCGCTACAATATGGCGGAACTAGACCCCTGTTGGGAAGAAGCGCTATCTTTGGCTGATATATATATTTGTGATATCAATGGTATTTACGTTAAATGACGAAGAAATTATATTATGGAAATTAATATACACCAAGATTCTGTGAATATAAAGGAATGGTTTATAAGTCACAATTATGGCGTCATCTAATTTAAAGTTTATAATAAACATCAATTTTCGATATTAAATTCGAAATATCTCACTGGAATGGGCGAGCCTTAGCTACATTTATGTAAGACTAGTTCAAAATTACGAGTTAGATACATTATCGATTTAATAATGAAATTTAACTATGGACTGACTTCGTGGTTATTTGGTTCGTTAATACCCCATATCCTAAGCTCTACAACATTTTGCAATTCAGTTCGAACGAATGCTCAATCATTTATCCTGATTACTCGATTTGAAGATTTCAATCTTTTATTCTATATGTAGACAGAATGGATTAATTATATCGAATTGGAATTTTGAGTACGTTTCTTATAAGTGTCGTCTTCGCGCCGGTCTTTGGTTTCTGCTACAGATTCTTGCTGCTGGAACTTTTAGTATAACATAAATGCTTTTGTCCATATGGCAGCTGGATCTGATCTGCATTTGTTGATCAAATTCATAACGTATTACCTA
Organism: Aedes japonicus; assembly: GCA_034211315.2. NCBI lineage: Eukaryota > Metazoa > Arthropoda > Insecta > Diptera > Culicidae > Aedes > Aedes japonicus. The sequence goes on along the minus strand of JASCZW010001910.1, from coordinate 35,449 downwards.
GATATGCAGCGATCATCATCAAGGCCTATGGAGATCGATTTATCTAGATCAAATACGTGTGTCGAGGTTGCTCGGACGCATGAACCTGCTTACTGAAGTTCCAAAGCGTGTTCGTGGCATCCAATAAACTGAATTTCCAGCGAACATGGAAGATAACGACTGTTCCAGAAAGTACTGCGGTTTGTACGTGTTACCTATCATAATGCGCGGTCTTGCTCCGGAACGGCGAGAAAAGTATCGTGCACTAATGGTGCCTGCGTGCGGACTCTCGCACGAAGGAAAGGATGTACGCTAGAAAGAAGTGCTGAAGCGTCGGAGCGGAACGATCACGCTGATTCGAACGCCTAGAGAACAGCGGCCGTTCGAAGATGCACCGAAGAAGTGAGTGGAAATCCAGTCCTGTTGGTCGAGATATCGATAAAAAGATCGAGGGATGCCTACAAGCAAAAACCAGCGACGTCCGTTCGGGATGTTGCGAAAGCGAAACAGGGACCTCGTCGAGTAACGTCGCTGCGTGCCAAAAGAAAGACTTGGAGGCTAAAAACCTTGCCGAAGCAGAAAAAAACCTACAAAACAGGCCGTTGTCCGTGAAACCACTGGGCCCGCAAACTCCTACGATTCGTTATTGTGTACGAAATTCCAGCAGTTTTTCGATAATGGACGATAAAACAGTATGTAAACTGAGATCATCATACACTGCCCTGGACCACGATTCCTGCTAGGCGGGAGACAAAGACGCTCCCGGAGCAGGCAATTTTACCGAAAAATTCGGTAAGAAGATTATGGTTTGGCAGAAAATATGCTAGTAGATGAAATACGATTTGGGAATATCTGCCGCGAAGCGATTATTACCGATGATCCATATGAGCGGCACGGAAGAGTCAAGTAGTGTTTTGGCCTGATTTGCGATGTCATGCTCATTTACGCAGAGAAGGCACTTTAGATTGTGTCACTTTAAAATGAGAAATGTACGTTTCGTGCCGAAGGACATGAATCCCCCGAGCTGCCTGGAGGAACGGCCTATTCGAGATTTGTTGGGCTGTGACCAAAGCAGGAAGCTTCGAAAATTCATGAAACCGGCGGACGACCTCAACGGAATTTAAAGCGATCCGCTCAAAGCTGGTCAGTATGCGTGATACCAACTGTGCAGAAGCTTATGAGTCATGTTCGAGGAAAAGTTAGGAGGTCTTAGCTATGATTAACTGTCTTTGAATTGAAGCGAGAGTAAAACTGTCGCCTGCAAACACAAATACAAGTATGATTTGCCATCTTCTCTGGCTCTTCAAAACTAAAAAAAAGCATGACAGTGTGCGTATACTTTCAGGAACAGTCTTTAGATGTCAGTGATATTATTTGAACTAAATATTCGGAAAATTTCTATTATGATTCATGCTCAAGTTGTGTCGGTGGTATTTATAAAAAACCATATGTTGGGATGAAGAGGGACCATAGAGCACCCAGATTTAGCGATGTTGGATAGGAAGAGTGGGACTGTCAACTTCCTGTTGTTAACATTTCGCGAATAAATGGCGGGCTCTTCTCCCCATCTTGTGGGACTTTTTATAAGGCGAAGACACAGGTTTTAGTATGGTCTCTGCGAACAAATTTCTGGAGGAGATTCCATCTAGACTGTAGCTTTGGGTTGCGCGAAAGTGTATTGCCTACAGGCCCTCACTACTTTGGCCCTTCATACAGGGACATGCGTAGGCGTAGCCTGGATTTCGGCATTGTTTGACCTGCATTCGGGCGAGGCAGGCGCTGGTTATTGCATTGGTTGCGATCACGCAGGTTTTGTTCATTTTGAGAATGTATGCTAGTCCCAAGCATCATCTGGAGGTTCTTTGTGTAGTATCGGCTCATCTGGCAACAGCGGAGTAGCCACCGCTTGGGTGGTCAATCATGTTTATTATCTTACTCATGCTCCATAGCAAGCGGATAAAATCTTTGAATAGTATAAAAGAACAGCGACTTTTCGCACTAAATAGCATGCTATCTATGTCTCAGAAATTCGGGTGAGAGTCGTTTCGTCTTTCCCACGTAGAATATCATATAAATATGATGTAAAATTTTTAGACTTTCTATTTCAAAAAAAATACTGGATCGTTCAATTTTGCATTTTTTTGTAGCTTTCATTCATTGACTGGCAAAGGGCAGAACTATCAAGAGGTAATACTAAATAATAAAAATTTGAAGCAAAGCATTAATATTCATAAGAATTGAGTTCAAAGGTTGGGAGGGAGGGTGGGGCAAACGGCTTTTCTCTGCACCCTCTGGAAACGCCTATGGGAACATGATGAAACATTTATCACGGTACAACTCTTAGGTTCTAGACCACCACAATCGATTTTTGAGATCCCACGGATTTCAGAACGAATATTCAATCATTATCTCAATTAGTCGATTTAAAATTTCAATCTTTTATGCTTTATGAATGTGAGCACTAGAAATTGCTGCACCTTAATTGCTTTCTTCAAGTTTCATGAACCACAACCCAACACGGTCCCGAACATGCTACCCGCGCTCTTTAGTCGTTTTGGCACTGTGTTTGGCTCAGATGAAAATGGCTTCCAACACGTACTTCAGGCAAGTACGATCTATTTATGGAAACCATTCACGTTGATTCTCTCGAACACCTTTGGGTCAGAATAAGGCTGGCATATGGAACTGGAATATTGAATATTGGTTTAATGTTTCTTCCACCCTACCGAAAATCGAACTACGCGGACATCGAGAAAAACAACTGCTCTTTAAGAACGACAATTATTTTCGGACACTACCACCAATCCAGTGTTAAGTTACCAACGAACAACTGAGTGCACTGTCGCGGAAGCATTAGAACCATTTATGTTGAAGATATTTAGTATCTTGAACGAACTATGGAGCTTCGAACTAATTGACGGATATTTCAAATATTACTTATTTGCTATCTTTGCTATGCAACACCCACAAATATCTTTTTAAAAAAAATGCCTTTAGGGTGATCTTAGTTCCGTTCGTGTCCGTTTCTGCTTTTATCACTTACTATCATACGCAGATAAAAACATTTCGAGTCCGAGTAGATGAATTGTATTTGTATTTAAAATCTCAGATGTCGAAATCAAGGGCGATGGACAAATCAACTCATTATGCTTCTATAGCCAGTGATGTCCATATCTCCAGTGCGGTAGAGAGAGATTTTAATTTTTCCACACACTCTTCCTACCTTAACGAGAGCTCTTATCTCTTGATTATATTCACCCCCGTTTTTGCATACGGGTAGCGCAAGTGAGTGGAAAAAAATGGTTTCTATTCACACAACACTCTATCGCTCTAGAGTGAGAAGAAGAGCTCTCGAATTCACAGAAGCGAATGCAGATAGATACATTCCCTAGCCCGTGCGCCCCAGTGAGCTCACTAGCGTGGACTATTCCGCAAATTTACAGCAGTGATTGCAAATTCGCTTTGACGTTACAAGAAAGAAGAATGTTTCTTTCCGCTTCCTTTTTCAGACATTTTCTGCAACTCCTACGATGTATCAACTATCAATCGCACCAGCGAATCCAGAGATCGAAAATATCGCTCAGCTGGGTGAAAACCATGCTCTCTCAAACAGGTTTTCGATGAGTAGCGAACCGTTCACATTTTCATCTCTCCTTTTTCGCCGATAATTCATTATCCTCTCGCTTGCATATGCGAAAATATCTCTCTCCACAATTCAACGAACATTTTTTCTCATGTCACATTTTTCACTGAAAACATGCTAAGATCGCAAACGAGGAGCAAAACCCGAAAATAAGGCCAAGTTGGTGCACACTGGTACCGCCATGGACAATCATTATAGAATTATAATGTCAGAATAAAACAAGCATAAAGACGGGTGCATTTTCAGGTGTCAAAAAGTAAGTGAAAAATAATTATCGGCATCTATGATTCACCGAAAGAGAAACGATTTATCAACTAATCATGGTCTCCGAAAATTCTAAATCGCCGTTGCTTTTCTCGCGAAAACTGCTGTGAGCGTATAATAGTCTCTCGCTTCTCACATTCTCATTTGCTTCTCCAAGCGGGTGAAAAAGGACGTTTTTCTTCTCAAGTAGGCGAAAATTTCGGTCTCTGAGCGAATCACAGAAAAAGCCCCGGAGCGACCTCGCACAAGTGTACATGGAAGTGATCGCAGACGAGAGCACGTAGGTGAAGACAGATGAGAGCACGTGAGAGCGGTCGTTTAAAGAGAGAGTGATTCTCTCACTCCAAACCATCCAGTCACAGGCGCACACTTTCACTCTGTCTTTTTACAACCGAATAAAAGAGCATTTTGCTTTATCTGCGGTGAGTTATGTTTGTATCCTCTGTGAAGAAACAAATCCCACGCGCCGTCGTAACATTAGTGCGGAATGCCATCTCTGTCTATGGCTATTCGAATTTTTATTACGCACCCGGTGCGCTTGCAACAAAATGAATGAAAATGCAATGGAATGCTTTATTGTGAATGAAAATGTAATAGAATGTTATGTTTTTAGGAACGAATTTTGTTAAAATATATTCGTTCGCTAATGTGTGTTAATTCTGCAAAATAAAAGGTATGTGTGTATGTTTTTAATATAACCCTCGGATGGGTAATTTCAATCATGTTTTTTCTTTCTGTGGAGAAGTATTTCATAGGCAAAACATTTATTTTTTAACTATGCCGTATTCTGTCAGTTTGAACGTAATTTTCTCTGGCATAATCTAAGATTAATTTCTTGTGCATAATGTAGCACTGAAAGTAACTCAAACACCCCCCATTCTTGACTACGAACATCTATCAACATATGCTTCTTACCCGAGAAAAACACATTTTGTGTTTTAGTTGCCTGGATAATTCTCATGTTTGGTTGAAATTTCTGTTTCATTTTTGTGGGAGCCCACCTTTCAGACAGCCACCACCATAAAAAAATCCTACCTCCAGAAAACCTTAGATGCCAAATTTTATTCTATTTGCTCGATTAGTTCTCGAGTTATGCAGAAATTTGTGTTTAATTTGAATGGGAGCCCCTCTTTAAAGGCGGGGAAGGAGTCTCGAAACCATCATGAGAATTCTCATGTTTGGTTCAAATGTGAGTTTCATTTGTATAAAAGTCCCTCCTTTCAGAAGGGGGATAGGTCTCAACCCACCGTAGAAACATTTTTCGCCTTCAAAAACTTCCACATGGAAAAATTTGGTTCCATTTGCTTGATTAGTTCTCGAGTTACGCTAAAAAAAATCTGTTTCATTTGTATGGGAGCCAACCTTTCCTGTCTCCAAAAACCCCACATGCCAAATTAGGTTCTATTTGCTTGATTGGGGCTCGAGTTATACAGAAATTTGTGTCTCATGGGAGCCCCCCTCCCCCTTCTGACGGAAAGGGGCCCCAAAACATCAAAAGAACCTCCCCAATAATCCCTGAATACAATTTTTCATAACAGTAGGGATAATTTTCATGTTTGGTTTAAATTTGAGTTTCATTTATATGGCAGCCCCCCCCTTCCTGATAATTTGCTTGATTAGTTCTTGAGTTATGCAGAAATTTGCGTTTTATTTGTATGGGAGCCCCCTTTCTAGAGGGGGAGCGGTCTCAAGCTATCATAAGAAGCTTTATCAGCCCCACAAACGGTTGCATACAAATTTTCAAACTGATCGGTTTAGTAGTTTCCGAGTTTGTGAGGGTCACACAGACAGAAAGACAGAAATTCGTTTATTTACTACACCGATAAAAAGAAACACTGAATTTGCTGCGTTATCTAATGCACATAAAGGGAATGCTAAATTTGGCAGAAAATAATGGGATGATTCATGTAAATTGAAGCTAGATAACGCCTAAATCTAGCCTGTTGTATGAAAGATTGCAAACAATATCGTTGCTTACGCTTCTTTGGCTTGGAATTACACGAGGGGAAATTTTACGCGCTTGTTAAATTTTTTTTTTCTGTGTATATAGGAAAGGCTTGTAAGATGGAACACGATCCGTGCTTTGCTCGTAACATGTAAAGTTTTTATAAAGGCTCCAACTAAAAGGCTCCAACTTTACCAAAGGAATTGATTATTTATTGAAATCAAAAAAATAGTTATGGCTTATTTTAGAAATCCATTAAAAATTGCAATTTCAAAAAATGGCTTGTAATATGGCACACGATTCGTTTTTTGCTCGTAACATGTATAATTTTTATTTTTTCAAGGATCTTTCGAAAGAAAAAGGAACTATCAATACACTTTCTCTTCATGTCTATTCGTTCTAGCAATAAATTACCGTTCACTCCTAGCGCTTCGCATGGAGATGAGAAATTATCTGCTTCTGATAAACTTCATCAAAGATCGTTACTTCCGCGCATGGGAGAATACAAAAAATAAAAATCAAAGTGAATTCAGAAATGTTAAGCCTTTTCTTTAAAAGTGCATTATTCAAACAATATTGCATTGTACAACTCAAATGGCTGACATTTACGCTTTGTTCATACTACAGCTTTGTAACATAATAAAAGGCTATCATGATGACATTTTCCTTGTAGATACTTTTGAAAACACTCTTGTATTATGTTACAAGTCTGTAGTCTGACCAAGGCATTAGAAGCGTAGTCCTAGATTTTGAACAAACGATGGGGCTGTACCCAGTGTTGCCACATTTTTTTCATAATCAATCTATATTTTTACATCCATTTTTATCTGTATCCGACTGTGAAAAATCTGTAAAAAAAACTGTATCGTACTCTCAACGAAATAAACTTTCGATATTCATAAGATTGCATTATGATTATTTGCTATAAGAATGCAGTATGAATTTCATAAAGTCCAATGCATCATTCAATAGTTGAACCATATGCAATTCTTAAGTTTATTTGCCTGAGTGTGTATTTAACTACTGTTTGGAGCCCAAGGGTGAGTCGCTTAAAACAGTGTGTCAGCAACGATGTCTTACACATTAGACGAATATGTTTCATAACTGTGGCACTTTACATTCCACATGTACCACATGTGGTACACTGAAGAACACTTTTGACAGCTGAGCTTATAGGAATAAGAAACCAGCAACCTTGCCAATATGCGTTGCCTGGCTGCCAGGTTCAGCAAAAAATAACAATTTGGGCTGTCAACCAGGGGATCTACGTCGCTGTCAACCATATAGAGATGCACCATAGTTCACATGATTTTGGCAATTTTGGACATCTGACAACTGAAATCGACAACGATTTTTCATTAGGCCCTAACTGACAAACGTAAACAATTGCTTCTGCTTTGAATTTGTCAACCTTGGAAACTTGCCTCACTAATCTTGCACAACAATTTCGAAGAACAAGAGTCCTATTCGATAGAATTGCTTCGTTTGTAGAATTTCAAATTTCTAAGTAGGATTGATAAAAATTTCAAATTCGTTTTTTTTAAATATTGATACACCTGTTGATTGTATAAATTGATGTTATCCACCGATGCTGTCATAACCGATGCTTATGCAGTTCAAACACAGAATTGAAATGAATGCTGTCCACCAATATTAATTAGATTGATGCTTTCGAAGCGACCACCCTTAAGTATGTTGATGAATATCTGACACATTCTATAGGCAACTCAATAAGATTTACAAATATGGTTATTTAAACACGATCATCTGTAACATCTGTATTTTTTCTAAAAATCTATAATCTGTATGTACAAAATTCTGAATCCGAAAAGTGCAAAAAACCAGTATGATTACAGATAAATCTGTTTAGTGGTATTCCTGGTTGTACCTTGTAGTTTTTTTTCAAAAGCAGTTCAAATGGAACAATCGTCGAATAAAAATGTGACTGCCGAAAATAATTACGCTCACCTGAGAAGTTCGGTGCTATATAAAAACACGTTCAAGCCGATCTGGATAATTCTGCCGATTATAATAGACAAAGCATCACGAAACAAATCAATGTTAACAAACAAAAACCGTCATATGTGTGCACGATTCTGCGAAACTACTCACAAAATAATTGACTCTGCTTAGCTTGCCTTGAATAGGTAAATTCCCCTTACATTAAACGTTAGATTAAATATGGCAGAGCGCTATTCACCACCTTAAAATCCACATTTAAATGTCTATATTCCACCGCCATCTCCAATTGCCACACAGTCATCTCGGAAGCATATTGATTTTCCTTCCCTGAGCTTTCAATAACTAAATAACCAACATTCCGACCGGCAACCATTACCCCCTCCACTGCCTCCGCGCGGCCGCTTATCACATTCGCAAACAATTGAGCCTGAAGTTTGAGATGGGCTTCGGCTTCTGTTCCATGTCAGTTCTCCCCTCCCCAGCTTCCCATACTCTCCTACTTTCTCACCACCAGTCAAGCCACGTCGCGCCAACATTCGCCAATCGATCGACTCGGTCTCGGGTCCGGAAGCCGGGGATGCCGGGCGTTGTCGTGAAACAACAACCACTTGAAGCCCGGTTACGGTGCCTGGTTCTGCTGCTGCTTCCCGTTAATGGCGGTACACTTTCTTGTCGTTGCTGCCGGAGGTTGGTGCTGAGCGCGCATTTTTGGACGCTTGGCATATTATCGATATAAACATTAGTTACAACAAGGCCGGGGAGAACATGGGGAGGTGACAAGTATAAATGTGCACCATACGAACGAACGAACGAACGAACGGTTGCTTGGAAATGAGATGCGGTTTCGCTCGAATTTAACCCTTTCTTCGTCGCACGAGAAAAAAAAATCATAACCGGATGGTGGCTGTTCGGAACTTTCCTCGCGCGCCCGTCACACCGTTACTGTCAGGTGCGGGTGGCGAAAAAAAAATTCTGACGTTGCTGATGATGGCGGCTTCAGTAACAGCAGCAAGTTAATGTGCTATATTTGAAAAGTTTTCGTTTTCCAGACCCGGTCGCCTCCTCATTTGGGCAGGGGCGTGTCAAAGCAGGAACAGAAACTGGGATTCAGTGGGCAGCCGTCCACCGACACGCCTCTGCTCCATTATGGCCGTTCAAGGGCTTGAGGAGGAATAAAATTTAATGGGGAAAGTGAGTCAAAGCAAAGGAAAAAAAGCTCGCTTCATTGCGGAAAACACCAGACCTGGCCGTTGTTGCTCGACTGCCGGTGCTGGATGTTGTGTTTTTATAAGTAAGAGTTCTTTTGTAAAGAAGTTGGGGAAAATGACTTTAAACGTTCTAGTGAACGGGAGGTGGAGGCGCGCCAACTGACACTTCTCAAACACACACACACATACGCGGCTATTCGTAAACTACGGTCGTGACACTTTAAATGGTGGCTCATTATTGGTTTGAAGTTGCTAGGTTGGAGTCGAAGACGTGGGAAAATGGCGCTACAGTTTATGGGCGGAAGCGCTGTTTTTTACTTGGAAGGTGTGCTGTAAATATTCTTCGTCGAGATCTGGTAAATTTATATTTTGGATGGGTGAAACGTCGCAGAAGGGGCTTTATTTACCTTTTTTTATGTTAGGAGTAAACGGTAGTCATCCCTTTTTCAAAGTACGAGCTAAGTTAGGACGTTGAGAATTGATCAGAAGAGTACAAACCTGGAATGGAAAAGACAAAACAGAAATGTTAATATTGTTATAGTATCTCGGAATGAATTAATTACAATGATTTGTAATTTTCGGTTGGGAATCAATAATATTAATTCTGTTAGAATTTGGTTGTTCCACAGACTCCAAAAAAAGACAGACTTCATGAAAAGGTTTATTGTACTGCTTCAAAGGGCGTTTTCTAAGTGGAACCCCTGCGTCCTATTTCTAGATAATACCCCGTTTGGCATAAAGACGTTTGGCAGACGGGCGTTTGGCATACGGATGTTTGACCGATTGGACGTTTGGTCGAAAATTGCTTATTAGCACAAATATATTGCGGAGAAAAGTGAATAAGAATCTAAAAAAGTGTTTTCAAACGCATTAGATCTAAGATTGCAAGAACACAACCGAACAATGGAATGATTAAATTACAGTGAAAGAATCATGGTTTGCGAAAGCATGGCACTCTAAGCACGAACATTTTCGATCATTCTAAAGTCTACTTCATTTCAAACAGCTAAATGTTTCTATGACAACTATAAACTGTTTACGTAGTATTAGAGCTCAAAATTTGGAATTTTCTTGACGTGAAAAATCCACTAGTGCAACCCTCAAAAATATATCGGGAAAATCAATATTCGACAGTTATTCTCTTCATAGCTCAAGATGTTTGCAGTCCAGCCTTCAAGTGACCGAAATATATCAAGAATATTATCGAATCCCGGACCATTTGTTATGCGGAGAGAATCATGCTACCAACCTTTTTTTGGGTCAACAAATACCGGGTTTGTAACGGTTGGCTCGAATTTTTGGTGCGCATCGAAGGACCGTCTTTCAGTCGATATGAACCAGAACTGAAATCTCTTTCAGTTTACTATGCGCGAGGTGAAGTGCAGAGAAAACAAAAATTCTCGTTTTGTCTAATGCATCGCAGGTATGAGGTATGTCTAATGCATCGCTGGATCTGATCGTGATATTGAAATGAAATAGGTCAATGTATATTTATGTGTATTCTTCATTCAAATTGTGAAATTCTCAAATACTTGTCCCATTTGTTTTGCTTTAGTTTGATCATATAATCTCTCAAAATGTATGATAATCATTAGTCATTTTGAGGCTAGATTTTTCTGATAAAGTTTATTGTAACTATTGTTCAAAAGGACGAATAACTCATTTGAGAAAAGTCGAAATTTAAAATCAGAGCCTGCTGTGAAATGCGGCAGGCCAAGTAATTTCAGAGTTCGAAGCCATTTAGTCAAACAACTTGTAATCATCTGATTCAAAACAACGTCTCAAAAGTAAACTAAGAAAAATGCAATTTTATTTAAGCTCAAAGTTATCAAATATTAGTTTCTCGCATAATTCACCAGTCGGTTCAAAATTTCTCTAATTGGAATGTATGAAATAATCATTATTTTTCAGAATTGATCAGAATTCAGAATTGATTGTTTGATCAGTGAAACTCCAAAGAACTGCACATGTTTAAAAGAAAGAACAATCCCATAAAGAGTAATAAACCGGGCAAGTGCTTGACTCAGAAATTTGCATTCGAATAGAGGAATATGTATCGTCATAGAAGGCCCATGTGCAAAGAATCGAAAGAAGGTATATCTCGGAGGAACTTCAAATTTCTTCAAGATTTTTAAAATTATGACCCATTCTGTCTAGCAGTCCGTTTAACATAATACATATTTTCTCCTAAAATCAGGAGTCTACGATTTTATCAAAACATATTCATACTTCTCATGTATATGAGCAATTGGCCGAAATCCAATTTTTGCATTTTTGAACATAAAAATTTAGTTTTTTAGTGATTTGATATAAAGGGTGTTTCGATCAAAATTTGGTCGACTTAAACTTGAGGCGTTTGCTTTCACCGTGCATTGAAAATTTTTGCACATCCCAAATTTTAAAAATGTGTGCATGTAGCATCATGCCTCTATTTTGATTTTGAGATTAACACTTCAGTTATCAAAATGTCGTCGAAGAAAGAGAAGCAACGCATCAAAATTTTGTACGTGCATGGCGAAAATCCAAACTTCTCTCACGCCAAGTTGGCGAAATCGTTGAATGTGGCAAATTCAACTGTTACCAACGTATTGAAAATGTTCGGTGAACGTTTGTCGACAGCCAGGAAAGCTGGATCGGGGGGAAATTGAAAGCCGGAGGCCACATCGACGACAAAAAGAGTTGCCCGCTGTTTCGAGCGGAGCCCCAACCTCTCCGTCCAGGATGTCGCAAAGAAGCTGGGAGTGGCGCCGTCAACCGTGTATAGAGCTAAAAAACCAGCTGGACTCTCGACTTACAAGAAAGTGGTGACTCCAAATCGCGACGATAAACAAAACACATCGGCCAAAGCACGATCGCGAAAGTTGTACACGACGATGTTGACGAAGTTTGATTGCGTGGCACAAGACGATGAAACTTACGTCAAGGCAGACTTTAAACAGCTTCCTGGACAGGAATTTTATACGGCAACCGGACGGGGACAGGTGGCAGATAGCACATTAAACAAGCGTTACAGGCAATCTGTACCTGTACCTTGAAGAGCACCGTTTACATTGCGACCGGAACCATCAACCAGGAGCTTTATCTGAGCGAGTGCCTACAAAAAGGTCTATTGAAGCGACACAATTGTTCCGTTCTATTTTGGCCGCATTTGGCATCTTGCCATTACGAAAAAAAGGTTATGGAGTGGTATGTTGCCAACAACGTTCAAGTGGTGCCTAAGGACAAGAACCCACCCAACACGCCAGAGGTCCACCCATTCGAACAATATTGGGCCATCGTCAAGCAGACCTTAATGAGACTCAAAAAGCTGTTATAAGCGAGAAACAGTTCAAGGCCAACTGGCGTTCTGCGTCGAATAAAGTGGGCAAGGAGGCTGTACAATATTTCATGGCAGGTGTTAAACGAAAGATTCGGTAATTGGCATTCGGTAAAAAGGAAGCTTAGCTGAATATTTCTCCTGTATTCTGTATTAACTGAACTTGAAAAAGAAAACGAATTTGACTTATTAATAAAAACTTTGATCGACTCACACACATTACTTTTAGACCAAATTTTGATCGGAACACACTTTACGTCCACACCTCTGCCCCTCCGAAAAGCAAACTGATTTTAGTTGAAGTGACTTTGCTGTTCGATATATTTTCTTTTTTCTTTTTTTTTCTTTATTGTCGTCAATCAGGAGTAGACCATATGTTACATTTGTTACATTTTGTTCTTAATCCTAGTTATACTAGAGGTAATAAAATACATAAGATTAGTTAAAATAGTGCCTGGTTTACATTATTCATATGACGTGACCATTTCGTGTACATTAAATACTTAACTTCATAACTTATCGATCAGTGCCTAGTTACCAATCTAGTTTTTGCCATACGCACCACAGTTTTACTGAAACAACTGAACAACGTGATTGGCCGTTGACTTTTTGGGTCCTTTCCGGGTTTTGGTAGTGGAACTACCATTCCTTCTTTCCATGACTCTGGCATTACACCGGAGCACCACATTTTAATAATCGCTTCTAGCATTTGCATTTTGATACGAAGAGGTACATGATGGAGCATTTGAAAGCTGATGTTGTCCGCACCAACGGATGTGCTCCCACCCTTATCTAGCGCCCAATAGAACTCATCCACTCCGAAATCCTAGTTGAAAGAGTCGTTTTGCCCGTTAATAAGGTCTGCAACTATAGTTCCATCGGTGGATGGTCAAAATGTAGGTAATTGATTCAATAAATCTGGCGAGGTGTTCAAAAATCTGCATGGGGTCTTCAGTGACATAATTGTTGATACACTCTTAAAAATAATGAAAATTACATGAGCTGATTTTTTTTTCTCGATAATTGAGATTTTCAGACTCGGACTGGTTCATCACCTTTTTATTTGGGGTATTTTCATAACTTGTCCGGTAAGATTCGAGCACGTGACTTTGGCGTGAGAGGTATGGATGTTAATCACTACGCTGAGGTCACCCTCCATTATACAAGATTTGGCATTTCCATTTAAAAAAATTTAACGGTTCTTAAGTGTATTCTTTTATATGATTGTTTGGCAGAATTTAATTAAGTCTGCCTCCAGCCGATGGTACCAGAGCTTAAAAATATCATATTCAATTCTCAAATTGCACCCTGACTGAGTCAAAATATTAGTCATCGCGTACTGTTCCTAGCGAACATGAAGTAAACACAAATTTGCCTTCATGAATTTTTTGTGCAAGATGAGTCAATTTGTTTTGTGTTGCTTTACTTTGATCATTCATTCGTTCCGAAAAGCAGTGAATGTACGTAAGTGCAAAAAACTCATTCAATTTCAACGTTCTACCGTGAAGACGAAAGAACAGTCATTCATTTGGAGAATCAATGAAGTGGAAAAAAACAAAACTTCTCGAATCGATCCTGCAAATGCCTTTTCTCGAACAAATGCCCCACAAACTCTGTAGCGATTTCGGCCATTTGGCCTTTTGGCTTCCTTTGCCTTCAGCCATGTTCGGGAAATCCTGTGGCAAAAAAAAATCACTCACGAACACGAAAATGAATGACGGGTTACAAGAACATTCGGTCAAGCAACCAAAATCTCTTGAGGCTTGAATAGCCGTGTGCTTTGCTGTGGTGTGAATGAGTTGTGTGGCACACGAGGACAACGGAATGACTGAGCATAGCAAAATAGTAAACACGAATATATTGCGTGACTGATAGAACGAAATGAAGAGAGCGAGAATTGTACCTACTGAATATTTTTTTACTCATCGTTCACGACGGGTGTCAACTTTTTCGAGCTCTGGATGGTACACAGAAAAAAATGTGTATTTTCATGGTGATGTAAATATCAGAGCACGTGAAATTTTATTTTATCCCAGACGAAGCAGCCACTTGAATGAAATAGTTCTGACAAAGACGAGCTCTTGCATACACTACTATCGACAATGTATGGAATGTTCCAGAACTTTACACGATTTATAATTTAAATGTGTATTTTATCCGACGCTCCATTTATGTTCATGATATTGAACAGAAGTTCACATTACTTTTTCGTTGCCCAGGAGCGAAATTTTCCATCAGATGGGCTCTGGAAACCTTTAAATGCGTTTATCTCCGTAAATAAGCGTCTTATCGCTTAAATGGGCTCTGGATTCCCTTAAATGCGCTTATCTCCGTAAATAAGCGTCTAATCGCTTAAACAGGGTGTTTAAAATCGTCGATTTTCGGAATCCTGAATTCGGTCAGAAATATTTTCCCAGGAAACCTCTAAATGCGTTTATCTCCGTAAATAAGCGTCTAATCGCTTAAATAGGGTGTTAAAAATCGTCGATTTTCGGAATCCTGATTTCGGACAAAAAAAATTGCCCATGAGCGAAATTTTCCATCAGATGCGCTCTGGAAACCTTTAAATGCGTTTATCTCCGTATATAAGCGTCTAATCGCTTAAACGGGCTCTGGAAACCCTTAAATGCGCTTATCTCCGTAAATAAGCGTCTAATCGCTTAAACAGGGTGTTTAAAATCGTCGATTTTCGGAATCCTGATTTCGGTCAGAAATATTTTCCCAGGAAACCTCTAAATGCGTTTATCTCCGTAAATAAGCGTCTAATCGCTTAAATAGGGTGTTTAAAATCGTCGATTTTCGATATCCTGAATTTGGTTCAAAAATGTTTTCCCAGTAGTGAAATTTTCCATCAGATGGGCTCTGGAAACCTTTAAATGCGTTTAACTCCGTAAATAAGCGTCTAATCGCTTAAATGGGCTCTGGAAAGGATGTTCAAAATCATCGATTTTCGGAATCCTGATTTCGGTCAAAAATATTTTCCCAGGAAACCTCTAAATGCGTTTATCTCCGTAAATAAGCGTCTAATCGCTTAAATAGGGTGTTTAAAATAGTCGATTTTCGGAATCCTGATTTCGAACAATAAAAATTGCCCAGGAGCGAAATTTTCCATCAGATTGGCTCTGGAAACCTTTAAATGCGTTTATCTCCGTAAAAAAGCGTCTAATCGCTTCCATCAGATGGGCTCTGGAAACCTTTAAATGCGTTTATCTCCGTAAATAAGCTTCTTATCGCTTAAATAGGGTGTTTAATATCGTCGATTTTCGGAATCCTGATTTCGGTCAAAACAAATTTCTCAGGAGCAAAATTTTCCAGCAGATTGGCTCTGGAAACCTTTAAATGCGTTTATCTCCGTTAATAAGCGTCTAATCGCTTAAATAGGGTGTTTAAAATCGTCGATTTTTGGAATCCTGATATCGATCCAAAAAAATTGCCCAGGAGCGAAATTTTCCATCAGATGGGCTCTGGAAACCTTTAAATGCGTTTATCTCCGTAAATAAGCGTCTAATCGCTTAAATGGGCTCTGGAAACCTTTAAATGCGTTTATCTCCGTAAATAAGCGTCTAATCGCTTAAACAGGGTGTTCAAAATCGTCGATTTTCGAAATCCTGATTTCGGTCAGAAATATTTTCCCAGGAAACCTCTAAATGCGTTTATCTCCGTATATAAGCGTCTAATCGCTTATATAGAGTGATTAAAATCGTCGATTTTCGGAATCCTGATTTCGGACAAAAAAAATTGCCCCGGAGCGGATTTTTCCATCAGATGGGCTCTGGAAACTTTAAATGCGTTTATCTCCGTAAATAAACGTTTAATCGCTTAAATAGGGTGTTTAAAATCGTCGATTTTCGGAATGCTGATTTCGGTCAAAAAAAATTTCCCAGGAGTGAAATTTTTCAACAGATGGGCTCTGGAAACCTTTAAATGCGTTTAACTCCGTAAATAAGCGTCTAATCGCTTAAATAGGGTGTTAAAAATCGTCGATTTTCGGAATCCTGATTTCGGACAAAAAAAATTGCCCAGGAGCGAAATTTTCCATCAGATGGGCTCTGGAAACCTTTAAATGCGTTTATCTCCGCAAATAAGCGTCTTATCGCTTAAATGGGCTCTGGAAACCCTTAAATGCGCTTATCTCCGTAAATAAGCGTCGAATCGCTTAAACAGGGTGTTTAAAATCGTCGATTTTCGGAATCCTGAATTCGGTCAGAAATATTTTCCCAGGAAACCTCTAAATGCGTTTATCTCCGTTAATAAGCGTCTAATCGCTTAAATTGGGTGTTTAAAATCGTCGATTTTCGGAATCCTGATTTGGGTCCAAAAAATTTTTCCCAGGAACAAAATTTTCCATCAGATGGGCTCTGGAAACCTTTAAATGCGTTTATCTCCGTCAATTAGCGTCTAATCGCTTAAATGGGTTCTGGAAACCTTTAAATGCGATTATCTCCGCAAATAAGCGTCTAATCGCTTAAACAGGGTGTTCAAAATCGTCGATTTTGGGAATCCTGATTTCGGTCCAAAAAAATTGCCCAGGAGCGAAATTTTCCATCAGATGGGCTCTGGAAAACCTTTAAATGCGTTTATCTCCGTCAATTAGCGTCTAATCGCTTAAATGGGTTCTGGAAACCTTTAAATGCGTTTATCTCCGTAAATAAGCGTCTAATCGCTTAAACAGGGTGTTCAAAATCGTCGATTTTCGATATCCTGATTTCGGTCAGAAATATTTTCCCAGGAAACCTCTAAATGCGTTTAACTCCGTATATAAGCGTCTAATCGCTTAAATAGGGTGATTAAAATCGTCGATTTTCGGAATCCTGATTTCGGACAAAAAAAATTGCCCAGGAGCGGAATTTTCCATCAGATGGGCTCTGGAAACTTTTAAATGCGTTTATCTCCGTAAATAAGCGTCTAATCGCTTAAACAGGGTGTTCAAAATCGTCGATTTTCGAAATCCTGATTTCGGTCAGAAATATTTTCCCAGGAAACCTCTAAATGCGTTTATCACCGTATATAAGCGTCTAATCGATTAAATAGGGTGATTAAAATCGTCGATTTTCGGAATCCTGATTTCGGACAAAAAAAATTGCCCAGGAGCGAAATTTTCCATCAGATGGGCTCTGGAAACCTTTAAATGCGTTTATCTCCGTAAATAAGCGTCTAATCGCTTCCATCAGATGGGCTCTGGAAACCTTTAAATGCGTTTATCTCCGTAAATAAGCGTCTAATCGCTTAAATAGGGTGTTTAAAATCGTCGATTTTCGGAATCCTGATTTCGAACAAAAAGAATTGCCCAGGAGCGAAATTTTCCATCAGATGGGCTCTGGAAACCTTTAAATGCGTTTATCTCCGTTAATAAGCGTCTAATCGCTTAAATAGGGAGTTTAAAATCGTCGATTTTCGGAATCCTGATTTCGGTCCAAACATTTTTCCCAGGAGCAAAATTTTCCATCAGATGGGCTCTGGAAACCTTTAAATGCGTTGATCTCCGTAAATAAGCGTCTAATCGCTTAAATAGGGTGTTTAAAATCGTCGATTTTCGGAATCCTGATTTCAGTCCAAAATTTTTTCCCAGGAGCGAAATTTTCCATCAGATGGGCTCTGGAAACCTTTAAATGCGTTTTTCTCCGTAAATAAGCGTCTAATCGCTTAAACAGGGTGTTTAAAATCGTCGATTTTCGGAATCCTGATGTCGATCAAAAAAAATTTCCCAGGAGCGAAATTTGCCATCAGATGGGCTCTGGAAACCTTTAAATGCGTTTATCTCCGTAAATAAGCGTCTTATCACATAAATGGGCTCTGGAAACCCTTAAATGCGTTTATCTCCGTAAATAAGCGTCTAATCGCTTAAACAGGGTGTTTAAAATCGTCGATTTTCGGAATCCTGATTTTGGTCCAAAAATTTTTTCCCAGCAGTGAAATTTTCCATCAGATATACTCTGGAAACCTTTAAATGCGTTTAACTCCGTAAATAAGCGTCTAATCGCTTATATAGGGTGTTAAAAATCGTCGATTTTCGGAATCCTGATTTCGAACAAAAAGAATTGCCCAGGAGCGAAATTTTCCATCAGATGGGCTCTGGAAACCTTTAAATGCGTTTATCTTCGTTAATAAGCGTCTAATCGCTTAAATAGGGAGTTTAAAATCGTCGATTTTCGGAATCCTGATTTCGGTCCAAACATTTTTCCCAGGAGCAAAATTTTCCATCAGATGGGCTCTGGAAACCTTTAAATGCGTTGATCTCCGTAAATAAGCGTCTAATCGCTTAAATAGGGTGTTTAAAATCGTCGATTTTCGGAATCCTGATTTCAGTCCAAAATTTTTTCCCAGGAGCGAAATTTTCCATCAGATATACTCTGGAAACCTTTAAATGCGTTTAACTCCGTAAATAAGCGTCTAATCGCTTATATAGGGTGTTAAAAATCGTCGATTTTCGGAATCCTGATTTTGGTCAAAAATTTTTTCCCAGGAGCGAAATTTTCCATCAGATGGGCTCTGGAAACTTTTAAATGCGTTTATCTCCGTAAATAAGCGTCTAATCGCTTAAACAGGGTGTTTAAAATCGTCGATTTTCGGAATCCTGATTTCGGTCAAAAAAAATTTCCCAGGAGCGAAATTTTTCGTCAGATGGGCTCTGGAAACCTTTAAATGCGTTTATCTCCGTATATAAGCGTCTCATCGCTTAAATAGGGTGTTTAAAATCGTCGATTTTCGATTTCATGAGTTTGGTCCAAAATTTTTTTTCCCAGGCATGAAATTTTCCATCAGATGGGCTCTGGAAACCTTTAAATGCGTTTAACTCCGTAAATAAGCGTCTAATAGCTTAAATAGGGTGTTAAAAATCGTCGATTTTCGGAAGCCTGATTTCGGTCAAAAAATTTTTCCCAGGAGCGAAATTTTCCATCAGATGGGCTCTGGAAACCTTTAAATGCGTTTATCTCTGTAAATAAGCGCCTAATCGCTTAAATGGGCTCTGGAAACCCTTAAATGCGTTTATCTCCGTAAATAAGCGTCTAATCGCTTAAACAGGCCCAAGAAACTTTGCTGGTTTTATCATGGTTTTATAGCATTCTTGAAGTCTAATTCATGCTCTTCAGAACCCTTATAAAACCAAAATTGTTACTTGGGAGGGCGTTTAAAATCGAGGATTTTCGGAATCCTGATTTTGGTCAGAAATATTTTCCCAGGAAACTTCTAAACGCGTATCTCCGTTAATAAGCGTCTAATCGCTTAAATAGGGTGTTTAAAATCGTCGATTTTCGGAATCCTGATTTCGGACAAAAAAAATTGCCCAGGAGCGGAATTTTCCATCAGATGGGCTCTGGAAACCTTTAAATGCGTTTATCTCCGAAAATGAGCGTCTAGTCGCTTAAATAGGGTGTTAAAAATCGTCGATTTTCGGAATCCTGATTTCGGACAAAAAAAATTGCCCAGGAGCGAAATTTTCCATCAGATGGGCTCTGGAAACCTTTAAATGCGTTTATCTCCGTAAATAAGCGTCTAATCGCTTAAATAGGGTGTTTAAAATCGTCGATTTTCGATATCCTGATTTTGGTCCAAAAATGTTTTCCCAGGAGAGAAATTTTCCATCAGATGGGCTCTGGAAACCTTTAAATGCGTTTAACTCCGTAAATAAGCGTCTTATCGCTTAAATAGGGTGTTTAAAATCGTAGATTTTCGGAATGCTGATTTCGGTCAAAAAAAATTTCCCAGTAGCGAAATTTTCCATCAGATGGGCTCTGGAAACCTTTAAATGCGTTTAACTCCGTAAATACGCGTCTAATCGCTTAAACAGGGTGTTTAAAATCGTCGATTTTCGGAATCCTGATTTCGGTCTGAAATTATTTCCCAGGAAACCTCTAAATGCGTTTATCTCCGTAAATAAGCGTCTAATCGCTTAAATAGGGTGTTTAAAATCGTCGATTTTCGGAATACTGATTTCGGACAAAAAAAATTGCCCAGGAGCAAAATTTTCCATCAGATGGGCTCTGGAAACCTTTAAATGCGTTTATCTCCGTAAATAAGCGTCTAATCGCTTAAATGGGCTTTGGAAACCCTTTAATGCGTTTATCTCCGTAAATATGCGTCTAATCGCTTAAACAGGGTGTTTAAAATCGTCGATTTTCGGGATCCTGATTTCGGTCAGAAATATTTTCCCAGGAAACCTCTAAATGCGTTTATCTCCGTAAATAAGCGTCTAATCGCTTAAACAGGGTGTTTAAAATCGTCGATTTTCGATATCCTGATTTTGGTCCAAAAATTCTTTCCCAGGAGTGAAATTTTCCATCAGATGGGCTCTGGAAACCTTTAAATGCGTTAAACTCCGTAAATAAGCGTCTAATCGCTTAAATAGGGTGTTTAAAATCGTCGATTTTCGGAATACTGATTTCGGTCAAAAAAAATTTCCCAGGAGCGAAATTTTCCATCAGATGGGCTCTGGAAACCTTTAAATGCGTTTTGCTCCGTAAATAAACGTCTAATCGCTTAAATAGGGTGTTTAAAATCGTCGATTTTCGGAATGCTGATTTCGGTCAAAAAAATTTCCCAGGAGCGAAATTTTCAATCAGATGGGCTCTGGAAACCTTTAAATGCGTTTATCTCCGCAAATAAGCGTCTTATCGCTTAAATGGGCTCTGGAAATCCTTAAATGCGCTTATCTCCGTAAATAAGCGTCGAATCGCTTAAACAGGGTGTTTAAAATCGTCGATTTTCGGAATCCTGATTCCGAACAAAAAAAATTGCCCAGGAGCGAAATTTTCCATCAGATGGGCTCTGGAAACCTTTAAATGCGTTTATCTCCGTAAATAAGCGTCTTATCGCTTAAATGGGCTCTGGAATCCCTTAAATGCGCTTATCTCCGTAAATAAGCGTCTAATCGCTTAAACAGGGTGTTTAAAATCGTCGATTTTCGGAATCCTGAATTCGGTCAGAAATATTTTCCCAGGAAACCTCTAAATGCGTTTAACTCCGTATATAAGCGTCTAGTCGCTTAAATAGGGTGATTAAAATCGTCGATTTTCGGAATCCTGATTTCGGACAAAAAAAATTGCCCAGGAGCGAAATTTTCCATCAGATGGGCTCTGGAAACCTTTAAATGCGTTTATCTCCGTAAATAAGCGTCTAATCGCTTCCATCAGATGGGTTCTGGAAACCTTTAAATGCGTTTAACTCCGTAAATAAGCGTCTAATCGCTTAAATAGGGTGTTTAATATCGTCGATTTTCGGAATCCTGATTTCGGTCAAAACAAATTTCTCAGGAGCAAAATTTTCCAGCAGATGAGCTTTGGAAACCTTTAAACGCGTTTATCTCCGTTAATAAGCGGTTAATCGCTTAAATTGGGTGTTTAAAATCGTCGATTTTCGGAATCCTGATTTGGGTCCAAAAAAATTTTCCCAGGAACAAAATTTTCCATCAGATGGGCTCTGGAAACCTTTAAATGCGTTTATCTCCGTCAATTAGCGTCTAATCGCTTAAATGGGTTCTGGAAACCTTTAAATGCGTTTATCTCCGCAAATAAGCGTCTAATCGCTTAAACAGGGTGTTCAAAATCGTCGATTTTCGATATCCTGATTTCGGTCAGAAATATTTTCCCAGGAAACCTCTAAATGCGTTTATCACCGTATATAAGCGTCTAGTCGCTTAAATAGGGTGATTAAAATCGTCGATTTTCGGAATCCTGATTTCGGACAAAAAAAATTGCCCAGGAGCGAAATTTTCCATCAGATGGGCTCTGGAAACCTTTAAATGCGTTTATCTCCGTAAATAAGCGTCTAATCGCTTCCATCAGATGGGTTCTGGAAACCTTTAAATGCGTTTAACTCCGTATATAAGCGTCTAATCGCTTAAATAGGGTGATTAAAATCGTCGATTTTCGGAATCCTGATTTCGGACAAAAAAAATTGCCCAGGAGCGGAATTTTCCATCAGATGGGCTCTGGAAACTTTTAAATGCGTTTATCTCCGTAAATAAGCGTCTAATCGCTTAAACAGGGTGTTCAAAATCGTCGATTTTCGAAATCCTGATTTCGGTCGGAAATATTTTCCCAGGAAACCTCTAAATGCGTTTATCACCGTATATAAGCGTCTAGTCGCTTAAATAGGGTGATTAAAATCGTCGATTTTCGGAATCCTGATTTCGGACAAAAACAATTTCCCAGGAGCGAAATTTTCCATCAGATGGGCTCTTGAAACCTTTAAATGCGTTTTGCTCCGTAAATAAACGTCTAATTGCTTAAATAGGGTGTTTAAAATCGTCGATTTTCGGAATGCTGATTTCGGTCAAAAAAAATTTCCCAGGAGCGAAATTTTCCATCAGATGGGCTCTGGAAACCTTTAAATGCGTTTATCTCCGTAAATAAGCGTCTAATCGCTTAATTGAGCTCTGGAAACCTTTAAATGCGTTTATCTCCGTAAATAAGCGTCTTATCGCTTAAATGGGCTCTGGAATCCCTTAAATGTGCTTATCTCCGTAAATAAGCGTCTAATCGCTTAAATAGGGTGTTTAAAATAGTCGATTTTCGGAATCCTGATTTCGAACAATAAAAATTGCCCAGGAGCGAAATTTTCCATCAGATTGGCTCTGGAAACCTTTAAATGCGTTTATCTCCGTAAAAAAGCGTCTAATCGCTTCCATCAGATGGGCTCTGGAAACCTTTAAATGCGTTTATCTCCGTAAATAAGCTTCTTATCGCTTAAATAGGGTGTTTAATATCGTCGATTTTCGGAATCCTGATTTCGGTCAAAACAAATTTCTCAGGAGCAAAATTTTCCAGCAGATTGGCTCTGGAAACCTTTAAATGCGTTTATCTCCGTTAATAAGCGTCTAATCGCTAAAATAGGGTGTTTAAAATCGTCGATTTTTGGAATCCTGATATCGATCCAAAAAAATTGCCCAGGAGCGAAATTTTCCATCAGATGGGCTCTGGAAACCTTTAAATGCGTTTATCTCCGTAAATAAGCGTCTTATCGCTTAATTGGGCTCTGGAAACCTTTACATGCGTTTATCTCCGTAAATAAGCGTCTAATCGCTTAAACAGGGTGTTTAAAATCGTCGATTTTCGGAATCCTGAATTCGGTCAGAAATATTTTCCCAGGAAACCTCTAAATGCGTTTATCTCCGTAAAAAAGCGTCTAATCGCTTCCATCAGATGGGCTCTGGAAACCTTTAAATGCGTTTATCTCCGTAAATAAGCTTCTTATCGCTTAAATAGGGTGTTTAATATCGTCGATTTTCGGAATCCTGATTTCGGTCAAAACAAATTTCTCAGGAGCAAAATTTTCCATCAGATTGGCTCTGGAAACCTCTAAATGCGTTTATCTCCGTATATAAGCGTCTAATCGCTTAAATAGAGTGATTAAAATCGTCGATTTTCGGAATCCTGATTTCGGACAAAAAAAATTGCCCCGGAGCGGAATTTTCCATCAGATGGGCTCTGGAAACCTTTAAATGCGTTTTGCTGCGTAAATAAACGTTTAATCGCTTAAATAGGGTGTTTAAAATCGTCGATTTTCGGAATGCTGATTTCGGTCAAAAAAAATTTCCCAGGAGTGAAATTTTTCAACAGATGGGCTCTGGAAACCTTTAAATGCGTTTAACTCCGAAAATAAGCGTCTAATCGCTTAAATAGGGTGTTAAAAATCGTCGATTTTCGGAATTCTGATTTCGGACAAAAAAAATTGCCCAGGAGCGAAATTTTCCATCAGATGGGCTCTGGAAACCTTTAAATGCGTTTATCTCCGCAAATTAGAGTCTTATCGCTTAAATGGGCTCTGGAAACCCTTAAATGCGCTTATCTCCGTAAATAAGCGTCGAATCGCTTAAACAGGGTGTTTAAAATCGTCGATTTTCGGAATCCTGATTCCGGACAAAAAAAATTGCCCAGGAGCGAAATTTTCCATCAGATGGGCTCTGGAAACCTTTAAATGCGTTTATCTCCGTAAATAAGCGTCTTATCGCTTAAATGGGCTCTGGAATCCCTTAAATGCGCTTATCTCCGTAAATAAGCGTCTAATCGCTTAAACAGGGTGTTTAAAATCGTCGATTTTCGGAATCCTGAATTCGGTCAGAAATATTTTCCCAGGAAACCTCTAAATGCGTTTATCTCCGTAAATAAGCGTCTAATCGCTTAAATAGGTTGTTAAAAATCGTCGATTTTCGGAATCCTGATTGCGGACAAAAAAAAATGCCCATGAGCGAAATTTTCCATCAGATGGGCTCTGGAAACCTTTAAATGCGTTTATCTCCGTAAATAAGCGTCTAATCGCTTAAATGGGCTCTGGAAACCCTTAAATGCGCTTATCTCCGTAAATAAGCGTCTAATCGCTTAAACAGGGTGTTTAAAATCGTCGATTTTCGGAATCCTGATTTCGGTCAGAAATATTTTCCCAGGAAACCTCTTAATGCGTTTATCTCCGTAAATAAGCGTCTAATCGCTTAAATAGGGTGTTTAAAATCGTCGATTTTCGGAATCCTGATTTCGGACAAAAAAAATTGCCCAGGAGCGAAATTTTCCATCAGATGGGCTCTGGAAACCTTTAAATGCGTTTATCTCCGTAAATAAGCGTCTAATCGCTTCCATCAGATGGGCTCTGGAAACCTTTAAATGCGTTTATCTCCGTAAATAAGCGTCTAATCGCTTAAATAGGGTGTTTAAAATCGTCGATTTTCGGAATCCTGATTTCGGTCAAAACAAATTTCTCAGGAGCAAAATTTTCCAGCAGATGAGCTTTGGAAACCTTTAAATGCGTTTATCTCCGTTAATAAGCGTCTAATCGCTTAAATTGGGTGTTTAAAATCGTCGATTTTCGGAATCCTGATTTGGGTCCAAAAAAATTTTCCCAGGAACAAAATTTTCCATCAGATGGGCTCTGGAAACCTTTAAATGCGTTTATCTCCGTCAATTAGCGTCTAATCGCTTAAATGGGTTCTGGAAACCTTTAAATGCGTTTATCTCCGCAAATAAGCGTCTAATCGCTTTAACAGGGTGTTCAAAATCGTCGATTTTGGGAATCCTGATTTCGGTCCAAAAAAATTGCCCAGGAGCGAAATTTTCCATCAGATGGGCTCTGGAAACCTTTAAATGCGTTTATCTCCGTCAATTAGCGTCTAATCGCTTAAATGGGTTCTGGAAACCTTTAAATGCGTTTTTCTCCGCAAATAAGCGTCTAATCGCTTAAACAGGGTGTTCAAAATCGTCGATTTTCGATATCCTGATTTCGGTCAGAAATATTTTCCCAGGAAACCTCTAAATGCGTTTAACTCCGTATATAAGCGTCTAATCGCTTAAATAGGGTGATTAAAATCGTCGATTTTCGGAATCCTGATTTCGGACAAAAAAAATTGCCCAGGAGCGGAATTTTCCATCAGATGGGCTCTGGAAACTTTTAAATGCGTTTTTCTCCGTAAATAAGCGTCTAATCGCTTAAACAGGGTGTTCAAAATCGTCGATTTTCGAAATCCTGATATCGGTCGGAAATATTTTCCCAGGAAACCTCTAAATGCGTTTATCACCGTATATAAGCGTCTAGTCGCTTAAATAGGGTGATTAAAATCGTCGATTTTCGGAATCCTGATTTCGGACAAAAAAAATTGCCCAGGAGCAAAATTTTCCATCAGATGGGCTCTGGAAACCTTTAAATGCGTTTATCTCCGTAAATAAGCGTCTAATCGCTTAAATAGGGTGTTTAAAATCGTCGATTTTCGGAATCCTGATTTCGGACATAAAAAATTGCCCAGGAGCGAAATTTTCCATCAGATGGGCTCTGGAAACCTTTAAATGCGTTTATCTCCGTAAATAAGCGTCTAATCGCTTAAACAGGGTGTTCAAAATCGTCGATTTTCGGAATCCTGATTTCGGTCAGAAATATTTTCCCAGGAAACCTCTAAATGCGTTTATCTCCGTAAATAAGCGTCTAATCGATTAAATAGGGTGATTAAAATCGTCGATTTTCGGAATCCTGATTTCGGACAACAAAAATTGCCCAGGAGCGAAATTTTCCATCAGATGGGCTCTGGAAACCTTTAAATGCGTTTATCTCCGTAAATAAGCGTCTAATCGCTTCCATCAGATGGGCTCTGGAAACCTTTAAATGCGTTTATCTCCGTAAATAAGCGTCTAATCGCTTAAATAGGGTGTTTAAAATCGTCGATTTTCGGAATCCTGATTTCGAACAAAAAGAATTGCCCAGGAGCGAAATTTTCCATCAGATGGGCTCTGGAAACCTTTAAATGCGTTTATCTTCGTAAATAAGCGTCTAATCGCTTCCATCAGATGGGCTCTGGAAACCTTTAAATGCGTTTATCTCCGTAAATAAGCGTCTAAACGCTTAAATAGGGTGTTTAAAATCGTCGATTTTCGGAATCCTGATTTCGGTCAAAAAAAATTGCCCAGGAGCGAAATTTTCCATCAGATGGGCTCTGGAAACCTTTAAATGCGTTTATCTCCGTAAATAAGCGTCTAATCGCTTCCATCAGATGAGCTCTGGAAACCTTTAAATGCGTTTATCTCCGTAAATAAGAGTCAAAACGCTTAAATAGGGTGTTTAAAATCGTCGATTTTCGGAATCCTGATTTCGGTCAAAAAAATTGCCCAGGAGCGAAATTTTCCATCAGATAGGCTCTGGAAACCTTTAAATGCGTTTATCTCCGTAAATAAGCGTCTAATCGCTTCCATCAGGTGGGCTCTGGAAACCTTTAAATGCGTTTATCTCCGTAAATAAGCGTCTAAAAGCTTCAATAGGGTGTTTAAAATCGTCGATTTTCGGAATCCTGATTTCGGTCAAAAAAAATTGCCCATGATCGAAATTTTCCATCAGATGGGCTCTGGAAACCTTTCAATGCGTTTATCTCCGTAAATAAGCGTCTAATCGCTTAAATGGGCTCTGGAAACCTTTAAATGCGTTTATCTCCGTAAATAAGCGTCTAATCGCTTAAACAGGGTGTTCAAAATCGTCGATTTTCGGAATCCTGATTTTGGACAAAAAAAACTGCCCAGGAGCGAAATTTTCCATCAGATGGGCTCTGGAAACCTTTAAATGCGTTTATCTCCGTAAATAAGCGTCTAAACGCTTAAATAGGGTGTTTAAAATCGTCGATTTTCGGAATCCTGATTTCGGTCAAAAAAAATTGCCCAGGAGCGAAATTTTCCATCAGATGGGCTCTGGAAACCTTTAAATGCGTTTATCTCCGTAAATAAGCGTCTTATCGCTTAAATGGGCTCTGGGAACCTTTAAATAAGTTTATCTCCGTAAATAAGCGTCTAATCGCTTAAATAGGGTGTTCAAAATCGTCGATTTTCGGAATTCTGATTTCGGTCAGAAATATTTTCCCAGGAAACCTCCTAATGCGTTTATCTCCGTAAATAAGCGTCTAATCGCTTAAATAGGGTGTTTAAAATCCTGATTTCGGACAAAAAAAATTGTCCAGGAGCGAAATTTTCCATCAGATGGGCTCTGGAAACCTTTAAATGCGTTTATCTCCGTAAATAAGCGTCTAATCGCTTCCATCAGATGGGCTCTGGAAACCTTTAAATGTGTTTATCTCCGTAAATAAGCGTCTAAACGCTTAAATAGGGTGTTTAAAATCGTCGATTTTCGGAATCCTGATTTCGGTCAAAAAAAATTGCCCAGGAGCGAAATTTTCCATCAGATGGGCTCTGGAAACCTTTAAATGCGTTTATCTCCGTAAATAAGCGTATTATCGCTTCCATCAGATGAGCTCTGGAAACCTTTAAATGCGTTTATCTCCGTAAATAAGCGTCCAGTCGCTTAAATAGGGTGTTTAAAATCGTCGATTTTCGGAATTCTGATTTTGGTCCAAAAATTTTTTCCCATGAGCAAAATTTTCCATCAGATGGGCTCTGGAAACCTTTAAATGCGTTTATCTCCGTAAATAAGCGTCTAATCGCTATAACAGGGTGTTCAAAATCGTCGATTTTCGGAATCCTGATTTCGGACAAAAAAAATTGCCCAGGAGCGAAATTTTCCATCAGATGGGCTCTGGAAACCTTTAAATGCGTTTATCTCCGTGAATAAGCGTCTAATCGCTTCCATCAGATGGGCTCTGGAAACCTCTAAATGCGTTTAACTCTGTAAATAAGCGTCTAAACGCTTAAATAGGGTGTTCTAAATCGTCGATTTTCGGAATCCTGATTTCGGACAAAAAAAATTGCCCAGGAGCGAAATTTTCCATCAGATGGGCTCTGGAAACCTTTAAATGCGTTTATCTCCGTAAATAAGCGTCTAATCGCTTCCATCAGATGGGCTCTGGAAACCTTTAAATGCGTTTATCTCCGTAAATAAGCGTCTAAACGCTTAAATAGGGTGTTTAAAATCGTCGATTTTCGGAATCCTGATTTCGGTCAAAAAAAATTGCCCAGGAGCGAAATTTTCCATCAGATGGGCTCTGGAAACCTTTAAATGCGTTTATCTCCGTAAATAAGCGTCTAATCGCTTCCATCAGATGGGCTCTGGAAACCTTTAAATGCGTTTATCTCCGTAAATAAGCGTCTAATCGCTTAAATAGGGTGTTTAAAATCGTCGATTTTCGGAATCCTGATTTCGGTCAAAACAAATTTCCCAGGAGCAAAATTTTCCAGCAGATGGGTTCTGGAAACCTTTAAATGCGTTTATCTCCGTAAATAAGCGTCTAATCGCTTAAATAGGGTGTTTAAAATCGTCGATTTTCGGAATCCTGATTTCGGTCCAAAAAATTTTTTCCAGGAGCAAAATTTTCCATCAGATGGGCTCTGGAAACCTTTAAATGCGTTTATCTCCGTAAATAAGCGTCTAATCGCTTAAATAGGGTGTTTAAAATCGTCGATTTTGGGAATCATGATTTCGGTCAAAAAAAATTATCCAGGAGCGAAATTTTCCATCAGATGGGCTCTGGAAACCTTTAAATGCGTTTATCTCCGTAAATAAGCGTCTAATCGCTTAAATGGGCTCTGGAAACCTTTAAATGCGTTTATCTCCGTAAATAAGCGTCTAATCGCTTAAACAGGGTGTTCAAAATCGTCGATTTTCGGAATCCTGATTTCGGTCAGAAATATTTTCCCAGGAAACCTCTAAATGCGTTTATCTCCGTAAATAAGCGTCTAATCGCTTAAATAGGGTGTTTAAAATCGTCGATTTTCGGAATCCTGATTTCGGACAAAAAAAATTGCCCAGGAGCGAAATTTTCCATCAGATGGGCTCTGGAAACCTTTAAATGCGTTTATCTCCGTAAATAAGCGTCTAATCGCTTCCATCAGATGGGCTCTGGAAAAAAAAATAATAAAGATTTTTGTTTTCTTCAACGCGAAGCAAAAGCATTTCATGAAATCTCGATGAAACTTTATCGTAATCGAGTAAAACAGATTAAAACTATCGATGGCGTAACCACATTATGTCCACGGCACAATTTCAATTTGACTTTGATAACTCTTATTTTAAATAGTATGGCAAATGTCCTATGTTTTGTTTCGTCTTAACATCAAACTTAATGCTTTATTAGTTAATATAACTACACGAGACGTAAACAATAAACAACTATTAAATATCCCTGGTTGATCATAATCATGATTTCACTCGACACTACTCCTTTTTCTTGCTGCGTAGAATACCTAGAGTAATTCACAATGTTTCATATGCTTGATTACATGATATCAATGTTGCATTTAATCAAGCTTATGAAAGAGTGTAAATCCTTCCAGGTATTCCAGGGAGCAAGAATAAAAAGCAGGGTTGAATTTTTTCGAGGTCATTTACCACACACCAGAAAAACATCAACTTGGACAATCAGTATCTCAACCAAAGCTCGCCTGAATATTGAGCTTACAATGTTTATAATATGTTTTCAATTAGCACACTCCAACCCCAGCCCTGCGGTAAATTTCTTCCTAAGTGAGTTAATAACGATTGCAAATCAGGTGGCTGAGGAATTCCAGGAGCAGTCCTAAAAATCGCACTCCAAATCCCACCAACGAAGCACTCATAATTCCCCAAGGGTTATAACAAAGGAAAAAATTACAAAGCAAAAAAAAATATGAAGTGGGATGCACTTTAAGCTCGCCCCTTTCCGGATGTGCGTTCGTTGCTATATGCTCGCCCTATTAGATGGTGTTGGGAAACAAAAACATTACGAAAAAAAAGAAAAAAAAATTCCAATGATGAGGATGCAGGAAAAAAGCAGACTACCAGCAAATGCTTTCAACAGTTGCAAACAGTACAATGTACGGAATGCAGTTTTTTGTTCCTTCTTGGTGTTCGCCTGAATGTACACTACTAGCCAAACAGCCACCGGAAGTGTATGGTGGCGAGAAGCGAGTAAAAAATCTGTAGTAAAATGCAAAGGGTGCAAGTGCCCATGAGAGACAGCAAGTTGGCAAAAAAAAAAAGAAAATACCATGAAAGCCAGTTCACTGTAGCATTTCCTCGGCGATTCCACTAACAATGGCGATGAAAACCAGAACATTTACTGATTCGCTGGTGCGCTACTAATTTGCTATTTTAACTTTCTACCAAGTTGTGCAAATGATTGCAAAACTCTTCTCAGCGGGGAACGATTTGGATGGAGCATTATGGCCTTCAGGGAGAATGGAGTGGCTTGTTTCAAATGCACAATTGAACGCTTCTGGATCGGACTATTTTTCTTCTTGGATAAATCAGATAAATCAGCATATCCATTGGTTTGCAAGGCCCATGTTGCACTCATCTTTGTTAACAAGTGCTCATCAAGCCAGGTATCATATGGTCCTCTAAACAGCGATTGTCCTTGTTTGGCGTGGGTAATTACTACTATGTAGAGTGGAAGCTCTCCATCCTAGGGAGCCCAAGTGCTCTTGAAACTATCCCCTTTCCTTGTAGGAAAACAAGCTCTAATGAACGCACTGGGAGTCATTTTCGCATTAAGCATCACTGGCTCCATTCAAAACACCAAGAGCAGCAAAAAGGTAGAGTTTGTAGTAGGCGAAAGCACAGAAAAGCAACATGGTCCAAGGTTAGTTGTTGTTGTTGTTGTTGTTGTTGTTGTTGATGCTATGACAACCGAGTTCAAGTTGGCTTTGGATAATGGAAACGTGAATGACTTGGTAGCAAGTTTCGAGCCTCTTGGGGCGGTGATAGGTACTTTTCGCTGTCCTGTTTTGTTCTAAGTAAGTGCAATATGTGGATATGTTTTTTCTTTACTATCCTTGAAGGAAAACGTATCACTAATTAACACATTAGAAATGTTATTTTTAGAAAACTATTCACTGAAAATTGAAGGGAATCTCTCGGTTTTCGTTCGTTTATTGAAAGCGACCCTGTGGTCGTATGTAAATATCATACTAGTAGCAAATTTGATCATGAACATGATCAAGTGAGATTATTTGCCGGAGTTTGCTACTCCGTTATTGCCAGCCCAGCTGTTGTTACACAGAGATCCAACAAATCTAGGTTTTTTTTTCATTAGGGCGAATCTGCAATTGAGAGACTCTCTTTGATTACTCTCTCTTTCATTCATATTCCATTCAGCGTTACGTTTTTCATTCAACTATTTGTAGAGTGTGGTAGCCAGCACTGTTGTGATTCTATCTGTACTAAAGAATCCCTTAAAATATGTATAATGGCACTGTAATAAGTGAAAGAGAGCGAAAGAGGAAAGAGCCTCTCATTGTTAGATTCGCCCTCTTGAAAAAAATCCTAGAAATGATGTTTGGAATCAACAAACATCCTCATTGTGTAAAACTGTTGATACAATACCAAGGCAATACCAGCGCTCCTCTCTTAGAAGAATGAATCCTTTCCGAGCGGTTGTTCTTCATGGTAGGGGCGGGTCAAAACAGCGTCAGTTTACCATGTTAAAGACGGCTGATTATCGTCATCGAATTAGTGTTGTGCATTATAAATCTCCCGCTGGCCTATAAGCCAGCCGTAAAATCCATAACTATAGGAATCACACAATAATAATACGGACCGGAACAATCAGCATAGACTAAGGTGACAAATATGGACTAACGATTAGAAACTGGAAACTGGGAACTACAAGTCTCTCAATTTCCTGGAAAATACCTGGGGTGGCATTATGTAGCTCGAAACGAACGACCTTTTGTACGAACGCTTGTGAGAAAAAGTTCTTCGTTTCGAGATCCAAAATACGGCCCCTGTATTCTTTCCGACTTAATAAGGATCCGCAAGTTTGAAATTGTAAAGACTGGACTCGGAAAAAATGAGACACACAAAAATGATCACCAAAACATCATTTTATATCGGATAATTCTAAAATTTTTAGGGATTAAATAACTATATATTAGCTATGTTTTTGAATGTTTAATTTATTTATTGAATTTTCTCCCTCAATCTGAATGCTCGTATATTTCTCTTAACACTGCTTATGAGATCTTCGGCGAGGCTTTGTCCATCATCCTTACACAATTTCTAACAGTTTTTCTTCAAAGCTTCATCGGTTTTGAATGTTTTTCCGCTTTTCTTCAACTTCTTCTTCATTATCGCCCAAAACTTTTCGATCGAACGAAGTTCTAGTGTATTTGACGAGTTCGCTTCCTTGGGGCCACATTGACGCCTTTTGCTTCGTACCAATCCATTACAGGCTTGGCGTAATGGCACGAAGCGAGATCCGGCCAGAACAGCGTGGAACCACGGTGAGAGCGGAGGAAGGGCAGCAAGCGCCTCTGCAAGCATTTCTCTCGATAAATCTGCCCGCTTATGGTGCAGATTGTAACGAACGGATTGCTGTACCGTCCGCACTCGCAGATCGCCTGTCACAACAGGTACTTCTTCGCGAATTTGTCCATCTTTCTCTTCCGGAACTTTTCCGAAACCTACATGCGGGACGTACCGACAAAAAACTCAAGGCCGGGGATGTGTTTGGTGTCCGCCTTGTGTCCGCCAGCCTGGCTTGACCAGCCACTCACGGTACAGCTTCCGCGCACGCAATTTGGCCACCGTGTTTTGCTTATCAGTCCGGTTTGGAGCCTTCCTGACCTTAAAAACACGTATCCCAACCCGCTTCATGGTCTGCTGGACGAACCACTTCGACAAATTGACCTTTTTGGCCACGTCTCGGGTGGAAAGGTTCGGGTTATTCTTAAAGTACTGCCTTATCTTCCGCGCCTTCTCTGAGTATTCCGTTTTCGGTTTTCGGCCGCTTCCAGCGCGCCGCTCGATGGTCTTCGTCTCCTGGAACATTTTCACAACGCGGGACACGGTGGAATGGTGGATTCCAAGCCTATTGCCGATCCATCTGTGCGACTGACCAGGATAATCGATCACCGCGCCCAAGATTTGCTGGCGTAGCTCTTCTTGTTTCGAATGCATCTTGAAAACTACTTGACAAATCGCAATAAAATTTTGCACACATAAAGATAACACTCTAAACTAGTATTACCAAAAATTTCATTTCAACATGATAAAAAGTTACACCCAAACAAACTCGTATTTTTCCGAGTCCAATCTTTAGTGCTTTAAGAGGTTTGCTAGAATGTATCGACATACGCATAGAGAGAGATTTTTTATGGAAGCCACTATTGAGGACTGCTTAAGTAGTGTCAAATCCACCATCAACAACGTAACAAAAGGTACCATTGGGTTTGTGGATAGAAATTGGTGTCACGACTGCTTCGGCGAGGACTCTTAGACGGTTTGAGACGCGAAAAATACAGCGCGGACGATGATGATGCAGCAAGAAACTCATCTAATCTGGTATACAAAGCGCTGCCTGGAGGATGAATCTCAAAAAATTTACAAGAAACTCAACGCATCTCACAAAGCCTTTGTGCCGCAAGCCGAAATCTGTCTGAATAATGTTGCAGGAATCTAGGTGGATCAACGTGAGGTGGTCGAAAGGTCGAAGGAGCACTACGATGAAAACCTGAATGGTACAAAGGCGGATCATCAGGATAGCAGAAGAAATGACTTCATCGGAACTTTCCAAGAGCATCTTTGGATCATCTGTGGCGGTGTGTGTTGAAACGGCGTATGGAGGAACCCAGTATTCAAAAAATCTCTATAGCTGGGAGAGTACAATGGGCGGGGCACATTGATGCCAGACAACAATCCAAATAAAAATGTTGTTTGCCTCGAATCCTGTCAGTAGAAGAAACAGAGTGAGCTTAGTAGTTGAACCAAGTGGAGCAAAACCAATCCTAACGTTCGTTCGACATCGGTTGATGTAACTACATTGTGTCTCAATTCGGTCAAAATCGATAGTGTGCTTTTCGGGTAGGAAATATAGGACGCTCAAGAAACTTGAGACAAGCAATCGAGTTTATTGGAAACATACCAAGTAACACACTACGGTCATAATTAGTTGTAGTAATTTGATTATGACTTAGCAAGTCATATTTATGTTATCTCAACCGAATGGCAACAAGTGTGCTACTAGGGATTGTGGCGCAGAGGATGATAAATTGGATCAAAAAATGTAGAGTAAGTAATTTTACGCTAAAATAAGGTCGCAGAGTGTAATTTATAATGCACCCGTATCCCTCGCCGGACAGAATGAGAAATTGTCGGACGAACAAGCGGATTCCCCCTTGTTCCCATGCCCCCCCCCCCCCCCTAGGATTAGAAAATCAACGCATTCAGGGACGGACAAGCGGGTCACCCCGGATCTCTCTAGCAAGACTGAAGCTCGGGCCTGAGCCTCGAGCAGTCGGAGCTCCCACAGTGCGGAAGTCATCGGAGGACTACAACTGAGGAATATCCTTCGGCACTCGTTGACAACTTTCCTTGGTCCAGTCCCACCGTTGTGAAGATCCACCAGGATAAGGTACCAGGTATCTATCCCTTCTGACGGAAAAACAAATGCCGCTCGGTACGACAAATGGATACCCGAGCAGGACCGAATAACTTGATAACTGGCCTTGGTATTAAGGAGCTCAGATTAAGGGATAAAATACCTGAGGATAGTACCATAAAATTGTTCCCACAATGTTATGCGAATACCAAATTAAGGTGAGACAATACCAAAAGAGTACCTCAAAGGTATTCCCAGGTATCCGTAATAACAAGCTTTTATATTCGAGAGATATTTTGCTTGAAATTCTAAGGTATTTTGCTTAGGTATTTTACCTCTTAATCTGAGCTCTTTAATACCAAGGCCAGCTATCCAGATCAAAATTAGGCATTTACATGCTATTTTCTCCTGCTCGGGTAGTCAA